>JAFMOC010000037.1:3527500-3962500 GCA_019802505.1 Corydoras sp. C115 | reverse complement strand
AGCAAAACTGTGACGGGTCACAATTGTTAGTGTGATAGACTGTGGTGTTGAACATGTGGTGGTTAATCTAACAATGTTGGTGTTGCTCAGGTCCAATCACATGTGTGTGCTTTAGTCAGGATGGTCAGTGCACATTGAGCTCCAGTCTAGACTCTACCTTACATCTGCTTGATAAGAGCACCGGAGAACTGTTAGGAGAGTAAGTAACATGCACACATTATTATTATTATTATTAGCATAATTATTATTAGCATTGTTATAGTTAATATTAATAGTTATAAATGTATGTTTTTGTACTTTCTGTCTGTTATTAATCTTTCTAGACACCCCACATGCAGGTTTTAGATCTATGATATGTGTGTAGGTACAAAGGACATCAGAATAAAGAGTATAAGCTAGATTGCTGTCTATCTGAGAAAGATACTCATGTACTGAGCTGCTCTGAAGATGGACATGTTTACTGCTGGGACCTAGTAGAGGTAATTACTCACCTAATGGAAATGTGGTTCTAAATCTGATTTGCTTTTGTTGTTATGAAGTTAACAACGTGATTCCTACAACACACTGTTTATATTTAACAAATAAAATTAAGTTCATCATTTAACCTATTTCTCTCTAAATCTTTTTGGCTCATTTTCTCTTAAATAAAAGTTCTAGCTGTATTGCATTTGTGTCTGAAACCTAAATAATAGATGTTTTTACTATGAAGTAAATATTGATTGTGTTTTGATTTATTAGTAATAAGTTAAAAGATATTTGTCTTTGCAGGGTTCATTAACACTGAAGCTGTCTGTTGGGAATGCTGTGGTCCAATCACTGTCCTTCCATCCAACAAAGCCCTACCTTCTTACTGCAATAGAGGGGCGTGTACAGATCTGGGGGGCAGAAGCTGAGCAGGAAGTCACAGATGATTAGGATTTTTTTTACCATGAATTCCATCATTTTCTGGAGCCACTTATCCTACGTACGGTTGTGTCTTCATTTTAAATGGATGGAAGTCTGCCAGTCCGTTGCTATACAGACATATAAAGTCACTTTAGAGTTCATTCATTCATGGGGGAAAGTCTGTCTATAGTTCACTTGACTTGCATGCATTTAAGTTTAAGTGAATAATTTTGGTGAGGCAGCAGAGCTGTACACTGATTTTTCACTGGTGCATCATATACAATAAATGTGTTTGTTTTATAACATGCAAAAAAAAAATTGAAAGTTGAAAAAAAAATCTGCAGTTGAAAATTTTCATATATATTTTTTGTTAACAAAGTTGTACAAGTTATTTTTACAACAGTTCATTTTTTATTGAAAGCACAGCATACAGAAACAATAAATATTACAAAGAAAAATAAATAAATAACTTATGACACATAAATATGTTTTTTGTTGTAAGTTGTTGGAACCGATTCTTTATAAAGTACAGAGACCAGAGCTAATATCAACCTAATAAAAATCAGTATTAGGATAGAATCGGGGTTGGATCACAATAAGATTAGATCAGAATGAGATCAGTATAAATTCAGGACCATTTCGGATTAGACACACCCATAATCAAAGTTTTTATATTGAAAATTATGTTTAGGTGTGAATGCACCATCCCTTTGTCAAATGCTTCAGCGGTCTTTGCAGAAAGCTGTATCATCCTCCTAAAAGCAGGAGATGAATTTGGATACACAAAGATTCTGAAAAGTACTGCTCCAAAATTTTATCTTATTTGCAGCCTGAGTAAGAGTGAGGGGTCTTTATAGGCAGAACTGTAACAGAATTGCTTCATAGCTCTGTGATTCAGCCCACGCAGGAGCAGGCAGAGGCAGAGAGCTTCTCCACCTTGTGCCAGCGGTGGGTGTTATCAAGAAAGGCCAGGTCCTCATGATCTGTGGGGCGACAACATGGTGTGTGGTGCCAGGGCACAGCTTGTGGCAGAGTACCACTCATACGCAAGTTGGCGAGGGTCAGGTCATGGTTGGAAGGTATGCGCTGGCATGTTCCACTGCAGTACTTAAACATCACCATCTCATCTGAGTTGTAGCCCAGACCCAAGTCTCGCACCTGCCACAAGAAAAAGAATTGTACAGTGAGAAAAACTAAGCTGATTTGCTTACACACTAGTTTTACAACCTATTTTAAATAGATTGATCAATTTGATAAGGTTTAATCCTGTTAATAAATGAATAGTTTTCTGTAATAAGCAAATAATTTTGTGAATCTTTATTATTAATGTTGGGTTCTGTTACCTGTAGCAGGATGGAATGCAGAGCACAGAGACCCTCACTACTGCGACGTGATCGTACTGCTCCTGCTTCCTTCTGCGCTTCCCCATTTTCAGCTCTGCCAGCGCTCCTCAATTGCTCAGGCAGATTCCACCCAGAGAAACCTCCAACTTCTTTCTGCATTTCTGACACTGCGCATCAGAACAGGTGAAATTAGTTCCTTTAAGATTTTAATAAAACATTTTTAGCTTTGGAATAAAACGAGATTAGTTTGAAGCATCTGATGAAGTAAGTAATATATGTTAACATTCACTTTAAAATCAGATGTTATGTCATTTAGTTGCTCCGAAGTAAAATATCAATAACATTTATTACCCTTTAAAGATTAATAAATGTGAAATAGGAAAGTTTAGTACATGAGGTCATTATAGTATAATTTCTTATAACTTACAAACGATGATTTTAAAAGTCAGCATGCATAAAGTTTACTTTGTCAAAAAAAATGCATTACATCTGATATCTAAGTTACAATATTGTTATCATTTATTGATTTCTAATTTAAGAATTAAGAATCTGTTAGAAGTTTACATTTCGAAAAACAAATAATAGACCAATTGTCTTCTATATTCAAAAATGTCAAAAAAATAAGATGATTACTTTAGTAATATGATTGATATTTAAATGTTACATTTGTAAAATGTACATAAATATGTTGTATCTGTCCATAGTATTGCATTATATTATATTGTATAATATAAGTAGTATGTTACTATATATTAGAATATTAGTTATTAAATATGGTAATTGTGTTGTTGTGTATATATACTTGATTTTTGTTTATAAGTAATATAAAAGTGCTCAGATGATGGTGAAGTTCTCACCCAGCAGCGTGTGCAGCCTGCGTCCATCTCCACCCTGAACCCATATCAGCAGTATGCTTAATTTCAGCTGCCAGCTCATCTTCATAGCTGTTTCCCAATGCTCCTGGTTCTGTCTCTTTGTAGGGGAAGAAGATGATGTTGTGGACCAGCGCCCCTGTATCATATATATGCTTCATATGCCTCCTCCCACCATCACCTGCACCTCAATTGATCTATAGCTACAAGTTGTAAATATCTAGGTACAGGTGTTTTCTAATTCCACAGTAAATTACCCAAAGTATTTAAACGTTCTAAATCAGCTAAAGCTGTTTGTGTGGAGGCGGGAACAAGCATCTGTACATCTTTCAATCAATCATGTGCCACTCAACAAACAGGTGACTTGAAGCATGAGGAGATTAAGAGGGTAAATCCAGGAGGACGAGACAGGCAAAAAAAGAGCTATAATTAAATAGGAACAGTGGATCACTTCCCGAAAATTCTGAGAACGATGACTACTTTTGAAATCCAAACATAAATTTAGGGATTTTAGCGAAAACGTGGCTCGCAACATTCCTGAAGTAGCTATGAGGAGAAGGAAAGCATGGAATGTGTCTGACTGGCAAAGGAGATCCTATGTTTCTCCAACACTTTATTAAGTTCTCCAAAAACTGCCAATCTGTCAATTTCAATTAATACACCGGTTAAGTAATTATTGTGACAAAACCTGGACATTATACATTAACAGGTGACTGTAGTTGATGTTTCAGCGTTCTGTAATAATGTGTGACCTCCAAATATCCTGGTATTCTAGTAGTTGTGTTCACAAAGACTCATTCATTCATTCATTATCTCCCGCTTTATCCTCTATTAGGGTCGCGGTGGGGTTCCCCATGCCCATCCAGGGGAGAACGTCTCGGGCGCTGGGCAGATAGAGCCAGGACAGGGCGCCAATCCATCGGTGGGCACACACTCACTCACACAGACACACTCTACATGGGGCAATTTTGAGAATTCACTTGACTTGATCCATGTTTTTGGACTGTGGGAGGAACCCGGAGGAAACCCACGCACACACGGGGAGAACATGGAAACTCCACCCAGATGGGGATTCGAACCGGGAATCCCTAGCGCTGAGAGGCAAACGTGCTAACCACTAAGCCACCGTGCCGCCATTCACAAAGACTCTCCTAATGAAAATGAGTGAATTCAGTGCAGAAGAACAAAATTAAGATCTGAAGATAAGGGTTCAATATTGTATGCAAGCTCTGATATTACATTCATTCAGTCATTCATTCATTATCTTCCGCTTTATCCTATATTAGGGTCGCGGGGGGGTTCCCCATTCCCATCCAGGGGAGAACCTTTCAGGCTCTGGGCAGATATATCCAGAACAGGGCGCCAATCTATCGCTGCTCTGATATTAGAATTAGCACTAATGCAGGTTGGATCCTTATATTTATAACTTACTCTATGTTAGAATACATACAGTACGAATTGTAAAGAATTGTAACAGCAGAGCAGGCAGATGGAGATTTTCCAATGTCTGAATGGGTTTAGCTTGGATCAAAATAAACATAAATCTTATTTTCTGCTTCACCAGCTTATAGTTAGATTTTTTGAATCGCACGAATCAAAGTGATCTATTTTGCCTACTGCGCTTACACACAGATGAATTGGTCCTCCACATTTTACCCATCTGTGCAGTAAAAGACACACATTAGTAAAGTCATGCAGCCAGCAGACGGCTCCCGGGAAGCAACTGGAGTTAGGTGCCTTGCCCAAGGACACTTCAGCTGTAGTACATAGTGGAACCGAGAATTAACCCGGGGACCTCCAGGTCGCAAGGCTTGGTCATTTCAGATTTTTCCTTTCTAAATTCAAAAAATGTTAATTATATAATGCTTGTTTTTTATTTTTATTATTAACAAAATATATTAATTATTAATAACTTGTTAAATGTATATATATATATATATATATATATATATATATATATATATATATATATATATATATATATATATATATATATATATATATATATATATATATATATTTAAACAAAGGAACAGGTTTGTTAATATTTAATTAATATGCAAAGTGCATCTAGATCTAAGATTTTCTGAGTGTGTGCAGAGTTCTGTATGTCCAGAAACCCATGCACAACAACTTGTCTACTGTATTTACAAATCTGGATTTGGTTCAGATGAGAAGGTGAGGTAACTGCAGTGCTTGTGCTTGTCTCTATGCTGTACAGAAATAGAAATGGTGACAGTTTGTTTTATAGTGTGATAATAAGCATTATTACTTGGTGAAGTGACACTAATCTGAGATTCCTGCTATTCTGCACGCAGACAAGCTGGGATTCCTTAATGCTTGTGTAAGAACACATTGCCGTATCTTTTTCTGTCTCCTCCTTGTGGCTTTTTCTATCGGCAACTCATGGAAGGAATGTTGCGTTCCCACTGTTCCTCCATACATCAGGATTTACAAGATGAATGTCTGTTTCATCTTTTTTATGTTAGCTGTTAGTCTGGTCCCTGTCTCTTCATCTGTTGGTGCCTTGAATCCCCCATTATTTTTATTTTATATGCTTGTATTTTTATTATTTTTATTTTATATGATTGGGTTTTATAGATTGTAAGCCATAATATGTAAGAGTAAGATGTAGTGTTTAGGAGTCTCCCGCTAAAAGCGGATCCTGTACAGTGCTGTGTTTACACACCTCCTGGGCAAAAAAGGTCACACGCTAATATTTAGTTTGACCGCTTTTAGCTTGATTAGAGCATTTTATTATATGAGCATTTAGAATTTTATTATTATTATTATTATTTTCACAAGATTCTGCAGTTCTCTCCATGTCCGCATGGGCTTTCTTCGGGTTCTTTGGTTTCCGCCAACAGTTCAAAAACATGGATTCAAGGTGAATTGGCTTCTCAAGACTGTGTGTGTGTGTTTATTTATTATTATTTTTTTTTTTTAAGTAGAGAATAAAGACATCAAAATGAGATGGCTGAATTTTTAATTATTTTTTTTAGCAGTTCAAGAGTAACACTACCGATTACATGGGTTGACTTCACCCTCCTATATCTTCTACTGCTTGTAATACATTGTAATTGTAATAAAAGAAAACAATAATTTAACCTATCAATATGCACTACTTAATTATTATTTACACATAGTTAATAGTGTTAATAGTCACATTAAAAGCCAACCATTGCCTGAATGTTGTGATGGTACATTTCTATGAGTTTCTATGAAACAATATTCATTCATTCATTCATTATCTTCCTCTTTATACTATATTAGGGTCACGGGGGGGGGGGAACCAGGGAACCTGGGCGCTGGGCAGATACACCCAGGACAGGGTGCCAATCTATCGCTGGGCACACACTCGCACACACAGACACACTATATTGGGCAATTTGGAGAACTCAATTGACTTGATCCTTGTTTTTGGACTGTGGGAGGAAACCGGAGAACCCGGAGGAAACCCACGCGGACACGGGGAGAACATGGAAACTCCACCCAGATGGGGATTCGAACCGGGAATCCCTAGTGCTGAGAGGAGAACGTGCTAACCACTATGCCAGCGTGCCGCCCTGAAACAATATTCATCCCTACATAATAGCCATATTTCTCCTTAGATAGTACCAGCATTGTGATTGTAGTTGTAGGAGGAACAATGTGCAAAAAAATATGTTTGCATTTAGTCCCTTAGTAGATGTGTTTTCAAGACTTACAAATGAGAGAACAACACAAGTCAGTAGTTATGGAAAAAACAGCTACACTAGTATAATCAAACCTAATCATTATCCAATCTGGCTTCTAGACTTTTTCAATTTATTAATATTATTTATAATTATTATTATAATTTTTTAAAATAGCTTGAAATAAATTACTGACACATTTGCTTTGCTGCAACAAGGTTTTTTGTGCACTCTGACCTGGATTTACTAAATTCTTAACAAATGCATTAACAAAAGCACTTCATAGGTAGTTTAAATCCATTGAAGGTAAATCGCTTTTTTTACATTCACTGAAAATGCAGACACGTTTTTAGCATTCACACTGTAAGATGATGAGCGTGACATCACATGGCACACTACTGCCTTTAGTTTGTAAATGGTGGTTATCAGATCATTCCGGAAGCTGCAGGTTTTTCTGTGTGCTCCATATAGGGCTTGTCTGGTCTGAGCAGGAATGCAACAGCAGTAATAAGAAGCATTTTGAGGGAATTAATGTGGAATCTGAAGCTCGCTGCATGCCTGATGTTTATGCTGTAAATTTAACATGATCGGCCAGACAAAGCATGTGCTCCTCCAGCCATGTGCCCGAACTGTCTTGTCTTCGTACTCCACTCTTATCACTCCGTTCACCATTATCTATCAGTGCTACCTTCACTGAACTTTTAGAAATAGCTAAGATCAAATGTAAAAAAAAATGATGACTGGTAAAGCAGCTTTGCATTTTTTTTGCCACTTTGCATAACACATCTTTGGATGGGGAAGGAAACTGGTACTTCCAGTAAAACCCACCCAGTCGCTCACGCTACTTGCTGAACAATGACAGTGATACACACTCCAGTATCATTCCACACCTATTGTTGAACATGTTTTGATATTTATTTCCTTAAATTATGAAATATTAGTGTAGCAGGGTGTACTGGAGACATTCATTGTGCCTGTTTGTGTCAAATTAAAGAAACACTTTGGGCAGGTGCATGAAAGAAACAGATATGAAGAACACACAAAAAAAAACAAAAAACAAAAAAAAACGACAGAATGACTTTCTTCCTTGAAAGTGATAGCCCTACCAATTGGCCAACCAAACTGCCCTTTTATTTTCCGTTATTTATCATTCATTCATTCATTATCTGCCGCTTTGTCACACAGACACGCACACATACACACATTATATGGGGCAATTTGGAGAACTCAATTGACTTGTTCCATGTTTTCGGACTGTGGGAGGAAACCGGAGAACCCGGAGGAAACCCACGCGGGCACGGGGAGAACATGGAAACTCCACCCAGATAGGGATTCGAACGTGCTAACCACTAAGCCACCGTGACGCCCTTTTCCGTTATTTATTTATAGTAAATGACATAGGGTGGCAGGGTGGCTTAGTGGTTAGCACATTCGCCTCTCAGCACTAGGGATTCCCGGTTCAAATTGCAATCTGGGTGAAGTTTCCATGTTCTCCCCGTGTTCACCTGGGTTTCCTCTGGGTTCTCCGGTTTCCTCCCACAGTCCAAAAACATGGATCAAGTCAAATTAATTCTCCAAATTACCCCATATAGAGTGTGTCTGAGTGAGTGAGTGAGTATGTGCCCAGCGATGGATTGGCACCCTGTCCTGGGTGTATCGGCCCAGCTCCTGAAATGTTCTCCCTTGGATTGGCATAGGGAACCTGACACCCCCCACCCGCGACCCTAGTAGAGGATAAATCGGAAGATTATGGATGGACATTGGGTGCACGGTGCCCTCTCAGTAGTAGGGATTCCCAGTTTCAATCCCGATCTGGGTGGAGTTTCCATGTTCTCCCTGTGTCCATGTGTGTTTCCTCTGGGTTCTTCGGTTTCCTCCCACAGTCCAAAAACTTGGATTTAAGGTGAATCGGCTGCTTTAAATTGTCTCTATATTCTGTGTATCCCCAGGCCCGGTAAAGGGTAATGGTTGTGTCAGGAAGCGCGTCCGGCATAAAACACTGGCCAATTCTTAAATGCAAGTTCATCACTGTGGTGACCCCTGAGTAATAAAAGGTAAAAATGCTGAAAAAAAAAAGAAGATTTATAGTAAATCTTCTGTAGGGTTAAACTGGAGTGCTGTAGCATCATTGCTTGATTTGTCTAATGTCTAAGATTTTTGAGTCTTGTAACTGGTAACCTGGGCTAGAGATAAAGAGATAAAAATCAGCGATTAAGTAAAAGTTCATTCATTCATTATTTTCCACTTAATCGATTAATGGCAGAGGTTGCCCGTGCAAATCCAGTGGAGAACATTTCGGGCACCCAGGACAAGTCCACCAATCTATCGCTGGGCACACGCACACGTACACAAACACACGCTATATGGGGCAATTTAGAGCATTCGATTTACCTTGAATCCATGTGTTTGGACTGTAGGAGGAGACTGGAGAGCCCGGAGGAAACCAACACGAACATGGGGAGAACATGAAAACTCTACCTAGATTGGGATTCAAACCTGGATCTCCAGCACTGAGAGGCAAGCATGCTAACCACTAAGCCACTGTGCCACCCAAATATGTAAACACTTTAAGAATATATAATTTTTTTTTAACAAGCAGCAAATAATGAAAAATTAACAAGGGCACACAAATCAAGTTATAGGAATTTGGTAGCTATTTATCAAAAGGGGTTGTAAATGTTTTAAACATTTGATAAATAGAGAATAATAAAATTAAATCAGTAGTAACACAATTGTGGTATTTTTGCATTATTTCGTGCAGGCTCTTAATTGTGCTTTATTCAACACTAGGCGGCAGTGCTGCGACTATACAGCTTCATATCTACATAAGGACACGCAAATAAACAGCAGCACAGACTTTTTTAAACATATGTTTTTGGAAAATATATTTAACTTCAAGCTTTTACAGATTTAATAGCGTTTTGTTTTGCTTTTTTTTCGAATTTGGGCAAATTAGATTCAAAAGATAATTTAATTTTATATGTTGCTTTTGTAGGAGCAACTTGTTGAGGATTCTATACTGAATAAATACTTTTTATAGGTAAAATAAAACACACAAAAATCAACTAGTATAATGATGAAACCCATATTTTACAAAATACGATTTCTGCTTATATATGATCTATCATAAAAAATTTGATACAAAGTAACTATAAAAAGTTATGCTTAAAAATTAAAGATAGTGTAAAAAGCACTGTTGATAAAATGCAGATATTTTACCATAAAATCTAAGTTATTAAAGATTATAAAAAATATTACGTACAAGATAGAAACATAAACAGGGAGTATATGTGATGGGATATATGATTGCATCAACTGAGCTCAGGAGAACTGTATTTTTTTAACATATTGGTCGTATTTTTCCCAAATAAAGTTGTTTTAGTTGCCCAATCACTTATGAAGATGTAGCATGGTTAAGACTCTTCCTCTTTCAATAGGTTTAAAAATTTTAAAGAATACTTTAAGTGATTCTAAATGAATCAGTGTTTATTTTATTTAAATTATTTCTATTAAAATGTAATGGAACATTTTCATAACTACATAGTAGTCATAAAACTGTTTAAAATCAGATCGAATACAAATTATTTATCTTAATCATAGGCCCGCATTTTTGTTGAGATAAAGGTAATGATTTCATTCATACAATATAATCAAATAAAAAATGTCACAACTTTATAAATAGCAAATATTTAAATTATTTATACATACAGTTAAAATTAAAAAACAACAACAACAAACAATACACGCGATGTATTTGGTCTAGTATTTACAACATCAAATTCTAAGGATGTTAGCCTAACATCCCATAGTAATCCCTTAATTAAAGTCATATTTCACAGTGGTAATCCTGATCAGTTTGTTTTAACGCCTAAGGATTACCGTTTGAATCCCTCCACATACTGATTCATTTTTTCTTCCAGGAGATTTGGTTATGGTTCATTTCATTTATATAAATCTATGAGCATAAAGTAAGAATCAGTGACTCATTTAAATATTGTTTTAATAATTATAATAGCAGTAGTAGTAGAATCAGAAGTTTATATGCTTAAATGCTTATTTATATGCTTACACATTTGTGGTAACTGTGTCAGAAAGGCACTTTACAGTTTTATTATAACTGTACGTTTTTGCAGAATACAATATTTATAAAGCCTTACTGAAGTTTTGAGAAAGTGAATTATTATTCTAGACCCTGGGGCAATTAATGTTAATAATTTTATTATTTTTGCCCAACAAGCTTATTTATTTATTTATTTATTAGAAAACAGCACACATATAAGTTTGGTATTATTTACAAACTTTTGTTTGCTTGTATTCGTATATTGTATGCCATTTATTCATAAAAGGATTATTGAATAACTAACTGTTACATCATGCCTTTTCATTTAAAATTAGCTTAATTTATTCATAATAAAAAGCTATCTCTCTTTCCCAGTCATGGCTTTACTGGATTGGTACCGAACTTTGGTAAAGAATTTTTTCCTTTTGAATCATTAGTATAAGGGCTGCAGTTTAAACATTTCTAAACACTTAGAATAAAAGCATCTGCTTAGTAAATTTAAATAATTTAGTATACAGGCAGAAATTATAGAGGCATTTTAATGCATTGTGAACAATTTTGAAATAACTAAAATTAATGCAACTTCAGTAAAAAAATATCTGTTTACTCATAATTTAATTTGTATTATTCTAAGAACTTAACTGGGTGGGTCACCCAGGAAGTTTACACCTTTACAAGCAGGAATGTTTGGTTAAGCAAAATGGCTGCGCATCTTCGAGCAGACAGATTAATGAAGCAACCAAGTAGTAAATTTACACATAACCACTAACATTCCTCATTCCTTTGTCACTAACACGAAGCACTGGATTACAGTTAAATAAGACTATGTTCAGTTAGATGCTGAACTTGTTTACTGCCAAAAAGAACTAACTGCACAGTTACAACATAAGCTACACCAATGGCCAAATAAGAAGTAAAAAACTGTGCAGGTTATATTATGACAAGGACAAATGGAAGGATCCTTAGATTGACATATAGAAAATAGAATGATAGATAAAAAAGTTATGCGAAAAAATAATAATAATAAAATTAGGAGAAATAATTATTGCATTATTACAAATTAAATTCTAAATGAAGAAAATCATTTTCAAGGAGGACATGGTTTTATTTATCTTAGAATAAATATACAAGTTATATGATACCATTTACAAATGTTCAGTTTAGACAAATGTTAAATGTTTAGACAATCCCGATTACAAAGACAAGAAACTTTTAACACATAATACTACATTTATTTAAAAAAACAACTTACTTTATGGTATATATATATAAATAATTATTTAATAGATACTTTGTCTGAATCATTCTTCTTTTGTTTTACTTTTAAGTATTGTGATAAGCAATCGTCAAGGTCAGTCTTTCTAGCTACAGCATGTTATGTTCATTGTTGACAGGGTAGGGCTAGTTACAACAAGTCAGAACAGGCCCCACAACAGTGTTTCAACATGTTTTTGCCTAAAATTGGCACATTTATATTTCATTAATGAATCTAACATGCAAATATATACCCACAAGATACTAATGATTGAAAAAATATTTCCAAATAAACAAATTTATATCGTCATAAATTCTTTTTCCTTTCATTTCATAAGAACAATAGTAATTGGTAGGCATGTGGGTGGTGGAGCCTTTCCCAGCACTCACTGGGCAAAATAAATAAAAATGTCATGGACAAAATCTACAGCTCATTGCAATATTTATTTGGTGTTATGTTTGTTGTGTAATTGGACAAAACAAAATAAATACGAAAAGGCAAAGGTTTATTATATTATGTAATTTTGGGAAGTTTGGGCATGAAGTTTAATGTTTTGGTGTATGTGGAGTGTACACAGCTGCAAATTTGTACAGAATCTGTAGGTATAAAAAAATCTGTCCTCATACTAGCATGAAGAGATTTAATGTCATCCTTAACACCTGCACATTCATTCATATCCCATGTTTAATTCAAACTTCAAGTGTTTCAATTAGTTTCATAGCCATGGATGAAAAAAAGACATTGACCCATGCATTTTGAGACAATTGTATTCTTTCAACTTTGTGAGAAAGGCTTTTCATTGTTCCAGCACCACACGAAACAAAACACAAAACAAGGTCCATAAAAGCATTGACAGGTTGGCTTTGTGGGGAAGAACTTGACTAGTTCACACAAAGCTCTGAACTCAGCTCCACTGTACACCTTTGGTATGAACTAGAACGGAAATTGTGAGCCAAACCCTTTCCCATCCAATATCAGTGTCTGACACTTAAGAAAATCTTTTCAGAAGATTGGAAGCTGTTAATGCTGCATCGGGGGATCAATTTAAAATTTGGCATTTGTGAATAAAATAGGAAGGTGTTGCACAACTTAATACTTGCATAATAATTCAATACCACAACTTTTTTGACAATGGGTGGCACAGTGGCTTAGTGGTTAGCATTTTTGCCTCTCAGTGCTAGAGTTTCCATGTCCTCGTGGGTTTCCTTCCAAAGTCCAAAAACATGGATTCAAGGTGAGCATGACTGATCTAAATTGACCCTATATGTTGTGTGTGTTCAGCGCCATGGATCATACAGACCCCCCAACCCCCCAACCAGTTATTATATAATAGTTCCTATTATGGGATTAAGTGAAAGACAATGAGATCAGAAGAGATTATTAATTTTATTTATTAGTTATTGAGACAAAAACCTTAAAAATTAAATGTATATATATACACACACACACACACACACACACACATATATATATATATATATATATATATATATATATATATATGTGTGTGTGTGTGTGTGTGTGTGTGTGTGTGTGTGTGTGTGTGTGTGTGTGTGTGTGTGTGTGTGTGTGTGTGTGTGTGTGTATATATAGGGCGGCACGGTGGCTTAGTGGTTTAGCACGTTCGCCTCTCAGCGCTAGGGATTCCCGGTTCGAATCCCCATCTGGGTGGAGTTTCCATGTTCTCCCCGTGTTCGCGTGGGTTTCCTCTGGGTTCTCCGGTTTCCTCCCACAGTCCAAAATCATGGATCAAGTTAATTGAGTTCTCTAAATTGCCCCATATAGAGTGTGCTTGAGTGTGTGAGTGTGTGTCCAGCGATGGATTGGCGCCCTGTCCTGGGTCTATCTGCCCAGTGCCCGAGACGTTCTCCCCTGGATGGGCATGGGGAACACCACTGCGACCCTAATAGAGGATAAAGCGGGAGATAATGAATGAATGAATATATATGGTATGGAAACTATGCAGACATCTGTGTGTGTGTGTGTGTTACTCTCATATATATATATATATATATATATATATACATACATACATATATATGGTATGGAAACTATGCAGTCAGATATTAAATTAACATAAACATACTTTAAAAATGCATCGGTCCTGTACAAATACCATCTAAGAGAAACAGAAGTGTCTATTTTATGAGGCATTATGAGGTGTTTTGTGATAAACAAGTAAATGTTAAACTGTTTTAAAGCTAAACAGAATCACGAACACGATCTGAAACTCCGTGTAGATGGAGTAAAAAGAGTAAGAAGTTATGAATTAACAATATCCTAATATCCTATGAAGTGAAGTGTAGGAACAATTGCCCGAACACAACCCGTCAATCTGGTTCATCCTCTTCCTGCTTCTGAAAACGTAAAGCGCCCAGGTTTCAGCGCGTTTTAACTGAATTTGTAAAGTAATATTCGAATTTTACCGTTTAAATCGGCACATTTCAGTAAAGGACACCAGGTAGTAAACAATATTGTTTTAATTTACGACCAGTATTATTTCGAACGGGTCTGTGCGTGAGGTGTGTAACGGCAGATAAAACCACACCCACACAGCCGAGCTTCCTTTTATTTTGGGTTTCTCTGACTTCATCGTGTCATCAGTCGCTTCCAGTCTCTAAAGAGAAGAATCATGGCAGGTGTCGCGTCCGCTTTGGCTAAGAAGAGAGCCCGTGCAGCGGGGTTCGGTACCAACGCCAATGCCCACTTTTACCTGGACCAGGACATCCAGGCACTGCGGGCAGAATGCTTGAGCAGGAGGCAGCTGTTCTGTGACCCCTACTTCCCAGCAGAATCATCCTCATTGGGTTTTAAAGAGCTGGGCCCCTCCTCTGGTAAAACCAGAGGGGTGCAGTGGAAGAGACCAGGGGTAAGTGCATCATGTAAAGGTTTTTTTTTATTTATTTTGATTTGCATGAAGTTGTATGTGGTGGGTGGTGTTAAAAATACAGCTGTACATTTCACAAACAAAACAAGTGCTGTCTCCAGCTGTCAAGATCCTTTGACGTTGAATAAAAGCAAAAATTCATTCATTATCTCCCGCTTTATCCTCTATTAGGGTCGCGGTGGGGTTCCCCATGCCCATCCAGGGGAGAACGTCTCGGGCGCTGGGCAGATAGACCCAGGACAGGGCGCCAATCCATCGCTGGGTACACATTCACACACTCAAACACACTCTATATGGGGCAATTTAGAGAACTTAATCAACTTGATCCATGTTTTTGGACTGTGGGAGGAAACCGGAGAACCCGGAGGAAACCCACGCGGACACGGGGAGAACATGGAAACTCCACCCAGATGGGGATTCGAACCGGGAATCCCTAGCGCTGAGAGGCGAACGTGCTAACCACTAAGCCACCGTGCCGCCCTAAAAGCAAAAATGTAATATATAATATATATATATATATATTATATATAAATGGCTTACATGCAAATGTTATGATAAAAGCATAATGTCAATCAACCATTAAATAAATGAAGTAATCATTTGATATTTTAATTTTGAACTGTCTGGGCTTGTATCTGGTTTCTATTAGTAGTTGGTGGGGGAATATGAATTTCTACTAACATATTACTTAAAGGTGTGCCCAGCGATGGATTGGCGCCCTGTCCTGGGTGTATCTGCCCAGCGCCCGAAACGTTCTCCCCTGGATGGGCATGGGGAACCCCACCGCGACCCTAATAGAGGATAAAGCGGGAGATAATGAATGAATGAATATTACTTAAAGGCCTAAAATCCTTCTTTGGATCAGTTGCTTATTATGATTGATTCCAAGCAAGCATGTTTATGATGGGTGTCAGCTTCACGGTGCACCAGTGCTAAGAATAAAGAACCAGGTGTGATTTTTGTGTTTTGCAGGAAATATGTTCAAACCCACAGTTCATCTCTGGAGGGGCTACAAGAAACGATATCTGTCAGGGAGCCCTGGGTAAGTTTATATTCAAGTTAGTTTTGTCTATTGGTATCATCTGTAGCAGTGTTTCACTTGACTTCAGGAAGTGGTATTTCTCTTTTGGTCTCATGCACACACACACGCACACACACACACACACACGCGCGCACACACACACACACACACACACACACACACGCAAGCAAATAAGCGGGTGTATATGCTTTTCTCTTTTGACTACCAGGACTCACAAAACCAGTTTTGCAGCTTGTGCTTTAAACATGTGTAATTATAAACTGTGTTTTTAAAGCCGAGGTGCTTCTTTTCACTTATGCAAACATTAATATATAAATGTAAATTATTTTACTTGCACTGCAAAAAAACTGCGTCCCCTTACAAAATGACTTTAATATTATTAGAGATTTTTAAATATTTTACTTTACATATAGAATATCATTATGAGTATTTAGTAAGAATTAAAATTTTATTCTAATAATTTTCAGTGTATTAAATGTATTCTTCTCCCGCCACACCCCTCTACAGATGCACCTGGACATTATAAAGAATCTTTACAGTAGAAATATTAAACCGTCAGTTGATATTGTGTTTAGTGTAAACAATAGATACTGGGCGTGTACCCGGGTCTTAATATGAACCCTCGTTGTCTGTACTGAGTCATTAGGAAAACATGATTATACTTCTATGAAACAAGTTGGCTTGTTTTGTTGTAACCACACCGCATTATTAGGTGTGTACAGGGATGATCCACATAATATCACAATCCTGCCACTGGTGTCAGCTTGTGAAATATGTAAAACCAATTAGGGTTTGTGAGATTATTCCACCCTTTTTGGTGTGGTCCACAGTGAATTTATTTGCTTTGCAAAAAAATATTGCAATTTTAAGACTGCAGTTCAAATTTTATATGAATTTTTAATTCTTTCTATTGAAAAATAAGAGCTAGTTACTCCACACTCATGTCTTTAGTTCATTGTAATATGTAATACTTAATACATTTATTGATTTATCAGTTAAAATACAGTTTTTAACAGTGTGCTATAAAATCAGATGTAAAAAATATAGATTTCTATGTGTACTGTTACACCGCGCAAACAGACGTGTTTTTGTCGTATTACTATCTTGGCAACAGCACCACTGAATAAAATTTTTTACAGTAGTTTTTATTGCTATTTTGGCAGTAAATTGTCAACACAGATGCATACGCTCCCGCTTGGTAACCTAAATAGACACGCAGCAGTGCACAAACCCATAATATTATCCAGTTGACAGCTATGCAAGCATTTAAATCAACAATAAACATAATAAAAACTAAATTAACACTATTCTACGTCAATACAATATTGCACCATTGAAATTGCAATCCACCAAAGTTAGACAGCACCTGGTTCTTAAAGGGAATAAAAAGTGACACTCTGACTGGTTTATTGTGCTTTAGGGCCAAAACACACCCATAATAAAAAAATGGGTACAAGCCCTAAATCAAGCTGTGTGTGTGCAGTTGATGGCTCACTAAAGATTGCTAAAATAGTGCTCTAAGTGTTATAAAAAATGCATGGGTTTGATTGAGTTCATTTTGTGTGGAGTTTGCATAAAGTGCCTTTGTCAGCAGTGCTTTCATCTCAGGGCTCTGGTTTCTTTCCACAATTCAAAAACATAATTATTAGGTGCACTGGAAATGCTAAATTACCCCTAGGTGTCAATAGTGAATGTTTTTGCCTGTGTGTTTGCTATGTGAAAGGGTTGGTGACGTATTTGGGGTGGCTTTTCAACTTTAACACAATAAGTATTTGGCTGTGCTCCAGCATCTCATGCAACAACAAATGAAAGTTCTGTAGCATTATAACAATTATTTAACAAAAATTAAATTAATCTAGTTAGGAGAAATGTTAAATTATATGTACTTAATAATGCTATATGATTAAGAAGTAAATTCTACAAGTGTGTGTGAATTTGTACATAAGTGAGATTAATCTGTGCGTGTAAAAAATATTTTTTACAGTTTTACATATTAGACACTTTCAACATTTTTTACAAGACAAAATGAAAAATAAAGATCATGGGTGTAATTATGTACTTGTGATGCAGTTTTTGGGATTTTGTGTGTATATGTAAAAGTATTTATGACATGTAGTATACCAGATAAAACTGTTTTTTTCTTTTAAGGTGATTGTTGGCTCCTTGCTGCCATTGCATGTCTTACATTGAATGATGACGTGATGGCACGTGTTGTACCAAAGGATCAGGACTTCACCTCCAACTATGCTGGAATCTTCCACTTTCAGGTCTCACAACATTACTAAATTCTATTAGATAGAACCCACATGTTGATATGTTTGTGATGAACTGGTGATCTGGTCAGGGTTTTTACCTGACTTTTATGCTTTGAGTGCACACCCAATGACCCTGACCACAATAAATTAATCACCAAATTAATTAATAAATAGATTAAGGTTTTTATTAACCTAAAATTTAGAACCTTCATGTATGCATTGTGTGTGCCTACAGTTCTGGCAGTTTGGTGAGTGGGTGGATGTGGTAATTGATGACCGTTTGCCAGTAAAGGATGGAAAATTGATGTTTGTTCACTCCGAGGATGGAAAAGAGTTCTGGAGTGCACTCCTGGAAAAGGCATATGCTAAGTACGTTGTACAGTTGTTTACAGAGTTGTTGAGCTGTAGAATGATTAATACATTCATAAAATAACATTAATATTAAGTAGTTTACATACTTAAATACACAATGCTTAATTTACAATTCTTATTTTTAGTTTTGAACAGTAAAATGAAAAAAAGTAATAGTAACAATCTTTGTATCAAAATGCATTATATATGAACATAAATCCAATTGATATAAAATCATTTCTTTCAGATTGTCCTCTGCTATCTGTATATTTTTTTAAACTACTATTCAGACATGTAATGATGTAATAGTAATAGTTAATTTGTCAATAGAGTTCTTATTGGATTATTTGCAGTTGTAATCCTTTAGATTTAATACCTCTTGTTTTGTCATAGCCATTGTTTTGTAATAGCAATATAACCTGTTTTTAGAAATAGAGAGTGTATGTTTTGCAATGAACTAAAGATTTAACCTGGAAGTACATGTAGACTTTTCTCATTGTATCAAGTATTTAAATGTTTTATTTAAATGGGCCAGAGGGCTTCTTTATTCATTTTTCATGTATTGAAAGTCAAAAGCAAGACTAAAACTGTCCTCTTTAGTGTAAAGCCAAATACCTAATGGTTAAAATAATTAAAAACAAAAGTTATTAGTTAACCTGTTGTATCACGCCTAAACGTTATTGCCCCATTGACCACATCTTATACATTTAATATGAATATCCTTCTGTTATCACCGAATATGTGATAAAATACTTCATTTTTATTGCAAAAACTAGATTCTAGATGTGTAACTCTTAATTAAAAATTCAAAAGAGAGCTTACCACTGAGCCACCATGCAATTCTATACAGTACACACAACATTATATACAATTATAAATATTAAAATTTACATTTCACTTCTACAAAAATCTAAATTGTGTTCAATGCTGTTTATCTTGTTTAATTAAACCCTAAATTTTACCCTACCGCTACAATTTTAGTACAGTTGAGCTAGGTTCATAGTACGATGATTTAGTGTACGTTTTTTGGATTATGCTTGTTGTTATTATAAGGGTTCAAAATAAAAGGCTTTGTCCTTTGTGTTTAGGGTGAATGGATGTTATGAAGCACTGTCTGGAGGTTCCACCAGTGAAGGTTTAGAGGATTTCACCGGCGGCATTACAGAATCTTATGAGTTGGGGAAAGCTCCAGCAAATATGTTCCAGATCATCCAAAAGGCCCTGCAGTGTGGCTCTTTTCTTGGCTGTTCCATTGATGTCAGAGCAAATTTCCTCATTTTGATAATACATTTATTTAAAGTCATTAAAGCCAGTAATATTTTAATTCTATTGTTATTGTGTGTAGATAACAAGTGCTGCTGATTCAGAAGCCATTACACGACAAAAGCTTGTAAAAGGACATGCCTACTCACTAACTGGTGCCATAGAGGTGCAAAATAGTGTTGTTATTATTATATTTTTATTTGAAGTATTGTATTAAATAATAAATGAATTTTAAATTTGATGATTATTTAAATTAAATTATTAAATTAATTAATATTATTATATAATAATAAAAGTAAGCAGCTACATTAAGTTAAAATTATAAAGAATTATTACCTTTTATTAATCATCTTAACATTTTATTTCATTTTTGTTTTATTTA
Organism: Corydoras sp. C115; assembly: GCA_019802505.1. Lineage (NCBI taxonomy): Eukaryota > Metazoa > Chordata > Actinopteri > Siluriformes > Callichthyidae > Corydoras > Corydoras sp. C115. The sequence continues at coordinate 3,942,231 of JAFMOC010000037.1, read as the reverse complement.
GGTGAATTATCGAGGTGGTTTGGAGAAATTGGTACGCATGAGAAATCCATGGGGGCAGGTAGAATGGACTGGAGCTTGGAGTGATGGGTAACCCAACCACATACACACACACAAACACAACTTAAATAGGATAAATGATATAAGATGTATTTTTTATTTATAAATAAAAATTTTATTTTGGTTGCAGATCATCCGAGTGGAACTCTGTGGATCCTTCGGAACGACCAAATGCTAATGCAGAAGATGGAGAGTTCTGGTAAATCTGAACCGAATACTAACTAATTACTACAAACTAATACTCTTGGGTTTATTTTACATTACTATACTTTGTGTTTGACAGGGTAGTACCAAATATGTACAAAATAAATAAATAAATAAATAAATGATAATAAAAAACAATAATTATTATGATGAATTAAAATAATAATTTGACTATTTCTGACTAGTGGAAGTGATGATCCATTGCTTGTGTCAATGGGCCTTGTCATACCAAGGTACACTGTGAAGGTTGCTTTGGAAAAAAATTTGACTTAATGAATTAATTAATTAAAATGCACAATAGCTGTACGTTCTGGTTTTATGCAACAATAATTAAAAAGGCAGCAGACTTACACTAGTTGCTAACTCTCTTAATATGTATTAACGTGTGTGTGTGTGTGTGTGTGTGTGTGTGTGTGTGTGTGTGTGTGTGTGTGTGTGTGTGTGTGTGTGTGTGTGTGTGTGTGTGTGTGTGTGTGTGTGTGTGAGAAGGATGTCATTTTCGGAATTTATGCGTCAGTACTCTCGTGTGGAAATCTGCACTCTGACACCAGATGCTATAACCAGTGACCAGGTGAAACCTTGGAGTGTTTGTAACTACAGTGGCAACTGGAGGAGAGGATCCACTGCAGGGGGCTGCAGGAACAACCCCCGTAGGTTCCCTTTACGTTCTTTTATGTCATTTGCCTTTAGCTCCTTTTTGTTTATTTATTTACAAATATTTAAGAGTGGATTGTAAAAGCTAGCTGCAGCTCACAGAATCCTGACTTGTTTGCCCATAGACAGATGGTGGTGGAGATTTATTTTTAATCAGTATTTATAAAACATAATCACAAATAAATAAATGAAATAATTTGTTGTTGGTTATTTTGCTTAGATTCTGTATTAGTAATTCAGTAATGAAATCCAAATGTAAAACAAAATGTCCATATGTACTAATAAGCACAGTGTTACGCAAACAAAAGCCCATTTCTAAAAGGTATTTAGGAGGCAGACAATGGCTTATCATAAGTTGTGGCACAAGTACCCACCCATGTGCAACATTAATCCAAACCAATGTACTTTTGAGTATTATTTTTTTTTTACTTTGTGTTTAGCCATAAAGTGCTCTATTAACACTAAGCTTTTTTTCATTCTGTTTTAGACACAGGGAATCCTGCATGCATCTCTATGAATAAATGTATACCTGCGTTGTCTTTGCATTATACATTATGTTCCTAGTACCTCAGTTCAGAGAAATCGGTTTTAATTTTAAAAGTTATAAAATTAACAGTAATTTAAGAAAAGAAGCATTTTTTGGAAGCAATCATGTCAGTATGATGGTAATGCTGTGTGGCATTTCTGAGTTTATGCTAAATTACTGGGCTTGAAGACTTTTTAAATTGGTATTTTTACTGTTTAAACACTGCAGTTAATGTGAATAGCTGCATGTCTAGTTGTTTGTAAGACACTGTGTTTGTGCAGATACGTTTTGGATGAACCCTCAATTTTTGATCAAGCTGGAGGATGATGACCCGAATGATAATGATCAAGGTTGCAGTATGGTGATGGGTCTGATTCAGAAGAATCGCCGGCGCCTAAGAAAGGATGGCGAGGACATGAATACCATTGGATTCGCAATTTATGAGGTCAGCAAAAGCCCAAAGTTAATACAACTTCTGCACAAATTAATACATAGTTATTGTTAATTTACTCATTTTTCCATATTGAAATAATATATTGCCTGTTAAAAAGTATTGACATATTTTACAATTAATTATTTAACATATCATAAAATGTTTTTACTTAAATAAAGGCACTAAAAATGCTTTGTAATAATATAATTCATTGTGTAAATTGTAGGAAATTGGAAAATGAAAAAAATAAAGTGCAAAGGACATTAAAAATTTTGCATGTGATTTTAAAAATGTATTAGACACAAAAGACACTGATAAGCATGGGAAGAAAAAGTCAAGAAAACACCTATTAAAATATGCACATAAAATTTTTGAATGAATGAAGTAAACTAAACTAACTGTAAACTAACTATAAACAACTTGCATTATTACCTAAATATAAATTGCATTATTACAGTAAGTAAACATTTAATACCAGCTTTGGCTAAGCAATAATGTGTACTGTTGATAGAGTTCCACAAACCTCTGAATTAAAATGAAGTAAAAAATGTCTAGACACAAACTTTCTTTTTAAGTTGGTTAACATATTTATGCCACTCACATATGACTGATCATCTCCATTAATATTCAAATAAAATTACAAATTATTTCCAATTAGATCATTAAAGAAAAAAAGAAAGAAAGAAAAAAAAACATTTGATTTGCTCACTGTGTTATTTTTTTTAATTTCGCAGTAGCCACAAAATTTTCAGGTTGACTTTTTTTAAAGACGATTATTATGGCATTTTAACTTAGTTCTAATCATTTATATATTGTATATAAAGTTTTATTTATGTAAATCTATTTAAAAGCAGTTCTACTTTTTTTCTTTTTGTGTTTACACAGGTCCCTTCACAGGTACGTTTATTAAAAATATTTGTTATAAATAAAGCAGTGTGTGTGTGTATCACGATAATCTTGTTCAGCATAAGTGTGTTTTAAAAAATAGGGTATTTTTTATATTGTTTATGTTATTAAGTTCTTATTCAGCATATTTAGAGTTTGATTGTTTAGGAAGTATTGTTTAAGTAATGATATTTCACAATAACATAACTTTTCACAGGGCAGCACTGTGGCTTAGTGGTTAGCACGTAGCACTAGGGATTCCCGGTTCGAATCCCCATCTGGGTGGAGTTTCCATGTTCTCCCTGTGTCTGCGTGGGTTTCCTCCGGGTTCTCCGGTTTCCTCCCACAGTCCAAAAACATGGATCAAGTCAATTGAGTTCTCCAAATTGCCCCATATAGAGTGTGTATGCGTGAGTGAATGTGTGCCCAGCGATAGATTGGCGTCCTGTCCTGGGTGTATCTGCCCATCGCCCAAAACGTTCTCCCCTGGATGGGCATGGGGAACCCCACTGCGACCCTAATATAGGATAAAGTGGAAGATAATGAATGAATGAATGAAGAAAAACTTTTCACACTGAAACATTTTTTTTCATTTAATATATTACAGTGCGGCGGCACGGTGGCTTAGTGGTTAGCACGTTCGCCTCTCAGCGCTAGGGATTCCCGGTTCGAATCCCCATCTGGGTGGAGTTTCCATGTTCTCCCCGTGTCCGCGTGGGTTTCCTCCGGGTTCTCCGGTTTCCTCCCACAGTCCAAAAACATGGATCACGTCAATTGAATTCTCAAAAATTGCCCCTTATAGAGTGTGTCTGTGTGAGTAAGTGAGTGTGTGCCCAGTGATGGATTGGCGCCCTGTCCTGGGTCTATCTGCCCAGTGCCCGAGACGTTCTCCCCTGGATGGGCATGGGGAACCCCACCGCGACCCTAATAGAGGATAAAGCGGGAGAAAATGAATGAATGAAAAATATTACAGTGCATTTGTTTGCAGCATTGTGTGCATTACAGTTTAAGGTTCAAGATTTAACATTATTTATCTTGGACTGTAATATCAAACTAGTAATATATTATGTATTTTAATTATGCAAAACCTCTCACATAACTAAATATATTATTAATTATAAATACCAACAGTATGTATAGTGGTCCATTACTGTCAATACTGCTATAAAAGCAGTATAACACTCCAGGTTATTGTAACAACACATCTGTAATTTGGCCACAGGCATACTTTAATAGACAATGTCAAAAAACTTTTAATTTATTCTGTCATGTTTCCCAGTTTAAGGGCCAGACAAATGTTCATCTGGATAAGAACTTCTTCCTACAGCACGCACAGAAAGCTCGCTCTGAAACCTTTATTAACCTGCGTGAGGTCAGTTCCCGGTTTCGCCTGCCTGCCGGAGAATACCTTGTTGTGCCCTCCACCTTTGAAGCCAACAAGGAGGGAGACTTCTGCCTGCGTGTCTTTTCTGAAAAGCAGACGGAAACACAGTAAACCCCCCTGCATTAATTTATTTTGCTTACATTGCAAGTGCCTACACATGATAATGCTCTAGTAACAACTTAATACAATATCATAATACTGTCTTCATCATAATAGTAATAATTATAATAATATAATTTTAATTCAAAATGCTAATTGATTTGCATTTTTTTCTATATTTAGGCGTTGTGATGATCCTGTTCAGGCTAAACTGGACAATGTAAGTCAATTATTTTTATAAAATCATGTTGTTCAGGAATGCTGATGCATGTGCTTTTATGTCTCTTCTGTCAAAACAATGATACAAACCTAATTTTAAGAAAGGTTGTGCACACTTTTAAAAATGCAATAAAAACTGTAATGAGTAATTTGTTAATGAACTTGGATTGGTATCTGACACTTATTGTCTAAGCTTTATGAATGCTTACATGTACATGGTTTTTAGGAGACTGTGTCAGAGAGTGAAGTGGATGCAGGATTTAGAGCACTGTTTATGAAACTGGCTGGAAATGTAAGTAAAAGGGCCTGAAATCATATAATTGACGTTTTAAACAACACACATTTAATGTTGAAACTGAGTCTGACTTTCTACAGGACATGGAAATTTCTGCCAGGGAACTTCAATCCATCTTGAATAAAGTTGTTGCTAAACGTAAGTACTTAATTATTCAAATGTTAATGTAGAACAAGTCAAGAAGCACTTAATCTACGTCATTTTTTAGGAACGGACATCAAGACAGATGGGTTTAGCCTTAACACCTGCCACAATCTGGTGAACCTGCTGGATGTATCCTAATGGTTTTCTTTCTTTTTGACATTGTTCTCTACTTTTACATGCTACAGTTTTTACATTACATGTAAGACTAAATGTGCTCTATTTGGAGGGTTTGTAGACAATTGCTTTTTTCAGGTAATATGTTTCCGCAGGCGGTTGTGCTTATTCTGTTTCATATATTCTTTAATAAAAAAAAACAGGACAGTGGTAATGGGAAGCTAGGTTTGGCTGAATTTTGCTTACTGTGGAAGAAAATTCAGAAATATATGGTAAGAGCTCAGAATTTCCCCTCATCCCTTCTTTCTCCCTTACCTCTGTTATTCAAATAGGTACATACTTATACTTTTACAGTTATATTGTAACTAAATACCTTTGCTTGCATTTATTGTTTTCATTTGAAAACATCAGGTAATAACAACACACGTTCTTCCACATGGCATAAATTTACGTGTAAACACATGTAAAAAAAATACACATGCATGTACTAATGTGTGCTATGACATTATGTAATGAGTGTTCATGTTTATGCAGGATATTTATAAGAAAAATGACCTAGATGGTTCTGGAAACATTAGCTCTCCAGAATTTCGAAATGCCCTTAAGCTTGCCGGTAAGAAAACTGACTGCTAGCTGATGCCATATTCAAAACTCTGTAGGAAATGCTTCATTCACACAGGTTCAGTTGCTAAAGCAGTGTTTTTATGTTTAGGTTTCTCTCTAAATGACACCATTTTCCAGCTTCTGGTGGCTCGATATGCTGAGGAAGATTTCACTTTGCAGTTTGACGACTTTGTGGCATGCCTCATACGACTAGAGATGATGTTTCGTGAGTTGTTGTTTTTGTAAAATCTATTCTGATTAAAACCATGTAACAATTAATAACAAAAAAAAATTGGACATATTTATCCAGTTCACCTAAATCCATACAACTAGTTTTGGTCTAAATTAGATTTTTAACTCTATATCAGAAGTTTGTTATTCTTGTTTATATAAATACCATATTAAAAAAATACATTTAATGTGTACAGACCATAAGGAGTCTGTGAAGATGCTATAGGACAAAATTATGTTGTAAAAAGCACATTCAGAACGCATAGTTCAGTAGGTACTAACATAGTTCAGTCTCAACTGCATTTTTAATTTTGAGTGTTTCTCTTTTTTAGGTCTGTTTCAGAAAATTGATGCCCACAATACAGGTTTTATTGAGCTGGACTTTATGATGGTTAGTTTAAACCACTCATATTCTACCCCTTTCTTAATACTGTTTGTTTATTATATTTTTTCTTTTTTTTTCCAGTGGCTGACGTTAATGATGATCTGAGCATCAGATTTGAGATTCAAGCACTTACATAAGTTCTTACATTATTCTTAAACTTCTTTAATCTCGACCTTGAATGCTTTTATGTGTTATCTATTTTAAACTGGATTTGAATTTAGATTGTAATTGTCTCATTTTCTAGTGATCATTCTTTTGTAGATTTTTAGTGTCCATACAGAAGTAGCCAGACATCACAACATTATAACAAATAGTTTATCTACACATTTTTACTGAGATTGCATTTAACATAGTTGAATTATTGAAGTAGTATAATTATTTTTTTATGAATACAATGTTTAAAATTGTATGACAAGTAAATTAATATATATGAAAGAATAGTAATTAATAATTGTAAATTTAGTATATACACATTACTCAGGTCAGATTAATAAAATGTTTGGATTAAAACACTTTAATTGGTGATTAAGCTATTAAGTGGTAAGGAAATGGAAGCTAGACTGGTAAAAAAAAAAATAGGCTACAGATATTAGGGATTGTCGGGGAACTATAACTATATTCTGTTTTGTCATTTAGACTTTACATTTTTATATGGGTGAGAAGTAAGTAAATAGTACTATTACTCTAGCAAGAGTTAATTTATGTCTAAAGCAGTGATCTGACATTGTTATAGTTTTGTGCATGGTTTAAAGGTGAGGTGGCTGGGAGGTCTGGTATTGTGTAATTCTGAACTGTTATTATGCTCATTAAAGTTTTAAAAAATCCAGACGTGTTTCTTTATTAGTAGATCATATTGTAAATGTTTAATGTTGACATCATAAGTTTATACTCACAGTGAAATAGTTTAAATCTATAACTGCTTCTTTATATCTTATAATTGTAGGAAATTATCTAAAAATAGTAAAAGTGTAGTAAAATAGTAAAACCCAGACAGGTCACCAGCCCATACTGAGGCAGACAATCCATCTTTCAACATGTTTTTGATTATTGTTGATGAGCAATCTGTAACAGTGTAATGCCACACTAGGCCAAAGGATGATTGATGTATAACAATCAGAGGGTGTTTGTGTTTTTATAAAATAACAAAAATAATTTTTTTCTAGGGTGGCACGGTGGCTTAGTGGTTAGAACGTTCGCCTCTCAGCGCTAGGGATTCCCGGTTCGATTCCCCATCTGAGTGGAGTTTCTATGTTCTCCCCATGTCCACGTGGGTTTCCTCCGGGTTCTCCGGTTTCCTCCCACAGTCCAAAAACATGGATCAAGTCAATTGAGTTCTCCAGATCGCCCCATATAGAGTGTGTCTGTGTGAGTGTGTGAGTGAGTGTTTGCCCAGCGATGGATTGGCGCACTGTCCTGGGTGTATCTGCCCAGCGCCCGAAACTTTCTCCCCTGGATGGGCATGGGGAACCCCCCCCCGCGACCTTAATATAGGATAAAGCGGGAGATAATGGATGGATGGATTTTTTTCTAACAGATTTTTACACATTAAGGACATTACTTTTATTCATATATCTAGTAAATGCAACAAAATTTGTTTATATATTTTTGGCAAACTTCAGACCTTGAATTTTCAATTAATTAAAAGGCTTTCTTTGAATGAATTCTTTCCAAAGCTTATATTTGTCCATGATATTTAACATAAACTAAATGCTCTAAAATGTGACATTTCAATTTTATACACAAGACAAAATGTAAAACTAGATCAGACAATTTCTAACCTTTCTATCCCAAACCTTGTGCCCTTTCTTAGTCTTCCATCTTGTGCTCTACCTGACTGTCACAGAAAAAAAAACGTTATAGTATTATTAATTTCTGTTTTATTTGTTATGTGATTTTTTTTAGATGTTTACTGAAATGACATGTCATAAATACATTCATATTATTTTTAAAAAGAAAACTTCACAAAACATTTGTAGTTAAAAAAAAAAATAATTATATATATATATTATGACTGAGTGCACTTCGTCGTACAGAATTAAAATGTTTTGAAACGTGCCCTCAATCTACGTCACATCTAGTCACACCCTAAGGGCTGGGCACTGCAGTGTGTGTGTGTGTGTGTGTGTGTGTGTGTGTGTGTGTGTGTGTGTGTGTGTGTGTGTGTGTGTGTGTGTGTGTGTGTGTGTGTGTGTGTGTGTGTGTTATGACGTCAGCGCATCCCTGCCCTCTTCATTATAACTGCTTTGCTCTACAGCTACTGCAAATCAGAGCACCAGATAGCGGTGAGTTCGCATGAAAGCATTATTTGATTCTGTTTATGTTACATATTTCTCTCATCAAGGCTTACATCTTACTTTCTGGAAGTGAAATTAAGTCAACGTGTCGGTTCTGTTTAGTCGCTACAAATGAGTTAGTTTAACAACGTTATTAATCTTTGTATCTGCTTAATATATGTCATGAACTGATTGTTGACATGCTTCGATTTTAACTCTCTTTTAGCATCCAAAAATTATAATATTTTTTTCAAAGATTTTATAAAATCCCAGCATTATAAACAGTATACTTGTGTGTCTGTGTGTTTTTGTGTGTGCAAGCTGCTGATTCATGCTCAGACATTATTGATCACTTAGAATCTGCTGAATTGTCATAGATAAAGACTTTAATTTTGTATGTAGAATAATATATAAGACTGTGTTGTATTAAATGTTATATATAACAGAGCATAGAGTGGCAAAGAGTGTACAGATTTGGTACCCTGGTCAAAATCTTAGTTAGCAGAAAAGGTTAGAAACCAAGGTCTGCTCTACAAAAGGCTTAAGGTTGAAAAAAAATATGATGTTTAAACATTGTAAGCAATATAGTGTATTGTTTTGTTGTTTATTGCTTATGCTATTAGTGTGATTAAAAAGAATGAAGCATTATGCAAATTCTTATAATTGGATTACATCATAGATCAGATTAGATTCTACTTTATTTACAAGTACAAGGCACCCAAATATAATTTAGCATCTTTCCAGAATTGCAAAATATCAAGAGCAGAATACATTGGATACAATAAATATAAACTATGGTGTGTTCATATATCTGAATATATATAAACATGGTATGTAGGCTAAACAGAAGAGACTATAAATAAGTTGTACATGTAGGATCAATATATAGACATGATTGTACAAATGTATAGGTGGTTCTATAAATATAATATACAGAAAATATAATTTACAGGTCATTTTAAAGGTTTAATTGCTATATAGCATTTGGAAATATTAAGTTAAATAATTGATTAACTGACCCTAGATTCACAGGGTTTTTAACTAACCAACTTATATTTTACTGATATAAATTAATAATATTGAATTTGATGCCTAAACAACACACCGCAAAAAAAAAAAAAAAAAAAAAAAAAAAAAAAAAAAACTGGGAAAAGAATGTTTTACACTGATTACACTGATTTGCAACATTAACCCAAACAAGTATTGAGGTGTAAAATGGTGTAAAGTTTGAAAGGATTGTAATTTGGTAGCTTATTTTATTGAAAGTATATTTATTTATTTACTGCACAGAAGTGTCTATTGGTGTATTAACATTAATTGTTCATATTTGTGTGATGTTATTTTTTTAAAGCCTACTGCTGCATCGAGGAACTGCAGGTACACACACACACACACAAATATAAACACAAGCAAGTAGTGTTCCGAGTTGATGTGGTTAATGAGAAATAAGGCTTATAGTTTGCTGTTTTAAGTATTTTTTTTAAGATACATAAACTTAATAAATATTAGGGGATAACACTGTACATTGTAATAGCTTTGTTGAATGTGATTCAATGTAATGGATGTAATTTATGAATTAGAGGCCAAGCTGTTATTGACAGCTAAGGATTTCTTTCTTTTCTGAGCTGTTTATCATTCTGCACAGACACAGACAAGCATCAGGTGAGGTCAATTACGTTTCCTGCTTACCTAACTCATCACATTCAGAAATCTGTGTTTTATTGCAATTCACAAGAATTTTGTGTTTTTCATGCAATAATCTGATTAAATTGAAATCTCTGATTTCACAGTATGTACGAGCTTGGCGGAATGTCTGCGAGGATCAAGCACGACCGTTTGCGGGCAGAGGGTGCAGGCTGTAATGAGCAGGCAATACCCTTTCTTAAACAGGAATATGAGGCACTGAAGCAGGAGTGTGTTGAAAGCGGATGTTTGTTCGAGGATCCGTGCTTTCCAGCACTGTCATCTTCACTTGGGTACAAAGAGCTTGCCCGAAACTCTGCCAAGACACAGGGAGTGGTGTGGAAGAGACCTACTGTAAGTTCTAAAAAACAAACAGCCAAACCTATATACAAAAAGTCAAAACACCTATAGATTAGAGATTCAGAATACTCTGACTTCATAAATGCTACACACATTGATGAAAAGAGTTGATACACTAAATTCAGGGAATATTTATATGTGGTAATATCATAATTCTTTATTAGTCAAACAAATTTATTTAGGTGCAACTGCAATTATAGGTGAAATTAAAGTACAAATACAAGAAAGCCTTAGAAGAAAGTCTCTGGATCTCACTTTAACTCTGACTGATGCAACAGTTTACAAAAACACAAAATAACCTTTAGCATACAGTCTGTCACATTTTCTCCCATGCAGAATTATGTCTAAATTGCAGCATTTCTGTAGCCTGTAGATATAAATTTAGTGAGATATGCAGTTTTATCTATAACCACTACCAAAAGCATTTTTTATAAAGTAATGAATAAAGATATAAAAACAAATAAAATTTTATAGATTTAATCTTTTTCGGAATTGTAAATCAGGTCAAATCAGTGATTTTGATCCAATTGACTTATTATGATGTGCTTAACATGTTAAACAGATGATCTTGAGGAAATAATAAAGATCAAAGGGTTTAACACTGATGATTTAAATCTGATTAACTTATTACCCTCTTAAAAATCAGCAATGTAGAATTGGTGTTAATCCTAGCAAAGTCAATATTAAAGTGTTGATTTATTATCAAATATAATACACCGACCATATAGAGCTGACAATATAGAGTTGATTACAATGCTGTTGTAAATGTTAGTGCTTTGCTAATAATGTTCCACTAATATTCCTTGTGACAATTGACATAATATTGACCCTAATTGTGCATTTGATAATGCTGACCTGATGATGCTGCGTTTTTGATATAGTGCTGATGATGAGGAACTGTTGATGTAGCACCAGTAATGTAAAGCTGATGATGGATGTATATGTTGAGGTTTGTTTAATTAGTATACCTGCAATTAGTGATGCTGTTTTTCTGCTGCAGGAGCTGACAGGTGATCCTCAGTTTATCATAGGTGGAGCCACTCGCACTGATATCTGTCAGGGAGCCCTTGGTGAGTAATCAATCATTTTGTAAGAATATAACTGCTGTGTACATGGTGAATTAACACATCACTATGCTGAGTGCATTTAGATTTTATTAAAGTATTTTTCTTATATCTGCATAACTATGAAAATGCTTTTTAATAAAGCATTTTCATTTAAAATGGTGTCAATACAAATGATGTTCAGATTATGTTTTTTCTAATAAAATGATATTAACCCAAATAAAATAATTATGTGCTGCTGATTATGCAGAGTTTATTTTTTAATTAAAGTATTAATGCAGAATGTTGAAGGTTGACTAGATCAATAAAAAGAGCAAAAGCTTAGCTTTCTCGTACAGCTTATAAAAACAAATGTCTATATTCATTGATAAAAGTTTTTTTTTTAATTGTAGTGCTAATGATTTATTATAGAAACTACTAAATAATAATGATTATTACGATTTGACCAACACTTATAAAACAACTGTAAACACTTATAAAAACATTTTTATACATTTAAAATTAAAATACTTTAAGGTGAAAACATGTTTTCGTGTTGGAATGAGGTTAGGATAAGGATAGTAGTAAATATGATAAAGATTTGAGTGAGTCTCTATGACATTTGTATATTTATGTGAAGTCCCAACAAAGCATGAAAACAAAGCCGTGGATGTGGGGGGTGAGGGTACAATGCTTCTGAGTAATGAGTCAGAGATAAAGCAGTTCAGAGTGGAGGCAGCTGGCTGTATTCCATCAGTCACATTGTGCAGTGTGGGTGAGTGTGTGTGTTGAGGGAAAAGAGAGTAGAGAGAGAGAGAGAGAGAGAGAGAGAATGAGAGACAGAAAATGAGTGTTGTAAATGTTCTTTTTGTATCAGGTGATTGTTGGTTGTTGGCAGCCATCGCATCTCTCACTCTCAATGAAAAACTCTTACATAGAGTTGTTCCTCATGGACAGAGCTTCAGCAATGACTATACTGGCATCTTTCACTTTCAGGTAAATGCAAAACATACAGTGCCATGCAATAGGAAAGTTCCTCTAATGAATACTCCAGAATTTTTAAAAAGCAAGGCCATTCAGTGGTCTTCTACTAACATTTACTAGGCTGTAGGGAATAGACCATAGGTAGGCTCTCTGGCAGATAAACTATTCAGTACATATACAAAAGTAACTTATATTCAGTTCTACAGGGTGGTACGGTGGTTTACATCTGCTTCTCAGTTCTGAGGATCCAGTTCTAATCCTGATCCGGGTGGTGGACCTGATCTCTCCATGTCCACGTGGGCCTTTCTAGTTTCCTCCTGCAGTCCAAAAACATGGATTTAAAGTGAATTGGGTGCTCTTAATTGCCCCAATATAGTGTGTATGTGAGTGTGAGCCCAGCGGTGGATTGGCACCCTGATCTGGATGTATCTGTCCAGCGCCCAAAACGTTCTCCCATGGAATGGCACAACCCTAGTAGAGGATTAAGAGGAAGATAATGAGATGTTCTACAAAAGAAAAAAAAAACCACACACAATGAAGCAAGGATGCTTTTATCATAAATTATGCATTTCATCTTTAGAACTATTATCTCAGGTCTTGTTTTTATAACAGACAAGAATAAGCCTCAGCTACTTGCCTAGAATTTTAGTCTTTAAACAAACTTCACAGTTGCTTTACAGTTGAAATTATGTTTTAAAATGTTTTCATTTATCAGTGCTTTTTTTATTCTCAAATGTTTTATTCTCATTGATCTATGAATTTTTTATGGTGATATACATGTTTTTGTTACCTTCCAGTAAAAAGTGAGCTCATTTTTTAGATAATATAGATTTAATTGGTCAATGCACTGAAGAACATTTTTCCAAATCCTTAAGACCAATTAAAATAGTCAATTTACTTTTTTGCATTAGAGATTAGAATATAATGAAGTGTGATGTGGGTAGAACTGTGGTTTGTGGTTTGTAAAATGTGTTTGAGAAAATGTTGAAAACTCATGTTGTTGGAATCCAAGTCAACTAGTTCACTTCCCAAATAATATCATTTTTTATTATAGAACTGCCTTATTACATTTGTACCACCAAGTTTCCCACAACTGAAACAATAGAATGCGGTTTTGGTTTTGGCATCCTAACCAAAAACATATCATTTATGTAACCCTGTTTACTTCTTTACAGAAATAGCACATTATAACTTAACATTTTCATGACACCACAACAACCACAACAATCTTAATAAAGGACAAAATATTAGTCACCTAATTCCTACTCTAAAATTTAATTGGCTATTTAATTGGCCAAAAAACATTTGTGTAATACTCATGTGTTTTATAAAGCACTTGTGTGTCGTGTAGGTGTCCCAACATTTTTGTACTCAAAGTGTATCATCCAGCAATTTTGCATGATGAAATATTTGTTTGTTGGTAATGTGTGCATTATTAAAATTCATAGTGCTTTTAATTAACCATTGCTTTGTGTTTCGAAATGAATAATCCACTGGATGGGTTTTTTTTATTTTATTGTTTAAAAATGGTGCTTCATTCACTGTTTGATTTTTGGCAGGATTATTCATTTATTTTAAAATTCATTAAAGTTCATTAATTGGGTTAATAATCTAAAGTTTCTCTACATGTGTTTTTGTGGGTGCCCAGTTCTGGCAGTTTGGTGAATGGGTAGACGTGGTAATCGATGACCGGTTGCCGGTAAAGGATGGAGAGCTGCTTTTTGTTCACTCAGCTGAAGGAAGTGAGTTCTGGAGCGCTTTGCTGGAGAAGGCTTATGCCAAGTGAGTTATATATTATTATATAATTCATATAAACATTGATTATTCTTTTTTTATTCAAAACCTTTTGGTGGTCTAATCTATGTCATTAATAATAAACAGCTGTTAAATGTGCTTGTAACTGTAGATGAGGTAAGTTTTTGCAAAATGCTTTAAAGCCAAAGGCATCACAATAGGCTTTTTAAATAATTATTGTCACAAATGTCATTCAAAAGAATATTATAAGGATCTGTCAGTACCACTGTCTTCTAGTCTACTGATACGTGGAGGTAAGTTATACAGCATTTAACTGTATACATTGTAATCCACCTGCAATTCCTGTATGCTCACAAAAACATTGTGAATACAAACTTCACCTGCAAAATGTCATGGTTTGTGTATTATAATCCATACATTGTAAGTGTTGCAGAAATAAATGAATAGTGTCTGCATTCTTTTCCCTCTTTCTACTTATCTTTTGTCCAGGCTTTTGTGTTGTTGCATTTTGTTACATAATAGATTGCATTTTTAGCCACACTCGAACATTGTAATACAGATAGAGGTATCAGATATCAGCTTCACACTGAATAGGCTTCAGAGTTCAGAACACAGTGTATTCGTTTGAGAGAATGCACATGTATCATCTTATAAGATTTTTTTGAATAAATTTGTGACTCCATTTTGCTGCTTTGTAAACATGTTTATGTGTATTGATTCAGTGGACATTGTTGTTTTGGTTTAAAAGCAAGCTCAAATTCAATTTCCACTGGCAAAGATTTTGTGTGGTTGATCATTCGGAACCAAAACACCAGTCACCACTGCAAATTGCTTGTTGAGGTCAGTCAGTCTTGAGGTCAGAGCTATTATATTTGTATGAATAAATCTTAAGTTAATGACTGGCTCAAAAACAAACGTGGGTTTCTAAGAACTGTTGTTTTCACGCAATCATACTGACAATGATACTAATTTGTTTTGCTGTCACTTTTTCACACCCTTTTCTAACTAATGTTTTAACTAGTTATGTTTGTCATCAAGATCATTGCTATGATGAAATTAATGATCAAAAAAAGAATAAACAAGCAGCTATAGTATAAAGTGTTATTTGATTTTTCTATTTCTACATCATCATTTATTATTGAGAAATTTAGACTGTGGTATTACTTGCAGTCCATTACTTGCAGTAAGATATACTTACTATATATTCTTTTGTAATAATGTAAGAAATTTAATTTGCTGTAGAGAACACGTTAAAATATATTTTATGTAAATCTGAATGAATTATATTTATTATTATTATTATTATTATTATTATTATTATTATTATTATTTACTATTTATGTACTAAAAACATATAACATTATAAGAATATGATAATAATAATAATAATAATAAAATAAAATTGTCATCACTGGGCCATCACACTGAACCAGCTTACTTTTTATCCTTTAAAAGAGAGTGATGGTGCAATAACATGTATGACTTTGTGTTTGTGTGAACAGGTTGAATGGATCATATGAGGCATTGTCTGGAGGCTCCACCACTGAGGGGTTTGAGGATTTTACAGGGGGGGTATCTGAGATGTACGAGCTAAAATCAGCACCGCGAGATTTGCCTCGTATTATAAGTAAAGCCTTGGAAAGAGGTTCTTTGCTTGGCTGCTCTATAGACGTGAGTTACACTAGCCCTTACATTGGCCGTGTGTGTGCGTGTATGTATGTATGTATAACTATCAAACTGCATCATGTGTGCCAGTGAAAATTCTATGAGCATTATTGTTTTTCTTTATCATTGTCTGCAGATTTCAAGTGCATTTGATATGGAAGCAGTGACTTTTAAGAAGCTTGTAAAAGGTCATGCATACTCAGTAACAGCACTCAAAGAGGTTAGTACAACCACACTTTGGTAAGGCATCAGTTAATGACTCTACCTCATTGTTTGCTTCCAAATTGGGCTCCAAAATATTAATGCAACAGCACCACCTGCTGAGTAAATTCCTGTCTGTACAGAGGTTCTAAGGTTTACACAGGGATTCAAGGATTTTATTGTCACATCACCTAGTGCTGGTGTACTGGTGAGTGAAAACCTTAAAGGTGTGTGTGTGTGTGTGTGTGTGTGTGTGTGTGTGTGGTCTAGGTGGATTTTCGTGGAAGAAGAGAAAAGCTGATCCGCATCAGGAATCCGTGGGGGCAGGTTGAATGGACAGGAGCGTGGAGTGACAGGCCAGTTGTCAATGCTGTAGCAGGATAATGTTTACTGATTTGAATAGTAGTAGAAGGTTGTTGAGGGTAATCGGTGACTTGGTTGAATAATAGAGAATTTTGATGTTTATAGTTCCTCTGAATGGAATCAGATTGACCCATCCGATAGAGAGCAGATGAACTGCAAGAAGGAAGATGGAGAGTTTTGGTGAGTTCCAGTTGTTCTCTATCTGTCTGTCTATCTATCTATCTCGTTTTAATTGTATATTTATAATTACTTACATTTTTTATCATTATTGATTTTATCACTATATAGTATTTTTAAGTCTTTAAGGTTTTGTGTATGCTTCTCTGTATTTGTGTGTATACATGTATATCAGGATGGCTTTCGAGGAGTTTAAACGACAGTTTTCGAGGTTGGAGATTTGTAACCTGACTGCTGATGCATTAACTGATGAAACACCCAATTACTGGAACACTACAAAGTTTGATGGGGCATGGAGGAGGGGAAGTACTGCGGGGGGTTGCAGGAACCATCCCAGTAAGGCTATACTCACAACATATGATAAATCAATGACCATCCATGTACACTGGGGATGACTTTGTTGGTTAAATGGGAAGCAGAATATTACTTTGTAGTTGGTTGTTATGTTACAAAAATGCGACAAATAAAGAATAGAAATAGAAAATAGAGATAAATAAAATAGAAATAGAGAATAATACATTAAAAACACAAATGGTGTTAAATCATTAGGTGAAATTTTAAAAGAATATGCATTTGTAGAGATGCTTAATTTTTTTATCATTTTTGAGCTGCTTTGGGAAAAAATGTGATTTTCCACAGTCTGTGCTTTAGACAGTTGAAATAAACATTATTTAATGTGTAAGAGTGTTGAAAATAAACACATTATTAATGATGAATAAACCATTGAAACCAAGGAATCCTAATTTTTATCATCTCTGTATATCAGACACGTTTTGGATTAACCCTCAGTATAAGATCACATTGCTAGAGGAAGATGATGATCCTGAGGATAATGAAGTGTCCTGCAGTTTTCTGGTGGCTCTAATGCAAAGGGACCGGCGTCGTTATCGTAAACAGGGCCAGGACATGCAAACTATTGGCTTTGCCATCTATGAGGTCAGAAGATAAACTATATTTTATTTAAGTACTAATACTTATATTTAATTTTGTTATCTTAGCTTTTGGTTTTTGTATAATAATATATGTTTTTTGTATAACTGACCTGATTAAATTTAGTCCTTTTTTTTTTTTTTTTTCAGGTTCCGGAAGAGGTAAATGCCAAATCATGTTACATGTTTATCTATAGCTTTGAGGAGTGTGTGTGTGTGTGTGTGTAATAAAGTACATTGAATATTATAATTTAAGTTTTACCTTTTTAAAAGTATGTAATAATGAAAGGTAAAACAGTAGGATATTATATTCAAGTAATATAGACTACTGTGTATGTTTATATAAGAAAAAAGGAAACCAGCCTTATGACCTAAAGGTTTCCAGTTCGATTCTGAGTCTCACCAGGTACTATGGCTGAAGTGCCCTTGGGCGAAGCACCTAACCCCAATTGCCAAATTCTTTTGTGTGTAAGCAATTAGGCAAAATGGATTACTATATCACTTTATCATGTTGTGGTTATCAGTTTCGTGGTTGTCAGAACGTTCACTTGAAGAAGGACTTCTTCCTGCGCCACTCATCCTGTGCTCGCTCTGAGACCTTTATTAACTTACGTGAGGTAAGAAAACACTTAATTGCACTAGTACAAATAATAATACATTATGTACTGTTTATTATAATTACTATTATTAATATAGGTAAGTACACGCCTACGTCTGCCCCCGGGGAGTACATTGTTGTACCCTCAACCTTCGAACCAGGTAAAGAGGCCGACTTTGTCCTGCGTGTCTTCACAGAGAAACAATCTGAGACTGAGTGAGTGAGGGAGTAATTACTATTTTTAATTTATTTTTTGTTATGTAAATAAGGAACATAATATTTTAGGACCTCGCTCATTAAAATGTCATCACATCCCATTTCATATTTTCCTCCATGTTTGTTAACCTGGCCACTCTATATTTGTGTGTTACAGAGAGCTAGGGGACAATATTTCCTTCACTCTCGATGATGAGGTATAAATCTAAATTTATCAATGTGGATTCTAGAAGTTAACTGCTTTATGATGTAGTTTATGAGTAGTACGTTTTAATAGTTTATAGTAACAAATAGGTTAATAATTAAATTTTAGGTTTATTTACTTGAAAAAAATTGATTGGTCGTAGTGGTTTGTTGTAGCTGTTGTTTCTTGTCCAGTTGGCCAGTTTCAATTAAAGAGAAATCTTGCTTAAGAACCAAAAAAATTATACTTTAAAGTAAGTATAGTATATGTTGGGTGATTTGCCCAACAGCATTGAGATTAAAATCGCTATAAAACATCCAGCATTCTTTTTTTTATAAAGCCCAAGCAAGTCAGTGTTGCACCATTTCGAAAAATTATTTATTTAGTCTTTGCTTAAAATGTAATGTTCCACATTTTATCAGACTATATTTATATTAAATAGTCAAAAGTAACAGTATAAATTGATGTTTCTATTAAATTAACTTTTTTTCTCTATTAAATTGAACAACATAATGACAGTTTGGAACAAATAAATGTATTCCATGCTAGTTTTATCTCTTGTCTTGTTTACATGACCATGTTCGCACTGCATGATATTTTCTCTCATCATCTTCAAAGTATGTCCAAAACAAAACATATTTAACAAGCCCAATGAGATGAAGGTCCATGGGAGGAAGATCTGGGCTGTATATAAGAAACTTGCCAATCTAATTTGGTGATCTTTTCAACTTAAAAAATACAAATATTTAAGCATTTAAAAGTACATTTTGCTATATTTGTAAATGGCTAAGCATCTGATGGAGTTATGTTCATAGACAAACTGTGCCAGTGTTGATAATTTGATACATTCATTCTTCTGTGTCTAATCTGAACAGTCTTATCCTGACTGTTCAGATTAGTTAGTTTTATTTTATTTTATTTTATTTTTTTGTCAATTAGTATACACTTTTGCTATTATGAAGCAACTCAAACTCTTAATCTAGAGTCAACTTTCACAGTTAGTCAATAATCAATTTTAATGCGTACATGCTGACTGTCATATGTTTACCCTAACAGTAAAAAAAAAATAAAAAATCCCACATATTAAAAAATATATATTATCATCTCAATTATATTATTGGGTATTTTCTCCTGTTTCTCTCTCCCACTATGTTTTGAGTTTTTGCCATACAATCCAGAAATAACAGCTATCTGTCATTTAAAATGAATTAAGCTTAGGAGCTTAATTCAAAATGAAATCTCTCTAATGTGTGATACCACCTGTGCATTTATACATACAGCTTTTCTAAATATTATAATAACTACAAAATTTCTGTGTTGCATTGATTGTAAGTGGAATTCTGTGAGTGAAACTTTGTGATGGTCAATATTTTAGAGATCACTATGGAAAAATTCCTGTCAGGCAAAACTAATGACAATAAAAGTGTGACGAAAAACTGTAAACTTTACGCCAAAAAAAGGATGTTTTGGATTATTGTGTTTTACTTCTGTGGCCGTAAAATGTGACAGAAACACTTTTTTGTATATGTATACAGCAGGAAATTACTGACAATGACATCGACCCTTCCTTCAGAACCTTGTTTTCTCAGCTAGCAGGAGAGGTGCGTATGTGTGTGTGTTGGTGTGTGTGTGTGTGTGTTTTGGTCGATTGGTTTGTGCTTGTTGTAGTTCTTAACTTTCTTTCTCTCTGTCTGTAGGATATGGAGATATCAGTGTATGAACTAAGGACTGTGCTGAACAGAATTGTCTCCAAACGTACATTATTAAACACATACTCTTACAAACATACACAAAGTTAAATAATATAAATGTATTTTATTAAGGTCCACAAGGGTATAAAGATTACATTTAAGAGTCCATTGAGTAAAAGGTGTTATAACATTTTATTGCACAGAGATGGAATGCAGCATGGGATGCTGTCACCACTGACTAAAAATAAATAAATAGGAAATTATTACAATGAAGTAAATGAGTATATCTTAAATTTAAAAAAATTTATAGACTTTCAGTCCTGACATTGCGATGTAAAACTCTGGGAATTTAATGGTTTGATCACTGATGAAAATATAAACATGAAATAAGATGCTGCTGAGGGTTGTAAACATAAATTAATTTGCAAAATAAGTAGTTATTTTTTTACAACTTAAAATTTTAATGAAATCAGATGCCTACCCCAGCTGAGGCACTTCTGAAAATGCACTAAAGTCTAAAATATCCAATTAATTTATTTATGTAAACCTTTATTTAACAATCCAAATGTGATTTTTTTTTAAAATAACAAACGTATTATTATATGCAACTATACTTCTGTTAAATATAAACAAATGAAAAAGTGCCTGCAACCCACTCAAGAGAGCAGGGACAAAGAAAACTTGGTGCATGAGCACATAATTAGACTTTGTTTGTGAATAGGAGACAGAATTAGTAATTCAGGTCATTTAAAGGGACACACCCACAGGTTGTCTGTGTGATTGTCTCTGCTATGGTAATGAGTGGCAGAGATAAAAGAATTGTAACCTACTGAGTGAGTAAGAGACGCCATCAAATTATCTTTTAGGGTCTTTTTTCCAAGCATTAAAGGTTCTAGTTGCTGTGAAGTCGGACCTAATTTTAAGTGCCTCTGGCCAGTAAAAAACAATCAGGTATGCCTCTGGCTCATTATTTGTAGGAATACTACAAGCTACACTATGTTGAAAGAAATAAGAGGATTCCTTCCAACAATGCATCCTGCTTTAAAGGACATGCCTTCTTTAAATATATATGAAAAATAATCTGTTCAACGATACTAGTGTTTGTAAAGCAGCATACAGACCTTTAGCAATCATAACCTCCCATTTTGCTTGCTTGAGAGTGGAACACATGCAATGTGCAAAGAGCATGACACATGCAATTAATCTGGTCAAAATCCAAATAGACAAAAAGCCAATGTGTGTGTTTGCAAAGTGTTTAGTTTGTTTGTATATAATATGCCTGCATATTGTGTGTATGTGTGTTACAGATAAGGATCTGAAGACTGATGGTTTTAGTATGGAATCCTGTAGGTGTATGGTGGCTCTGATGGATGTATCCTTTATTACACTTCCAATCTTTATTACAAAATTCTTGGTCATTTATACAAGATCAATTTGAACAGCAGATCATTTGGTCAAAAATATTTAAGAGCGTTTTGCAATACTTGTTTGAGTTATAATAGTTATATATTTTTAGAGATTACAGATTTGTTTGTGTGATCATCATAAATTGTTCACATGATTCACAGGATTGAGTCTAGGTGAGAAGGAATAAACATGTATCATCTCTTGAATAATTAAAATTCAAATGTAAACTTTTACTAAAAATAGATTAGTGGCATGACTTAATCTGCCTATTTCCACTTGCCGTTTTCTTTTTTCTGTTACTCTTTAATATGTTATTCAAAAAAAAATTTTTTTTAATATGTTATTCAAAAATTTCTTGACTGAGGTTCAGAAAGATGGCAGCGCTCGTTTGGGTCTGATTGAGTTTCAGATTCTGTGGAATAATCTGAAGAAATGGCTGGTGAGCAAGATTTTTGATTAGCTGATTCATTGACTTTATTTCATTATTATCTAATTAACTTCAATTAATTTATTCAACAACCCACCTAGTAAATACAGTTCATAACAAGAAAAAAAAAAAAAAAAAGTTAATAACAACTTTTGGAAATTAATTCATTATTTTTTGTCTTTAACAAACCAAACTGTAAATAAACTTGAGAATTCAATAGCTTAATCTTAAATAAGCTGGCTAAAAAACAACCCAAGTCTTTACATGAGGTAAACCTTTGCTAAGTGTAGAACATTGTCCTGACCAGGTTATCCTCTCTTGGTCTCCACAGGGAATTTTTCGACAGTTTGATTTGGATAAGTCAGGAACTATGAGCTCATATGAGATGAGACTGGCTCTGGAGTCAGCAGGTAAGGAAAAAGGTTCCTGATTTGTAAACATGAAACAATGCATTTCTGATCCTGGATCAGTTCCTGCTCTCTGCGGGTTCTCTCATGAGTATTTTTTTTAATAAATGCTAAAGTTTAGAAAAAACTAGATGATCTGGGCTTTATTTTTGCTGTTTGACTTATAATCTTTTCCTTTTGTATTGCCTACCATACAGCAGTAATATTTCTTGTTTTGTAGGTATAATTCTTAACAACAAATTGAACCAAGTTATTGTTGCACGCTATGCTGATCAGGATACCATTGACTTCGATAACTTTATCTGCTGCCTGGTGAAACTAGAGTCCATGCTTAGTACGTG
Organism: Corydoras sp. C115; assembly: GCA_019802505.1. NCBI lineage: Eukaryota > Metazoa > Chordata > Actinopteri > Siluriformes > Callichthyidae > Corydoras > Corydoras sp. C115. The sequence continues at coordinate 3,919,294 of JAFMOC010000037.1, read as the reverse complement.
ATCTCACTCACATACTCACACAGAGTTGATGACATTCTGAACATTTTATAAATTCTAGATTTAATATGATTTGTACATTTTAATATTAAATCATATAAACGTATAATGAGTATTCGCAATATTACTTTTAAACATTTTTTTGTGTCAACAGGAACATTTATGCATTTGGACAAAGAGAAGACCAACGTTGTGGAGCTCAATATTTCTGAGGTGATTTATATGATTATTTGCGCTAAAACCCATATCCCACATGTACTCAACAAAAATGACCAAGAACAGAACCTGATGATTACAGACTCTTAATTAACCCACTGTAAAAAATAATGAATCTAGAACATTTTCTACCCTAGAAAATACATTTTAAAATCAAGGTCCAAGGTCCTCTGATTTGTTTCACTTGCATCATAGTATAGATGAGGGGATGAAAGCTGAAAAGGTTTTCAAACAGGAGGTAAATTATGATAAAGTATTGGCGATTCTCCTCTGATTTTTGTATGGAAAGTCATGAAAACTTAATTGTGCCTGTATTCTTTTGCTGTGTAATTTAGCCAATATACTCAATAGTCAATAACATAGTCAATGTTAATCCTATTTGATAAATGTTGACCCTGTCTAGCCCTTGATATAGTCATGGTTTTTAAGCCCCATTTTAGCCACCTCTGTGATTTGAGTTTAAATTTTCAGGCCTAGTACATCATAAGTATCATATAATGTAGATCATAGCCATTATAGAACACAAGGCATGCTAGTGTGTGGAATTATGTATACATAAACAAAATGACCTGTTTAAATAATACCAGGTAATATTCTTTGCTTAATCATATAATTGTGGCAGATGTGTAGTCCTTTTTCAGTATGATGTACTTTTTTTCTTTGACAGTGGCTGTACCTGACCATGTGTGGCTAAGTGTGAATCGTTTCCATTGAGCTGCATCTGAGAAACAAACCTGAAAAAGTACTCACTCTCGATCAGTAACAGTTTCAGTAGTTAACTTGGAGACTGACGGAGAGCGTTACCACTACAATGCCTACCACGAGAAACCACATACGAATAAACTTTTTTGCCTTAATAATATAGCTGCATGTAGCCTGGCTAAATCGCAATAACATCATAGTAGTAACATATATTTTATTATTATTCTTTATAATTAGCAGTGCCTTATTGATGGCTGATGGATCTGATTAAGAAACTGAATTTAAAAACCTGTTTCTGATATCTATTCATACTGAACATAACCTTTAATCTTACCCTGGTTAAAAATTAATCTTACATAATTTACCTGCATTTTACTGCTTTAACAGTATTATTTCAGTATTATTTTTAATTGAATATTAACTTTGCTGAATGTTACAATAAAGAAGTAATAGTTGCGGCTTTTGTTGTTTGAATTTTTTTTAAGTCAAGTCACTTGAAGGGTAGCTTGTTTTTTTTTATTTTGCACATTTTCTTTGTGTTTTTCTCTGGAGGATCGGGTTTCCTTCCAGTCTGAAGACATGAAAGTCAGACTAAATTGCTCCTATGCTTTAACAGTGTTTGTATTTGTGTTCATTTGTCTTAAGTTCAGGGTGATTTTCTGCTTTTATCCAATGAGTGCTGTGTTTTTCTCCTGCAAGCTATGTAAACATAATTAGAATAGGGCCTTACATATTACAAAGCTATATCAAAGATTGAATAAAAAAAAAAATAACCTATTACTTTCACAGAATTAAAATTCATATTATACTGTGTATCAAAGTAAAATAATGCAGAAATAAAATTATTTGACAATTAGTGTAAACTAAACATTGTCATTTTATTTCAAAGTTAAATAAAGCACACTCCACCCCTTGCATGCCACTCCTTACAACACCTTTGCATACACTCAGAAATGTAAACACACACACGCACACACAGATCATTTTCTGCTGGCTTCACACACACACACCTTTACCTGAAATTAAGCACACACTTACTAACAGATCACATTGACACCAAAAATCATATCTGCTTAATCAAGTTAGCAGTCACAACCCAGTTCATACTGCTGTAGGATGTCGAACATAGCCAACGTTCTGGTCAAGAGAAGGAACCGTGAGGAAGGTGTTGGGCATAATCAGAATGCCATAATCTTAAATAATCAGAACTACTGGGCGCTACAGCAAGAGTGTTTGGAGAGTGGAACCTTGTTCTGTGACCCAACGTTTCCTGCTGATGCCAACTCTCTTGGTTACAACCAGTTTGGCCGTTACTCCTCTAAAACCATAGGTGTCGAATGGAAAAGACCAACGGTAAGACCAGCACTGTGTTTAGGTTATCTATTACTTTAGTATTGTTCAAGTCTAATGCAATTATGTGCAAATTTTTGTGCAAAAAAGCTTATTGACATTTTGGTTTCTTTTCTCAGATCTGTGTATGAAGATATATTACTTGGTTTTGACAGTAAAATATCATAAAAAAGTTAAATAAAATAAATAAAGGCAACTAGGCCAAACATATAAACCAAAAAAAAATTGTTCATAATGATATGTAATAAAAGAGCATGTAATTAACATATAACTTCCTCTAGGTAAATAAATTCATGTCTTTTTTTTAAAGGAGCTGTGTTCAAACCCTCAGTTTATTAGTGATGGAGCTACGCGAACCGACATCCGTCAGGGAGCCTTAGGTAAGCTTTTAAATGTTATTATTATTTGTAATTCAGCAATGTCTTTTCTTTCTTTTTTTTTTTTTTAAAGAGTGTACTAGTGTAATGTATCAGCTTATTACACAAGCAGCAACTGCATTATTTATTACTATACCTCAAAAGGTGTCAGATGGGTGATGGTTTTCCATGTAGGTCAGTTACAGTGTCTGTTCTGCTGTTTCCATATGCAAACTAAATCTGCATTAAATACACTCATGCAGAAATACAAAGAACAGCTGGTGATAAGTGTAACTTGCCCACCCACTGTTCAAATACATCACACAACACAAATAATACACCCATACTGCTATCTTATCTTTAGTAACACACCTTATATACACATGGATTCTAAAACTTGCGTTATAAATTCCCAATCTCAGCATTTCTCATCTAATACAGCTTAAACCAAATTTATATCCTAATTATATACATGTACAGTAATCAGTTTTTTTCAGTCTGTCCATGAACTGGTGAAGGCACATTTTAGATTTTCAACACAATACACATAAACACAGTTTTGAGGTCTTATTATTTTTTATAATCAGTGACCCCCATAGTACTTAGTTTATCTAGCATTAATACTTAGTACTGTACATATATAATTAAAGAATATTGTTCAGCATTGATTGCCAATTTAATATGTCTCTGAAAATGTTTTAAATAACATTTGAATGTATTTTAGCAACATTTTAACCATGTATGACAGAAAGTAAATATCTGAAAAACAAAAAGTTAGTAAAAAAACATTGCTGTGGTGGCAGAGCCATAATTAAAGTTGATGTGTAAACGACAGATGGAGCCAGGGAAGCAACTAAAGTAATGGATCTCACCTCTGGATTGTCTGTGTTAAGTGTCTTAAAGCTATAATTTGGCTCAGTCTAAATCCTGTCTCCAGACCTCATTGTGTCCATGCTTGACACATACCTGGAACAATGGGGCAATCATGCAGCTTAACAAATGTTCTAGAAGGCAAGTTGATCTCACTTGCCAGGAGGAAATTGATTGATGGCAGATGAGCTATCAGGATGTCTGTGTTTAGTCTGGGGCAGTTAGATAGTGCTCCAGTGGCCCTGCTGAAACATGACAAGTCAGAGCGGTGGTGTACAGTGCGGCAGACAATTGGTTCAGGCATACCTGTTCGTCATACGTTTCCATAAAAAGTGGATCGTTCAGACAAAGCATAAAAGGTGCTTTATCCGGAGAATAAAGAACGTTGGCCGCAATGAGAATAAAATGCACAAGTATCTATATGCTAAGAAACATATGCAGATGAGCCCATTTGTCTATGCATATTTCTAAAGTATATAGTAAGTATATAAGGTATCATAAAGATTCAGCGACAGTAGGACCAGATATGTCAGGATCTCATTCTCTCTCTTTCTTGCCGCTCGCTTCCCTTCCACTTGTGTGTTTATCCAACTCAAGTGTCATACCCCCTGGGATCAAACTGTCTTTGTTAATTGTCTGTCTGTGTCAGTGTAGAGCTTAAAGGGTAAAGGAGTTGAGGCTCAGGAGAGAAAGAGAGCCTTAGCTGCAGCACAACAAGCCACAACACTCAAGTGTTTATTAATATCGGTGTATGTCTGTAATGTCACAGGCCAGCCACAGAATGCTGGGCTTGTTTTTTTGGTCTGACAAGTCTTCAATTCTGTGTCCTGTTCTGTTAAAACTAAATAACTATGCAGGGAAGATAGTTTTAGCCATTTATTTGTTGAATTATTCATTTTTTAGCTCATTGAGATAAAACTAGGGAGGGCACTCAAATTTATTATGGGTTCCCCATGACCTTCCAGGATAGAACGTTTCGGGTGCTGGGGAGATACACTCAGGACAGGGTGCCAATCTATCGCTGGGCACTTATTCTATATCTAATATTTACATTTAAAATTAGAATTATACCTCGATAGTTAATTGTTAGGAATAAAACTGGGTATGTAAGCCACATTTTCATTTCATTTAAAAGACAATAAAGTCTCCGTGTATCCTTGAATCCTTAATAACAGAAAGAAATTACCCTAAACAGCGACAACTTTAATTTACCAATCTTTTAGCAGTGGGAGTTCTGTGTATTAATACAAAGACACAAGAAGAACCAGGTACCAAAGTATTTGAGCCCAGAATCTTTTCAGAATCAGAATTAGAATCAGAATCGTGCTTTATTTGCCAAGTATGTTTACATATACAGGGAATTTTTCTTTGGTTTTAGTGCTAGCCACTGCATGATTATAAGAGAACAGCATTGTATTAAACCTAATTAAAAGAAAAAATGCCAAATTATCAATATATATAATTGATATAATAACATAATATGTCAATAGTAGTAATGCACTTACAGAACCAGACAGGATGCTCGTGGTGCTAGTTTGTAATGTATGATGAAACCTTGTGACCTTTGTTTTTTTAAGGTGACTGTTGGCTTCTGGCAGCAATTGCTTCTCTGACTCTGGATAAAGACATCCTGGCAAGAGTAGTTCCAGCTGATCAGAGCTTCACTGAGAAATACACTGGCATCTTTCACTTTCAGGTCAGAATCATAAAATGTGTAATACATAAAGTATGAGGTGTCTTTAAAAAGAACTATAAATAATAAAAAGAAAACTGGTAGACAGACAGTAATCCAATGTTAGACATTTTTGGAAACGAGGAGAAGGTGTTCAGGAGAAGGTGTTAATGTTATCATCTTGGATTCAATTTTAAATAGTATTTTTCTTTTCTTTTATTCTTATAACACAATTATTTTGTGTGTTACAAAAACAGCTGTATGTCATTCACAGTGCGTGAATATTTTTTTTTTTGTTCCTAATGACTTCATGTCAAACAATATGTCTACAGTTCTTTTTTTTAAGCACCTTGACCTAACCCCATATTAAATGAGGGTTCAAGCTTTAGAAATTTTGTGGACATATAATAATGAATTAAGTCATTAGTCATACCTATAAGGTTTATAAACTTTCCAACAGCATTGTAAATCTGCATTAAGCCTGTTTAATCCTGAGTAAAGCCTGATCTTGTAGCTCTGGCAGTATGGTGAGTGGGTTGACGTTGTAATAGATGATCGGCTTCCCACCAAAAATGGAGATCTGCTGTTCGTACACTCAGCTGAAGGAAACGAGTTCTGGAGTGCCCTGCTGGAAAAAGCATATGCCAAGTATGTGTAAAAAGAATGTTAATATGATGTTATGTTTATGTTAACTTATGTTATTATTTTAATAAACACCACAAACTATACTCAGGCCACCACCTACTTCATACATGCACACACACAGACATTGTTAGAACTGTACCTGTTTATTGTTTGTGGACATTCTAATTTTAATTAGCTGAAATAAATATGAATAATGAAAATAGGCTGTTTTTATCTTAATAATAAAAGTTACACAAGTTTAAATTGTTTAATATTTTTATGTGGTGTAAAATATATGATTTATTTTGCAGGGTGAACAGCTCGTATGAGGCTCTGTCTGGAGGTTCCACCACTGAAGGATTTGAGGATTTTACAGGTGGAATTGCTGAGAGTTTTGATCTGATAAAAGCACCGCCCTCCCTCTTCAACATAATTAAGAAAGCATTGGAACGCGGTTCTCTGCTAGGCTGCTCTATAGATGTAAGAAACACCTTTTTTAAATTTAAACTTGGTTTGCAGAACAGAAGGTTCAATTTCATAATCTTTATTTCATGTATCTTAAAATAGCATATTTTCTCTCACACACACATATATATACACACACAATGTTATGTAGTCATGTCTTTCTCAACTTTTCTTCAACTAGAACAGAAAAAAGTTTTTAAAAAGTTGCTGTAGAATTGTACTTTCTGATATATATTTTTTTTATTAAAGCTCTAAAAATGTAATGTTTTATTGTGGATTGGGTCTTTACTCAGAAATGCATTTTGCATGATTGGTCTAGGTCTATAGGACTGCACTGTAAAACTTTACGAAGCAGAGCATGGTTAAGATCCTCACTCAAAGGTCCACATTGACAATTTTTTGTTTACCAACAATGTTCCAGTATGTTGTTTACTGTACTTAGTACTAAGCTATTGTGTATTGTGGAAATGCACCATATGATTATACTTTAGTATTGTATGTACATTGGTCTATATGATGGTGCTGTAATACATTTGACCTTTACTAGTATTATTATATTATCATATTGCAATACATGTATATTTTAAGGACGTTCTTTATATATTTACCTGTTGTAATAGATGTAATTTTTAATGCACTGCCTGACTGTTCTGTAAACCTAATGTAGGACTTTACCACTACACGCAAGAATTAACAGAATATGCTCCAGAGATTTCTGTCTCTGTTGAGGTTAAAAATGTATTTATGTACATGTTTTTCTCATACACAAACAATAAATGATCAAATGATTTAAAGTTTTAATACACCAAGCATATAATAACTTCTGTGTTTTTTCATTCAAGGATTAGTATTTCTTTGTTTTTTGAGCAGATCAGCAACTCATATGAAACTGAAGCTGTAACCAGGCAGAAATTGGTGAAGGGACATGCCTACTCTCTTACTGGTGCTGAAGTGGTAAGATGCGAGCATGCATGCACGCACACACGCACACACGCACACACGCACACATTTATAATGTGTAATGGTTTTAGGTACATGTTTATGGAAGTCCTGTGCAGCTGGTGAGACTAAGAAACCCATGGGGAGAGGTGGAATGGACTGGGGCCTGGAGTGACAAGTAAAATTGTTACAGTAGTTAAATTTTGTTACCATAGCAACTGACAGAACTGCTAAATACCTGCAATATTTTGTTTCCCAGCTCCAGTGAGTGGAACCAGGTTCTACCTGAGGAGAAATCAAGACTGGATTACTGTGCTGATGATGGAGAATTCTGGTACATTGTTCTCTCAAGGATTTCTAAATTTAACATCCTAGATTATTATCAGGATATGATGATACATATTAGAACTTTAAAGCAGAGATTGGCTTGACCTTCTAGGTGGTCTTGAGTATAAAATAAAATATATGCTTTTAGCTTTTATTTTTAGAATAATCATTTATTACATCAGTATGTTTGTGTTTGGACAATTCAGAAATTCTAATAACATTTAATAAAGCTAAAACATAAACTGCTATACTTTGAACTTAATGTATTATTTAAAATAAATTTCCGATCTCTTTCTCTCAGGATGGCCTATTCAGATTTTATAAAACAATACTCAAAGTTAGAAATCTGCAATTTAACTCCAGACACGCTGAGCAGTAATGGCATTGCCCGCTGGTGCTGCTATCAGTTTGAGGGCACATGGAAAGTTGGCTCTACTGCAGGGGGCTGCAGAAACAACCCAGGTATTATTAATGGATTCTCATTCTTCTAAGTGTTTAATTATTTCTTAAAGTTTGTTTTGTGCGATTTATTTAGTTCCTAGGCATACACATGGCACAAAATTAATTTGTTATTGCATTAATAAAATCAGGATTTACTGTTCAGCACTCAAATGAAAGGGCAAGCTTGTTTAGTTGTTATACAATTTTGCACTTAACATAACTAGTCTTAAATTAAGTTTTTTTTTCATTCTTCCCTGCCATCTTCCAGGTGGTAAAAAAAGAACAATTTAAGTCCAGGATAATTTGCCTCCTGCAGGAGCTTGATCTGACAGTAACATGAACATATTCACACAACCATTTACAGATTAGAGTCAAAACAATGTATCTGTTAAACTATTATTATTTGCTTAAGAACCCCTGAAGTGTAGGTAGTCTATGTTTGTGATTAAATGTGTGTATGTGTGTGTGGTTAATGCATGTGTTTCCTTGTGCATAGCAACGTTCTGTTCAAACCCTCAGTTTGTAATAAAGCTGGATGATATCGATGATGATCCTCATGATGGAATAGATGGGTGCTCGTTTCTGGTTGGACTCATGCAGAAAGACTCACGGCGAGAGAGACGCTTTGGTCGCGACCTCAATACAATTGGCTTCTCTATCTACAGGGTAATCATGTTAGCATGTTGTTATTATTGTGTTACCATGTTAACATACTGTTATATGTTAGCATACAGCTGGTACATATTTAAAACATGGTTAGCGCACAAAATCAGATTTTGTCAATATAATTATAAATTTAACTCTGTGTTTTTATGTTTCAGGTTCCAGATGAGGTGTGTGTTGATTCATATTATTTATTCATAATAATCAGTCAAAAATAAAAAAAATAGTAATTCAAATTCAAACTTAATTTAGATTAAAAACTTCAATTTAGCGGTGTTTGTGTATTTATGTGTATTTGTGTGCTTGTGTGTATTTGTGTGCTTGTGTATGTGTGTTTAGTATAATGGGAAAAATAACATACACCTGGGGCCTGATGTTTTGCTGCGTCAGCGTGCTGTTGCTGCAAGTGACACGTTTATTAACCTGCGCGAGGTTTGTGGTCGCTTCAAACTGGCACCAGGTGAATATGTCATCATACCATCCACCTTCCAACCACACAGCCCAGGTTCCTTCATACTGCGTGTCTTCACAGAAAAAAATGCTGCAGCCAGGTACTATTATAGTGACTGTGTCGCTTATTATTATTTTAGCTAGCATATGCACATTTTTAATGGTGCCTTTGAGTGTCAAATATTTGAGAATGATTGTAGTACTTATATTGAAAGTCAAGTAAAATTGCTATAAATTTTCATTACATTTTGTTTAGTTCACATTTACCCGGTCATCTTTAAAATCTTTTTAAAAATGTCTAAAGAACATTAGATTGAATGTACTAAACATACTGATTGTATTTAAATGATATTACTAAGGGCGGCACGGTGGCTTAGTGGTTAGCACGTTCGCCTCTCAGCACTAGGGATTCCCGGTTCGAATCCCCATCTGGGTGGAGTTTCCATGTTCTCCCCTGTGTCCGCGTGGGTTTTCTCCGGGTTCTCTGGTTTCCTCCCACAGTCCAAAAACATGGATCAATTGAGTTCTCCAAATTGCCCCATATAGAGTGTGTCTGTGAGTGAGTGTGTGCCCAGCGATGGATTGGCATCCTGTACTGGGTGTATCTGCCCAGCGCCCGAAACGTTCTCCCCTGGAATGGGCATGGGGAACCACCCCGCAACCCTAATTTAGGATAAAGTGGAAGATAATGAATGAATGAATGAATGATATTACTAAATAATATGATAATTAACGGCACGGTGGCTTAGTGGTTAGCACGTTCGCCTCTCAGCACTAGGGATTCCCGGTTCGAATCCCCATCTGGGTGGATTTTCCATGTTCTCCCCGTGTCCGTGTGGGTTTCCTCTGGGTTCTCCGGGTTCTTCAGTTTCCTCCCACAGTCCAAAAACATGGATCAAGTCAATTGAGTTCTCCAAATTGCCCCATATAGAGTGTGTTTGTGTGCACGTCTGTGTGTGTGAGTGTGTGCCCAGTGATAGATTGGCGCCCTGTCCTGGGTGTATCTGCCCAGCGCCCGAAACTTTCTCCCCTGGATGGGCATGGAGAACCCCCCGCAACCCTAATATAGGATAAAGCAGAAGAAAATGAATGAATGAATGAATGAATGAATGAATGAATGCATATGATAATTAATGAAAATAAACTTGTGTGGTGACTGATAGAAATATATTTAAATATATTTTTGAACTTAACTTCCTGTTCCACATGTGTAATCACAAATTATTTCATAAGTAAACTTACCTAATCTCTCACAAATCTCAAATGTTTGTGGAAAATGTCCTTAGTCCTCTGTTATCTATCAAACATGACAGTGTTGTTTTAAAAATGTAAACCCCAAATATGTACATAAGTAAATATTCATTGTTGTTCAATATTTTTAATATAAGATAATTTTCTTAAATATTGTTTGATTTTTTTTAAAAATAGATTTCTGCTTAACAACTGTAAATATTCAGTTTCAAAAATCTGCTTTATGTTATGGTTTATTAAATAAAGTTTATAATTAAGATATGATTTTTTTTCTGCAGCCCAATGGAGACAGATATCACTGCCAATATTAAAGAGGTAATCAATAGAATTATGGGATTTCAAATGCAAACGTATCTGATTTTAATATTTAGTGTTGTGCCTTACAGGAAACGATCTCTAATGAAGATGTGGATCCACATTTCAAACACCTTTTCAAACAGATTGCTGGAAATGTATGTTTATTTATATACCTTTTTTTTAACGCATCCATTGTACTGCTTGTCCTTCATGTCTATTCTCTTTCAGGATTCAGAAATTTCAGCTGAAGAGCTTCAAAAGATTTTGGACCGAGTTGTGGCTCAGAGTAAGTTGACTGTTTTGTTTTTCAACTTCTTTATTGAAATTTGTAGTTTCTAATTTCCAATCATTCCTTAATGCAGGATCTGATATAAAGACAACTGGATTCAGTATGGAAACTTGTCGGCACATTATCAGTCTCTTGGATGTATCCCTGTAATCCAATGTTAATCCAACATTTCACATGAGGTTCTAACCTTATGGCAATAAATAATCCTGTCACTTTAGAAGCTGGAAAACATTCCTATATATGCACAAATGTCTTTGACTAAAATTGTACATCTATAAAACACACTTTGCAATATATGCAGAATGTTTTCTTTAACATGAACATTTAGATTGATGGCAATGGAACGCTTGGACTCTTGGAATTTCATACTCTGTGGATGAGGCTTCAAAAATACCTGGTAAAAAATTCAGCACTGAACAAAATGTAGATGTAAAACACCCAAGACCTTATATTTTGTTCATCTGTTACTAGCTTAAATATAAAAACCATTAAACATAAATGGCAATATTTGATTAAAGGAATTTTAATTAAATAAAGAACAATTAGGTACTCAGACATAAGATTCAGAAGGTAGTGTTATAAATATATACTATATAAATGTAAAAAAATATTTATTCAAACACATTTTTATCCTAATCCATCTTTACAAACATGTGTTAATATGATATAGCCATAGGACATATTTTTGTTGACGTTAATTTTTAAGTGTTTTTTTTTTTTTATTGTTTTCACAGGAAATCTTTAAAAAACGTGATGCAGACAACTCTGGGACCATGAGCTCACATGAAATGCGAGAAGCTTTAATTGAAGCAGGTTCGTCAGCATATTATCATTTAATCTACAAATAATATTAACTGGTCATAATAAATTTTGATAAGCTAATGAAGAACATCATATAATATCTGCTCTGATTTCACGTCATGTAACATTTATGTTTCTTTTTAGGCTTTCAGCTAAACACACCAGTGCTGGAGGTTATCATCACACGCTTTGCTGATCAACAGAGTGCAGTTGACTTTGACAGCTTTGTCAGCTGTGTAATTCGTCTGGAGCTGTTGTTCCGTACGTCTATCAAATAAACTAAACCACCAAAACAACCCTTATGCTGATTAGAATTACAAGACCAACCTATAGCTTGAGTTGGGCAGTCCCCACACTTTACTGAAACATCTGTACTGCTAAATAAAATCAAAACTACTAGAACAATCTCTACCATCACATTAACATATCACAGTCTGCATTTGAAATAAAGCAAAAGTCATGCCTTTGCACAGAAATATTTCTTACACATACAGATTTTTTTTAAATGTCCAATGCTTAAGACTTTATTGAATTTATGAACTACATTTCAGAAAGATAATAATACATTTATAGATAAAACCATGTCCACTTTCTATTACATAGTATTGGCTTTTGTTATGTTTGATAATAGACAAATATGTTGAACATGTACTTTTTTTTTTACAAATTGCTGAAATGTCAAAATCATGATTTATTATGAGTCATTTTAGATTTTTGTGTCTTACAGAAATGTTTAAAAAGTTTGATCACAAAAACACTGGGAAGATTGAGCTTGACATTCTACAGGTAAAAATCCAGATTTTGAATTATGTTTTTACTGTTAATATTGTTTTATACTGTTTGTGTTTAAATAAACTGTGTGTGTGTGTGTGTGTGTGTGTGTGTGTGTGTGTGTGTGTGTGTGTGTGTGTGTGTGTGTGTGTGTGTGTGTGTGTGTGTGTGTGTGTGTGTGTGTGTGTGTGTGATTTCAGTGGCTGTGTTTGGCACTTAGCTAAATTATTTTGCTGTTGGTTGGGGACTGATAGCTCACTCATCAAATGAAGTACTTTTAACTTTATAGATACTAGTTTTTAAGTGTAGTCATGATTATTTTTTGTTTTAAATAAAATTGCAAATATTAATTTCATCGTAGATTATTTCAAATTTGTGTTATCTACTGTATTGTTATGTAATCCAATCAGCTGATGTATGTTTTATTTGCTGCTAATCGAAATCGAAATCTAAAAATCTGTAAAATCTATCGAAATTTTTATTTATATTTTTACACCAGAGGGTAAGGAGTATTAGGATTTTACTCAACTATTCTGCTTTTGTAAAATTTTTGACAATTTTATATACATACTTTTCCCTTTTAATTGTAAAGGAATTGTTTGCTGGCCAGTTAACATATGTCTAGTAGTGTCTTTGAAATTTCAATTCCTTTATTTCACTTGAAGGGTTTAGCATAATAACATGGAGGAGATATTATCAATGTCACCACTAGATGGCTCTAATGTGCGCACAACACATTAAAAAACATTTTCCACAACATGCTTAAGTTCGTAAGGCACCGTCTCACCCAACTGCAAATAACATTGTAGAATATATATATATATATATATATATATATACCATAAATAAGTTTATATTCTTATAGAACGTACGTTGGTGCTCGTGTTTAATAATCGGATGTTGTAATAGCAGGTGTTTTCTAAGTTTGTGTTTTCTGTGCTTTGTTTTCCACTGAATGTTTCAACCACTGCGCAGTTAAAAACACTTTTAATAATGTCCAGAACATTTAAAATAATAAAAAAAGTAAAGCAACCATCTATTTGAGCTGCAATCCAACACTGAAGTGGAATCTAGGGCAAGTGATGAGCTTATCAACAACACGCAAGTCAACCTTCCACGCCCCACTAGCCTTGTTGATGGCTTTTCTTGATAGGAATACAATATTTTACCCAAAGATATGTTCCCTTCTGCGAATCTCGGACAGAGAGGTATGTCTCTCATAGTTTAAAAACATTTTTACAACAAAGCATCTTTAGTCATCGAAAGCCTTATTTGTGGGCTTCTCCGGTTGCAGCTCGATAAACATTTCATTAAACTGGTATTGATGTTCTTATGCTTTCACGCAGTGTGATGTATCCTGTGTAATCGGAGCCGTCCAGCGATAATGATTCTGAAATAAACTCCATGGTTCCCAAGTACAAAAGCGCAGCATCCTTCTGAGCGCATGAAAGGGAGCCGGGTTCTTCAGATGCAGCCATGTGGGTAGAGTGTTTGATCACTTCGCCAGCATGAGCTCTGCGCGCGTCGAATCGTCTTTAGGTATGTAGGGGGGAAACGGCTGAATGCAACATTATCGTGAGACAAGGATTAAAAATGTGCGTCTCGTACTGGAACCAAGGACCGAGGCCACTGTGTAGTGCTTACTGACGGCGCCGCGATTGGTCCGTGCTGGGTGACGTCACCGTGCGGGGCACTAAACTCCTGGAAAAGACGTCGCGCGCAGAGCCGATCCACATCTGGCGCATCAGCAAACTCCCTTTAATTGGCTTCTGTTTATTGATCGGCCAAGCGATGATGTTTCTGTCCTCAGATGCGCCACAGCAGCAGCAGGAGAGGAATTCCGTGCGGGAGATGAGAAGGTTATTGTACGGCAAACAAAATGAGAGCAGTTAGAATAGGTTTTAGGAAATAAGCGCTCGGAGTGAAGGCACCTGGAGTCGCTCGCGCTGCTCTAACCTGCAACCGCACCATGAATTTAACCAACAGCACCGAACCCGACCACTGGAACTTTGCCGGTAAGTACAAGAACTTGTTTGCATCCTCTTGTCACATTCTCACCTTAAAGGTTAATTCTCACCTTAAAGGCTATTCCTTGTACGATCGTAACATATAAGTTTGTAAACAGAATAGTTCAATAAGCTCCTTCGTATAAATAGTCAAGCATTTTTCCAATTTCAGGTTTTTTTAGGGCTGTAAGGTGGATTTCCATTCAACTGACCTATGGGAATGTTTTATGATTGAATAAAAACACGCATGTGAACATAAATCATTCATGGATAATTCCAAGTTTTACTATTATGGTTATTTATATCATTGTAGGAAATGTAGTTAGTTGCTTTCTAGTGCATTTCATCCAGTTCACAACCTGAGTATGCACACTACCCGGTCTTGTGAATATAAGAGTGGCAATTATTCCAAAAGAAACAGATAATTCTACATATTGATTAACAACATATTCATGCCATATAGAACTTCTGCTGATCGACCTGTTAGTTCAAATGTATAGTGAAATTAAGATCATAAAGTAATCCTCAATAAAATACATTAACCATATGTTTAAAAATTGTTTATGTTTTTAAAAGACTCACATATGGTGTCATTGGAGAAGTTAATCACAGAAAATCAGTAAAACATAGTTTAGGAAAGGGGGTCCAAAGATACACTAGGGATTGTAGGTGCACTTACATAGTTGCTGTTGTGGATCTGTTTTAATGGGCATTGCTCTCACTCACTGGCTTCCCATGGTTGCATGCCACCACAGATATGAATAACCACATTTTAATGTGGTGGGATTTATTGTAGATTGTATAATACAACAAACTCAATAGCAACATCACTGAAAATTATACTGTATTTACTGATTACAAATTTGTCTTGGTTACTGTTTTGGCAATCATGTTAATGTTGTATGCTGGATAATGGCTTTATAACACTCACTGAGTCAATTCCAGTTCCCTTCCCTGCTCTTGACTGGTATTAGTCCTTCATAATGGACTCACAAGTGGTACGGGTTAAAATCTTTAACTAAAATATAAAAAAAAAACTGCTTGATGTGCCATTTGTAGACAGGGTTTAATCATTTGATTTGCAAGCACTCTCAGTGCTCATGCACTGTAATACACAGTAAACAATGTAATTGATTTATCTGTTGGTGTGGATGTTTATCAAACTTAATGGGTTAAATTATTCCAGCAATAAGCTGTGGTCTTCACAGTAACAGACAACGCATTCAACTTATTATAAATTGCTTGATTATTAGTTTATTTACAATTGTTGTTTGCTACCATTTTAAATTGTTGTACTGACAAATCCAACCAAATTTTCAGGACATGACACAACGGATCAATCCATTGACTATAATCAGGAAGGGTGTTCACTCTTTAGCTATTATAGCTTTCCCAAAGAAATTGTCTGCTCTGCATTAATATGCGTGGGGAAGAGCAGGAAATTTGCTGTTGGATTATTTCTAAGCTTCAGACAAAAGACAAATAAGTACACTGTCACTCAAATTGAAGTTGAATTACAGGACTAAGGACATCTATAGAGTTACAAATGTTTGCATAATAATTTGCATGGATATTTTTACGCTTATGTTTTTTTTTCCCTTGAGCCAGAACTCTGTTACATGGTCTTACTTTACAGCTAACACTCTGAATAAAATCTGCAGCTAAAATGCTCCACTTGGAGGACAGTGGTGTTCTAAATGACCACTACCCATAATCCCCCCAAAATAGGACAATGAACCCTTTATGCACAAAGCAGATTGGATGGACTAAGAACTGTGGCCAAAGGCAGAAATTGAGATTTCTAGTGACTACTAAGCTGCACCTCAATGCACTCTCAGTCTCTGATACAGTCAGCTGATACCTTTATAATATATTTGGATGATTTTTTTTTGTGACTTGTCATCATATACAATTGATCAGAGGTAGTAGAGTTGTGGCTTTATAGACCTTAATGAGTCTGATGTATGCCTGGTAAATAGAGATACAGTATATACAATTTGGAAAGAACAGTATGTAACTATTGTAACTGATTTCACCAGGGATATTAAGTGCATCACTTGGATGTAATTTTAACAAGTCTATTGCAGCCCCAAGTTTTTTAATGCTGACATTGGCCTCAGGATAGACATAGACAGTTGCAATTATTGTCCATGTAAATTGCCAGTGCGGGCAGCACAGTCTACTCTTAATAATGCAACAGCAAAAACAGCACAAGTTTTGCTTTGGCAAGTGTACTGCTGTTTTAATGGCTCTGAAGTTGATGAAAGATAAAAACACAGTTTCGCATGTTCATGTTGAGCCATTACTTTGATTTAAAGATCATTAGTGCTTTCCATGTAATCCATCTTTTTTGTACTCCAGAGACTGGTTGGCAAGAAATATGTGAGGTAGCAGTGGATTATAAGAAATTAAGCTTATCTTAGCCCACAGTTTTGTTTAACTGTCTTATCCATGCTAATGGGCATGACCTTGAAGATGAGTACTTTCTATAAGACAGGCTGACTCTCTCATACTTACTGTCCAGGCTGTTTTTGGACAGCAGATTTTATTGTTCAACCTTTGACTAGTATACACAAGGTTGTAACAAAAATATATATACAGTAAAGTATTTACTGTCCACAAAGGTATCTAATAAAACCTGCATTACATGTGCAGCCTATACAGTGCAAAACTAAAATATTTACAACTGCATGGCTGCAGGTACTGTAGTGTGATCAACTGAGGTATAAAACAAAAAAAGTGTAGGATCCTTTGAGTAAAGCTTAAGAGACAGTGTTTGCAATATGTGAGATGTCAGTAAGAATTTTAACTGCACTGCACTTCAGTCTAGAGTGAATGAAGTCCTGCAGTGATGCCAGTCTGCAACCAATTATCTCCTCTGCTGTCCTGTGGTTGCTTTGGAACACGAAGCTGCCTCATATCAGATAGTGATGGCTAATGTGAAAATGCTTTCTGTTGTACATGTTTAGCTCACCAGTAGAGTTGGCTTAGATGATACTTGCCCAGTTGTCAAAAGCTGCATTCTTTATTAAGCTCAGCTGAATTAACTGGTGCAGAGGTGTGATTCCCTTGCGATAACATATGCTTCTTGTTTATTTAATTGCATATGGAATTAGTAATATTTTGTTTTTACAGTCTCATCCAATGTTGGATTGTTTTGAATTTTAAATATTGTATGTATTAAAATATTGCCTTTTAAATCCACACTTATGGAGACATCTTTCAGTTTTAAATGTTGGAATTATTATGAACTATTTGAGTATTACATTTAAACCAAATCATTTTTTTTATTGTAAGAAACCGAATAAACTTCTCAGGTGAAGATACAGTCCACTAATAAATACGAGTAAAAAAAATTTGTATTGACTGCAGACCCTGCAAAGCAGTGCTTCCAAGACTGACATTTTGACACACAGATTTCATGAAGCTCCAAGCTCACTGTAATAGAATAAATGCATAATTGATTTTGGTACAATGTTCTCAAGGATAGAAAAAAAAAACTGACATAAAATCTTTTTGTCAGGTGAAAAATAAGTCTGTTTACAATAAGTTGTCATTTCGTTTGTAAGAGTTCTTCATAATACTTGAACATATCAAATTTGCAAACATTTTGGTTTATCTAAGGTAACCATTCGTACCTATTTAGCAAAACAAATTCAATATTTTTTTTGTTTTCTTAACTTATACATATAATTATTTCAGTCGTTATTAAAAGTGTAAAAAATAATGCAATTAGCTATGCATTTTGGACAACTGTTAACTTACTGCTTCAGTTGGAGGGTGCAGCAAGGCCTATAAAGACCAGATGTTTTTGGATAAATAAAAAATGAATTCTTTAAGGTTTTGAGATTTATTTTAAATAAGATGCTGGAATCTGTAATTTAATCAAGTGTTTGTGGTCATTAACCCAAATAAAGGGCTAATAAAAGCTATATCACTGCTTACATCAATTAAGGAATTAAGAGACTATAGTTTGGAATCACGACATGCCATGTAAATTGTATACAAAACTATGTCAGAGGAATAACTCACAGAGGATTTGCACTTAATGATCATCAAATAGATAACAATGGTATCCATCATTACCTATGTGATTTAAACCCATCATGTTCCTGATTTCAAATGAATAATTGTAATTTTTTAGTATATATTACAGTGTTAAAATGCAATAACTAATAAGGACAATGACCACTAAATATTGTTTTATTACAACAATTTACTGAATGTGAAGTTTCAGCATATTAATCTGCAGGTCTTAGACAACTTGACAAACCACATATGCATCATTCATCATCCATGACCTAATCAATAGAAGCAGCAACTTATTTTTTAGAAGTGAACATTTTTTTACCATTGATTGACCATTAGCTACAAAAACAGCTCAAACTGACATGGCTCAATAATAACAGCAATCTAGTCAGGCATAGAAGAAATGTGTCTCTGTAACTGCAAACATATGGTCAGAGTGTAGAGTGATTTACTACTGGGAGTAAGTGCTTTTGTTTGCAGATCTTCCATCTATCCATTATCTTCCTTTTATCTTCTATTAGGGTCGCGGTGGGGGTTCCCCATGCCCATCCAGGGGAGAACGTTTCGGGCGCTGGGCAGATACACCCAGGACAGGACGCCAATCTATCGTTGGGCACACACTCATTCACTCACGCAAACACATTTTATATGGGGCAATTAGGAGAATTCAATTGACTTGATCCATGTTTTTGGACTGTGGGAGGAAACTGGAGAACCCAGAGGAAACCCACGTGGACACGGGGAGAACATGGAAACTCCACCCAGATGAGGATTCGAACCGGGAATCCCTTGTGCCGAGAGGCTAAGCACTAAGCCGCTTTAAGTCCTTGAAATGTTTCAACATTGTATGCATTTCCTTAAATATCAAAGCAATTAAACTCTGCCTGGCCACAAAAAGCTCTATCTGCACCCCTTGGTTATGCATATAATAATATGAGACTGAGGTCCTCAGTGCACTGAATGAACAGGTTATCCTATCGATGGATTATTTTTTTTACTCTTTGATAGGACTGGCTTATTACAAAATGTTAAAGCCATGATTCTTAGGTTTTAAATAAAAAGTGGTTTAAGGAACATGGGAAATAATACTCACACATAAATGAGTCCTAACCATTTTGATGGTAAAAAATATTTTGATCTCATTGTTGGTACAACATTAATGTAATGTAATGTTAAAAAATAAGGTTGGTTCCACAAAATTTTTTAAAGGACTTTTGTTTTTGGGCAGTTTAATACAACTTATGATTCTGTAGACGTTTCTGCAGACAACAATGATTCTGTAGACGTTTGCCATTTCTAAGTTAAATTAGGCCACTTTCCTTTTCCATTCTCATCAGCAGCCTATCCTGTCCTTATCATAATCCTTTTTTTCTTGTTCTCTAACATTTCCCATCTAGCACCTTCTGCTCTTCATTCCTTTCTTTCTTCCTTCCTGTCTTAAAAGACACGTAAGACCTGAGGATTTGGGTTTTATTCTTTTTCTAAGCTGCTTATCCTAATTGTGTTCGCTAAGCTAATGGCAGGCCTGACGCCCTCGACAGGATTGATTGGGGATTTACATTTTTTGTATAAACATGTACAGTATGTAATGTGCAGATGTGTAACCGATAATCATTTTACATAATCATGCTAATACCACATACAGCTATTCAATACATTTATTAAAATTTTGACAAACAATTTTAGTTGTAATTTAAAAACTTTAAATGATACAATATTGAATACCTGTGTAGTCCCTGTTTATTGGATCTTTATGCTGACCAGTAAATAATTTTTTATACTGAATTCTAGACTTTTCATTTGTTTATTATTATTAGTCTGTAATTATGTGGTTTGATGTTTAATTAATATTTTTTTGGTGTTTTTTAAGTTCAGATAATGAATGTCTGTCTTTGATTAATGTCTGTATTTAATCCATATTTGAATTATTTTTATATCATTATAAACCTACTTATACCGAATGCAGCAGTAAATACATTTAACCAATTTTCAATTTGTTTCAATCTTTTTATTAAGTACACAATCCTTTTATTAATTTTTATTAATATTAAGTACACAATACTTTACCAATTGCCTTTACATTTAATAGCCTAATAAAATTCATGGTCTGATTTAGAGATCAGCACAGTCAGTTCCATCTTTTTATAAGGTCTTATATGTCAAAATTCTATGATAGGCTCTACAATGGTCACACACAATACACCAGCAGTTCCCCAGAAATCCTCCATCCTTTAGTGTAGTGTGCTCTTTTCTGTTCTCTGGATTTGCTTTGTTGGTTTTCTCTCTTTTTTTTCGCTGGAAATGAGGAGACCTATACAGAAATGCTTGAGGTACCCAGAAACATTTACTATATGATTAACATAGATTCTATAACTTTATATGATGGCTTTGGCTTAATAATGTAAACAAATCAGTTTTTATAATGCCCTGGGTCTATCTGCCCAGTGTCAGAGATGTTCTCCCCTGGATGGGCATGGAGAACCCCACTTCGACCCTAGTAGAGAATAAAGCGGAAGATAATGGATGGATGGATATGTTTATTAAATATAATATTTAATCAATATTTCATGTTTTTAATTGTTTTACATCTTGCACATCTTGTTTTACATCTTTACAAGTGCAAGTTCTGTGGTTATGAGAAGTGTGTACTGTGTTTTTTATTTTTTTTCATTCATTCATTCATTCATTCATTCATTATCTTCCGCTTTATCATATACTAGGTTCGCGTGGGGTTCCCCATGCCAATCCAGGGGAGAACATTTCTGGCACTGGGCAGATACACCCAGGACAAGGCACCAATCTATCGCTGGGCACACACTCACACACACAGACACGCACACAAACACACTCTACACTCAACTCAATTGATTTGATCCATGTTTTTGGACTGTGGGAGGAAACCGGAGAACCCGGAGGAAACCCACGCGGATACGGGGAGAACATGGAAACTCCATCCAGATAGGGATTCGAACCGAAATCCCTAGTGCTGAGAGGCGAACGTGCTAACCACTAAGCCACCGTGCCATTGTTTTTTATTTATTTTTATAAATTATTTTTAACTGAGCTGTAATTTATGAACACTGCTAGCAATTATCAAATGTAGTGTTCAGGTTTTCTCTGTTCCCAGACACAAAAGATAAGATTGACAATCAAACTGATAAAATACTTTACAGTAGTTAGCAAAGAAGGTCGACTAGAAAAAAATCTATTTACTATAAATTACATTACTATAAACTACATTAAATAACTAATTTACCAAAATGAGCCCTGGCCCTGTTACAATTTCATACTATACCTATATCATAGTCCTAAAGTGAACGATAAAGGACAGTGAGCCTTCTACACCTGCGTAAGCGGTAAGCTTTAAACTCTGGGGTGATGTAAAAAAGTAAATAAGTAAAACATTTTATAGACCTTCACCTAGACTTGAAAATTGAGTGGAGTGAAAAAAAATGTCAGGATGTGTTTAATGTTTTATGAGCCGGAAAAATGTTCCTGACGCAAAAGTGCAGTTTAAAGATCCAGTGAGGGAACAATAGCTACAAATTCTATTTGATTATTTAGTTAGATTTTTTATATACTATTAAAAAAATGTATACTGATGTTATATCTAGCATCACAGAAAGTAAGTCAATGTAGGTCACAATGTAGCCAGAAAGTAGTTTTTTGTATTGCACATATTTGTATTACACATTTGTATTGCCTGTATCTTATGTTATTTTCTTTAGTAATTAAAAAATAATAATAATAAATTACAGTTAATCTCACCAAATTTAATGGTTTAAGATTTTCATGGGACACTATAATGTTAACTCTGTCAAATGCTGTTGCAAGTTGATTCGTTAAAAGTGGTCACACTGAAGTAAAAGGTCACATTAACATTATGCTGATTATTTTGACTCTACATTAACAAAGATACACCCACAATTGTAATACTACTTCACACAAATTTATCAAACATACTATGCATTTTAACACTCTGTAAAATTTACAGGCAAAATTTTTTTGTTAAATTTATTGAATCTATGTAGTAATAGAAAAACAATAATTTAGCTCAACACACAAATATTTTACAATACTAATCTGTTATTATTATGGAATTTATTATGCAAATGTATTCATTTATTTTGGTGTGTAACTTGAGTCAGCGTGAGGAAATGTATATCCTTGTTTATTTTGTTTTCTCTAATCTTCATTATCATCATTTAGGCAAATGTTCTGCTAGTGCATGTATGTTAGTCCTTTGTTTTGGCAGTGATGTTGTGATGAATAAAACTATCTGGGGCTCCCTGCAGAAGCTTACCAACTTCAAAAGCATGACTCCCCTGGCTCCCCCACACATTTACTCTGGCAAATCAGCTAAACCGTTTCTACAGCCGCTTTGATCAGTACTCTATCCTAGACTGCTCAAATGTCACACCAGCTACACCTCTGCACAATAAGCTTTCACGTTTTAACATGTAAATACCCTCTGTCTGTTAACACTTTCCAAGTTTTTAATCAACTGATTGTCAGTAAAGCAGTAGGTCATGACGTTTCTTCTGTTCCATTCAAAACTATGTACAACAGC
The DNA here is from genome assembly GCA_019802505.1 of Corydoras sp. C115. Classification (NCBI taxonomy): domain Eukaryota; kingdom Metazoa; phylum Chordata; class Actinopteri; order Siluriformes; family Callichthyidae; genus Corydoras; species Corydoras sp. C115. Next base: position 3,896,208 of record JAFMOC010000037.1, on the reverse strand, counting down.
ATTTTTATTGTTTACTGATACCAACAACCAGCATGTATAATCCATTTAAGTATTGATCAAATGTTTTTTAGTTTATAGCAATGCAAAACATACAGATTAAATAGTGTGGATTATATACATTGGTCACAATGACCTATGTGTAAAAATCTTTTAAATCTATATCTTACCAACTGGGGCGGCATGGTGGCTTAGTGGTTAGCGATTTAAGACAGCATGCAAAAAAACGTACTCCATCTTACTTAAAATTCGTACCAGTCTAAAAACATAGGACCCTTATACTAGTGCAAATCTTGTAAAACAACAAGATAAAATAAATAATCATGTTGTGCGAAACAGCAAACCATTTAAAAAATAAAGCAAATAAATAAGTATATACTTATTTATTTGCATAAATAAATAAGTATAATGGCAGCACGGTGGCTTAGTGGTCAGCACGTTCGCCTCTCAGCACTAGGGATTCCCGGTTCCAATCCCCATCTGGGTGGGGTTTCCATGTTCTCTCCGTGTCCGCGTGGGTTTCCTCCGGGTTCTCCGGTTTCCTCCCACAGTCCAAAAACATGGATCAAGTCAATTGAATTCTCCAAATTGCCCCATATAGAGTGTGTCTGTGTGAGTGAGTGTGTGCCCAGCGATGGATTGGCACCCTGTCCTGGGTCTATCTGCCCAGCGCCCGAAACGTTCTCCTCTGGATTGGCATGGGGAACCCCACCGCGACCCTAATAAAGGATAAAGCGGGAGATAATGAATGAATAAATTAATCTTACCAACAACTACATACTACTCTGGTGACAAACTACTTTGGTGGTAAATAAGGAATTGTATTTGATTGGTATAAATGTGATTTGTCACCGATTTGAACAGACAGACTATTTGAATTTATTTTGTTATTTTTATTGCAATGGACATCAGAAGGTGAGTTTAGCTAACACTCACCCATGTTTAGTGTGATGCCTGTAAGCTTAAGTAGAGTATGTTGTCACAGTTTGTTTTTTAAATTATAAATCTTTAATTTGATGTCCTACAACATAAATGTTTGTGCCTAGCAAAGTACAACAGGATGATTCAAACCAACAAATTCCGGAAAGATCCGAACCCTAATTAGTCTCCACCTTAGGATGGGAGTGATGAAAATACCAAGAGACTTTTTGTAGTGGGAAGCTGGGCTGGACACTGGTATTATTACAATATGCCCATTGACAGATTCTTTAAGCTCTGGTCAGATTTGCATTTGGTCAAAATTTGGGAAAGGTATAAATGTTTGGAGGTTCCAATAGAGGAAAACTATCACAACAGCACAGGAAGCAAGTGAGACGTGGAGCTGCAGTGCTGTACTATCTTAGCCAGCAAGTCACTGAGGCCAACTACAAGTTATAAGCTGTGATTATAAGGTGGCACTGGTCAAATGGTATGACTACAGACCAGTTCTTTTGGCCTCCAACTTGTAATGGTCCAATTTGTAATGGTGAATTTTCCAGAGGTGGTCAAGCTGTACAATGAAGCCATGGGCAGCGTTGACCTGCTTGATCAACTTGTCAGTCTGTACCATACAAAATTTGTGACCCCTGAGAAGATCTCCTTTATTTTACACTGAATGTGTCCTAGTGTCTTGTGAAACTCCTTAAAACAGGGGCAGCATGGAAGACTAAGTATGTCTTCAGAGCCACAGCATGTCCTCAGAGACCAATTTGCAGATCATTTCAGGATGTAAGATTCATACTGAAATTCAGTATGACATGGTTGACCACATGCCAAATTATAATGAAAAGAAAGAGGCTACCAGATGCAAAATGACAAACTGTACATGAACACACGTCTTGTAAAAAGTGTGGCATCCACTTCTGCTTTGCTGCAAAAATACTGCTTTAAGGCTGTTCATCGAAAAAGAAAACACAAAAAATAAATTATCCTAATATAAAAATATATAGTTATGTTCCATTATAAATTAACAAGGAGAAACCTGATTTTAGATAATCTTATCTACAGTCATAAATCTTGTGTGTGTTTACAGCTATTCACAAATGCAAACATATGCAAACATCCAGTTACAGATGTTTAGGTAATACCTAATTGATTGCTATGTAAAAAAAAAAAGAAAAACTTAGCCTTATTTTTCTAATTCCCTTATTTTATTTTCCCTTATTTTACACTCATTGTGTTGTGAAAAAAAACAATTGAAAACATGTGTTAGCAAAAAAATTAATTTTACTTTGTATTTGTGTTGAGAAGGAGTCACAATTATTTTTAAAAAATATTTTTTTGGCCTAGTAGAAAAAATGCGGGTCTCAAGGGGTTAAAGATAAACGTGTGTCCCTGAACACTAAACATTAAAGCACTAATTAAATGCACACAAAAGTCATGATTTCATTGGTTATTTTTGCTTAAAGTATGAAAATATATAAAAAATATAATAGTACACATAAGAGCAGAAAAATGAAACATACATGAGTTTAATTAAACCTTGATCAAACCTTAACTAAAGTAATATTTCTCAGGTTTTAAGGCAAATAATTAGGTAAATATTGTTCAGGTGGATCTTGTTGGGTTCAAGTTATGGACTCTGTAAACTACTGTATGTGTTAGGTGTTTAAGAAAAATATATCACTAAATCAAGTCAAAATTAATATATGGGCCAAATTAAAGCGTTACTTTGATACTATTAGCGTTAACTATAGCGTTACTTTGACTACTCTTATTCACAAGAATAGAAAATGTTGTCAGTTAAATATATATAAATATAGTTGTCAGTTAAAGTGTCTGATTAAATATCTAGCATAGTCCACTCAGTCAGGTTACTTCATTGTTTGAAATTAACTACACAACACATCAGAATGTAGATTTTCCAAATGTGGTAGTTTCTAGAGTCACCTTTCTAAAGACAACATCGATATTGGATTTATTCTAATGTTAAAATTCTATTCCGGCTCTATTATATCAGAAACATTAAAACAGAATTTGTCTGTTACCCTGCTACATGCAGGGATTATTTACACTAAACTGTTATGCTTTTGTTAAAATGGAAATCTGTGGCCAACTACACAGTAAAAGGAAGCCTACAGTATCCCTCACATTGGCAATTACTGGGTTCGTATGAGGTATGTTTGAAACGGTCTGTCTTTCAGACCCTGGTTCAACGTCAATGTGTCTAACACAAAGTAAATGCACAAAGTCCAACTTTTAAAACAGCATCAACAAGCTTTTTTGTGACTTAGGATCTTTGCACAGTGTCAATATTTTTCTTCTTAAGCTGCACAAAAAGTAGGGCAAGATTTAATGAGGGAAAAAAAAAATCTTTATCCACCAGAATATGACAGAATCCTTAAGCTTCTCTGGTGTTGAGTCAAAATATTGAGGTGCTTAAATAATGTTGAAACATTTAAGCCAAATACTGTTGTTCTCAAAAACTGTGCTGACAGCATGACTATGAAAGTTTTAACATGCCTGTTAGGCACAAGACAGCCTCCCTGCTACAGTGGCAGTTCCCATTAGAGAATGTGAAAATTGGGTAAAAAGCCAGTGATATCAGAGAAAAAGAACCACACTAGTGCTATTGAGGAAACGGTCTATTGCATCACCAAGCTGGGTAAATGTGCAGACCAGTGCAAGAAAAATGTGCTTGGATAAAGGTCTTCTCATTCCAACTGTTGTCTTTTATTTTATGCTAGCTCTCTCAAATAACTGTTAATTTGCTCCTTATTGTCTCCTTGTGATGAAACAACAAACCACATTTAGCTGATTGAGCAGCAGATTTTCTCTGCGGACGTCCAACAGTGACTTTACAACAAAATTAACTCATGTATATTGTCAGCTCAGATCAGGAATATAAAATGTTAGTTAGTAAAAATTTTGCATTTCATTTTCAGTGACACAAACTCTTTTTTATCAGGTCCTGTATAATTTAATTCAATGGTTATATATTTATTTAAGTAATAATGTATTCCTGCATTATATGAATTACGCTAATACTGAAGGGCTCAGTGTTCAGTCCCCAAAGACCACACAACCTTTGCTCAGATATTTGTCCTTAAAAAAAGTTTTAAGTTACCAAAAGCTTGTCTTTCTCCATAGGCTTTCAGTAGCTGCCCATTTTCAATACAAGGCCCTGACTCTGACCTCCATGACAGTCTCTAAATCAGCTCACTCTTACCATCACACTTTTTTTGTTTCCTTCCACAGTCCAAAAGATGGGTTTAAGGTGAATTGACTGCTTTGATTTGCTCCTATATATTCATTCATTCATTCATTATCTCCCGCTTTATCCTCTATTAGGGTCACGGTGGGGTTCCCCATCCCCATCCAGGGGAGAACGTCTCGAGCGCTGGGCAGATAGACCCAGGACAGGGCGCCAATCCATCGCTGGGCACACACTCACTCACACAGACACACTCTATATGGGGCAATTTTGAGAATTCAATTGACTTGGTCCATGTTTTTGGACTGTGGGGGGAAACCGGAGAACCCGGAGGAAACCTGCGCAGACACGGGGAGAACATGGAAACTCCACTCAGATGGGGATTCGAACCAGGAATCCCTAGCGCTGAGAGGCGAACGTGCTGACCACTAAGCCACCGTGCAGCCCTGCTCCTTTATAGTGTAATCGGGTGTATCTGCCCAGTGCCTGAAATATGCTTCCCTTGGTGCACATGGAAACCCCCCTCCCGATCCTAGTAGAGGATTAAGCGGATGATAATAAGATGAAAATATTTTTGTAAAGCTGTGCTGCCATGCAGGACCAAATATATGTATCTTAATATCTTCACAGTGTATATCTGTGCAATTTTCATGAGTTGTTTTATCCTATTTCAAAGGTTTATTTAATTCTGTATTGTTTGATAGGTAGCTACATATTTAGCTTGCCAGAACTCTGTTGATACATATTGCAGTTCCTGTCTTTGACCACAAGATGCTATATCTGCCAGCAAATGCAGGTCACTGCAATTTTAAGCCCAGCACTGCTTGAGGGCTAAGTTTTAATTATCAGTATATCCACTTGTTCTAATATATTAAGCTTCTTGCATTTAAACCATTTCTGTGTCATTCTGGCAGTATACTAATGGTGGTTTTGCAGATATTTCAGATCTTCATCTAAAGTTTTTGCATATAAAAAAACTTTTCTTTGACATTTACTGTGGAGATGGTTTTCATAAGATAATGAGCAAACTTGTCCATAACACGATGAAAATGTTGTATGCAGATCTGACCTCCCTATGCTATGTATGTATGCATGTATGTACAGTATGTATATGTGTGTGTGTGTATGTATAGATATTCATTCATTCATTCATTCATTCATTATCTCCCGCTTTATCCTCTATTAGGGTCGCGGTGGGGTTCCCCATGCCCATCCAGGGGAGAACATCTCGGGTGCTGGGCAGATAGACCCAGGACAGGGCAATTTTGAGAATTCAATTGACTTGATCCATGTTTTTGGACTGTGGGAGGAAACCGGAGAACCCGGAGGAAACCCACGCAGACACGTGGAGAACATGGAAACTCAACCCAGATGGGGATTCGAACTGGGAATCCCAAGCGCTGAGAGGCGAACGTGCTAACCACTAAGCCACCGTGCCACCCATGTATAGATATACTCTTCTATTTTATGCAATGTATATAATATTATATTTCATTTTACTTTATTCTTATTTTATTTTATTTTATCTTTTTTCTACAATTTCTATGTTTTTTTAAACTTTTTTTATTTCTTGTAGTAAACTGGTTTCTTTCCACCGTCCAAAACATGGATTCAAGGTGAATTGGCTGTTTTAAATTGCCCCATATAGTGTATGACTGTGTGAGTGAGTGCACCCAGCGATACATTGGCTCCCTGCGCCTGAAAAGTTCTACCCTGGATGGGTATTTATTAACTTACTAATTGATGGCTATGAAAATAAGCTTACATTGCAGGATGACTGGGCTCAGGATGGAGTGAGAATCGTCAATATTCTAGGAGGAGCTCAGAGAATATTTGCCTTCACATCTAAAGGAGTTCAGTTGGTTCATGCATCTTGTCAGAATGCCTCATGCAGCCTCCCAGTAAAGGAATTTCAGGCACAATCAACTGAATAGAGACCCTGAAATATGGTTAGCATGGGATTATATATATATATATATATATCAGCTGACCTGAGAATGCATCTAAATCCCCCATGACTTGCCTGTGGATGTGGCTGCCTCTAAACTGCCCTTCTAGACAGGCTACCACTGTGACATAATCCGATAAGTGACAGATAGTGATGAAGAAGATATAAAGCAGCATTATATCCACTCACACTAAATATTATACTATAAGTCAATTTTATTAAAGGTGATTTGTAACATTTTTGATGAATAGGATTAAAATGCTCCTAAAAATGCAGTTAGTAGCTTATTGGTTACTGTTTAAAATGAACAAAGATAAATCTATAATCTACTAACTGAACTGCAAAGTGAATCTATATGTTTTATGGAACTAATAAAATAGAAAATAAGAAACAAGGACATGCACCTAACATGACAAGTAGACAAATATATTTTATAAAATTTAAGAAACTGCAATAAAAAAAATCCTACCACAGAACCCTTGCCTTGTTTGCCTACCCACCCCAACAGGTCAACATAGGTTGCTATTTCTACTGCACTCCACACTGCTCTGACCTATCTATAAAACAGCAACTCCTACGCTAGGATGCTTTTTATTGATTTTTGCTCAGCACTGAATACTGTCAACACTTATAAGCTGATTTTAAAGCTCACAGACATCAGTGCTAGTCTGTTTCTCTGTAATTGCATCTTAAAATTCATTAATAACGGACTGCGGTCTGTTAACTACTGCATCATGTTAACCTCAAATGATTTCTCACCAAACTGGATGCTTTACCTTTCTTTTAACTTTGTTTTATCCATATTGGTGAAGGTGTTTTTAATAAAAAATATCTGCTATTATAAATATAAATACAATACCAAGACACCTACCAGCATACCCCATTTTTCTCTTCACCCTTGGGGCTATTTACAAAAAACTCATCTAGTAAGAGATGTTATTAAAGACATTCCTCAGATTAACTATGGACATTTTAGATTAGACATGTCTATGCGATCATCTGCTGTAAAAACAATGGGTTAAAGAAAATTCTAAACAACTGGGAATTGGTAATTCCCTTTCTAGCACAAAATCCATCCAACAACAATATAATCCCTCCACATTTAATTTGATTATATATCCCCACTTGCTTTATGTGACAGTTAACATGTTGTGCATTACACACACAACAAAAAACTACCTGTTATTTTTTTCTTTAGTTTCTTGCATTTTTTGTATGATATGACATTTGCACAATACTGATCAGTAAATATGTATTTTGCTGCAATATTACCTCCTGCATTTGCATTTCAGTTTTGACTTTAATGTTAAAATAATTTTGACACTGGCAGATCCTCAATTTTTTTTTTAATTCATTTAAATCTGTCTTCAGTTAAAAAAAAACATGAAAATGCATTAGCAATGTGTAGAAGGTTTGAAAAATGTAATCATAATTTTTGTAATCATTGTTTTATTTGTGTTAAGAATTATAATTTATTAATCATTTTTCATAAAGGGCAGCACAGTGGCTTAGTGGTTAGCACATTCTCCTCTCAGCACTAGGGATTCCCGCTTGAAATCCCGATTTGGGTGGAGTTTCCATGTTCTCCCCATGTCCGCGTGGGTTCTCCTGGGTTCTCCGGTTTCCTCCCACAGTCCAAAAATATGGATCAAGGTCAATTAAGTTTTTCAAATTGCCCCATATAGAGTGTGTCTGTGTGAGTAAGGGTGTGCCCAGTGATAGATTGGCACCCTGTCCTGGGTGTATCTGCCCAGCGCCCGAAACGTTCTCCCCTGGATGGGCATGGGGAACCCCACCGCGACCCTAATAGAGGATAAAGCGGATGATAATGGATGGATGGATTTTTCATAAAGTACTAAAATAAATGAGCAAATTTTTATGTCCTAAAATTATACTTATACTAGCATATACTGTATCAACTGATAACTCATTGACTTACATGAGGTCATTTAGCAGATGCTTTTATCCAAAGTGACTTACAAGTTTCCCAACTTGTTTGGGGTCAAAACATTGGGTGGGCCATACAGCATCCCGTTTAACTGCAGTGAACTGTAGATTTGAACACACAACCTTCAGTTCAGAGCCTAACCTCTAAGCAACCACACTCCCATTTGGTTTAGGTAATATAAACATCGGGCGGCGGTGGCTTAGTGGTTAGCACGTTCACCTCTCAGCGCTAGGGATTCCCGGTTCGAATCCCCATCTGGGTGGAGTTTCCATGTTCTCCCCGTGTCTGCGTGGGTTTCCTCCGGGTTCTCCGGTTTCCTCCCACAGTCCAAAAACATCTCTCCAGCTCTCCAAATTGCCCCATATAGAGTGTGTATGCGTGCGTGTCTGTGTGAGTGAGTGTGTGCCCAGCGATAGATTGGCGCCCTGTCCTGGGTGTGTCTGCCCAGCGCCCAAAACGTTCTCCCCTGGATGGGCATGGGGAACCCCACCACGACCCTAATAGAGGATAAAGCGGAAGATAATGAATGAATGAATATAAACATTGTTGTGTTATTGTTATACCACTACTAACAAAAATACAAATCCTCTAAACTACCAATCCGTGTGGAACACTAAAAATTTATAATATTATTTATAGAATAAAGGACTATGTCAATATAAATCATTTTAAATGAGTCTGAATTGTTTATATATTTTGGACTTAATCTGTTCATGAGAATTTTTTACCCCTAGATGCATAAGCAACAGAAATTTGGGTTCATCTGTTCAGGCAAATGTTTTGCATTGTGTTCATACAATGATCCAGTTGTGTGCATTCTGATAAGATTTAGATGCAATTAGTTTAATGCCTGTTTATCAGAATTATTCTTGAAACCTTACTCTGACCCTGTTGAATTGTTTTTTTATATAATATTGTGAATATATTTATTCATGACATCCTCTGAATAAACACAAAACTAAAACTATGCATGTTTCAGCCAACTTAAAGTAAATTAGAACAATAAGTCATTCAAACTTGCACCCCGAGTGCATTATTGCTTTAATGATACAATGCAATCTCTGAATAGGCTCAAGAAGTTGGTTATTTTCTGTTTAATACTGTAAGCTGTTTAATCCACATGATTCACCTTTTCTATTCTGTACTGTTTCTGTACTGATGATTAATCAGGTTCCGTGTTGTTTTACCAACTTTTTCAAAGAAACTTACATGTTCTCTAGTGCTGTACATTTCAGGTTTCCCATTCAGGACCATCCATCCATCCATTATCTTCCACTTTATCCTATATTAGGGTCGCGGTGGGGTTCCCCATGCCCATCCAGGGGAGAAAGTTTCAGGCGCTGGGCAGATACACCCAGGACAGGGCGCCAATCTATCGCTGGGCACACACTCACTCACAGACACGCACACATACACACTCTATATGGGGGGATTTGGAGAACTCAATTGACTTGATCCATGTTTTTGGACTGTGGGAGGAAACCGGAGAACGCGGAGGAAACCCACACGGACACGGGGAGAACATGGAAACTCCACCCAGATGGGCATTCGAACCGGGAATCCCTAGCACTGAGAGGCAAACGTGTTAACCATTAAGCCACCGTGCCGCCTCATTCAGGACCATATATTACATATTCTGTCAAAGTCATTGTTTATGTTATTGTCTTCATTTATTTTTATTTATTTAGACATTTGAATAACTAAGCAAGAATACATCTTAATTTTCCTTTGTTAATTAACTTCAGGGGGTCTGTTGATTGTCTCTTCAATGTTTTGATTGATTCCACACATTTATTGATGCCCACTGTTTAATTCTTCACTGGTTTCTTGTTTTAGTTGCCATCCTATCCCTTCAATAAGCTTGATAAATATTCCTGTTGGCTGGTTTTCTCTCAATCTTAAAGAGCTTTGTTATACTTTACTTGCATTTCAGCCAGAGTGCTTTTGTTCTTATACAATTAATGTGCTATTTCGGTGTTTTGACCTTTATTTCCATGTTTTGTGTTGTTTTTATTTAATTCTATTTTGCTTTTTAGTTTATCTCTCATGTGTTATAATAATTTGTATATTTACTTAAATTTAATGTCTCTTGTGTTTTAGTTATACTTTGTTCTTAATTGTCAGGTTACACTTTGGTTAGGTTCATAGCATCATGGTCTTCCTGCTGTGCAGGGTGACAATAATTCTAAAATAGTGTTTTAAGACTTTTATCTGTCAAATTACAAAGAAATATTGTTACTATTTTGTACTAGATTAAACACAAATGCATCCATGCTTTTTGACATGCAGCTAACATATAGTGGTAAAAGGTTAAAGAGTTTAACAGCAAATGAGATGGCAATTTAGTCAATAAAACTATTTTTAAAAAGTTCACTGACCTTCCATGCTGCTAATATATATATACAAATGCTTTGAAAATAGATCTTACATCGATACTTTTGTATTTGTAATGGGTGTACAACAAATATCGTACCTTATATTGTATAAATATCGTACAATTTGCTTGTCTTTAACAGCCTGCAGCTGAAAAGCTTTTACTGTACCCTCGATTGTTGGCGTTCTTTATAGATGACCGGCATGCATATTAATTTAGCTGTCCAAAACAGGCATATTAAATTGAAAAATACACAAAATTTAACAGCAAGGGTCTTGACCCATGCCAGACTCTAGGAACTCATCACTCCCACACTGAAACATTTACACTTGCTTGCTCGTTCCTGCTTCAACAATAAACTGTGGTATCTAAATTCATTCTCACATACTCTACAGGATACCACATGCACATTAGCTACAGTACTTCCCTTACGGCTATACACCATAGGAGTGCAGGCTTTTAGTGTTAGAGGTTTTAACCTTCCTCGCTACCTTCCTCCTTATACAACTTTATTTTATAATGCATCCAAAACCTCAACACAAGAAAAACCTGCCTATTATTAGACTACAGTGATTAAGATAAAAAACATAAATATTTAGTAAAAATAAAATATAGCTTATCACTATTGTTAATTTTGTGTTTCAGTGGAATTCGAAGCTAAAGTAAATAAAGATAATGCATAAAAACTATAATAAACCTGCTAAAATAATGAAACCTACATTTGTTGTGGTATTTGTAATATACAGAGTGATATATTGGTATTCTACGGAAACCTGTTTTCCTACCCTACTGAGAGATTTAATGGTAATTTAAACTGATTGTAATAAGATTAATATCCATATTTTTAAGTGTTGCATTGATACTTGTTTACAGGATTTTGTTCAACTACAGTTACAAAATGTGTAGCTAATGGCATGAGTAGGATTATTGTGCAGTTGTTCACATGGGTATTTTTATGATAATCAGAACTCAAAAGAGCATGTGATGTTTAAATTAATTTTGCCAATTTTCTAGAGGATTTTTTAGAAGGAGAAAATCGACACATATTTACAAATGCCTTCTGTGATGGTTAGTTACAAATTTTGCCTGAATGAAGTCAAGTAACTTATCGTGTAATAGTTTTAAATATTTGTACTCTTTGCATTGATATTTTTTAGCTTCCATCTTTCAAAACATAATCTTTGTGTTTTTGTTTTAGATGCACTTAACATGTCAAGTGACGCAAATCTTACCTGTGACAGAAGAAGCAGCAATGGTTCATGTACTGTTGCCGAGGTGATCGGGAACCCGTACAAAACTGTGGAAATGGTCTTCATTGCCTTGGTTACTGGCTCTATCAGCTTTGTCACGGTGGTTGGTAATATCCTGGTTATGCTGTCAATCAAAGTCAACCGACACTTACAAACTGTCAACAACTATTTTCTCTTCAGTCTGGCCTGTGCTGACCTCATCATTGGTGTGTTTTCCATGAATCTATACTCTGTATATATCCTTAAGGGCTTCTGGCCTCTTGGCCCTGTGATCTGTGACCTTTGGTTGGCTCTTGACTATGTGGTCAGCAATGCTTCAGTCATGAATCTCCTGATTATAAGCTTTGACCGCTATTTTTGTGTGACCAAACCACTAACCTACCCCACACGCCGCACAACCAAAATGGCCGGCTTAATGATTGCCACAGCATGGATACTTTCCTTTGTATTATGGGCTCCAGCTATTCTCTTTTGGCAGTTTATTGTAGGAGAACGCACTGTGGAACCAGGGGCATGCTATATACAGTTCCTCTCCAATCCAGTGGTTACATTTGGCACAGCAATTGCTGCATTTTATCTTCCTGTGGTTATCATGACTGTGCTATACATTCACATCTCGCTGGCTAGCCGAAGCCGAGTGTCCAAACAAAAACCAGAGGCCAAGAAGGAGAAAAAAGGCATGAAGTCAGAGGAGTTGCTAAAGAGCCAAATTCAATTACAGAACAACAATAATCAATCACCGCCGAAGCCAAGCCTAGACACCTGCAGCGCAGCTGATATTTTAAAAAATGGAAAACTAGATGAGTCCTTGGTTCCTAATAAAGGCATCTCCAGCTTTCCACTAGAGAATGAAAGCTCAAATGAGTCCCGCTCAGGAACAAAAGAAAATGATGCTACTTCTGAAAAAGGCCTAACCCCAAATCCAACCCCTATGGCCAAAGTCAATACAACATCTAGATGGTCAAAAATAAAAATAGTTACCAAACAGACAGGAGATGAATGCATTACTGCTATCGAGATAAGTCCTCCTCCAAGTGGCACAGAGGGTCGTTCCATCCCTATCAGCCGGCCTCGCACAGTTGCTCGCAAGTTTGCCAGCATTGCCCGTAGCCAAGTGAAGAGGAAAAGACAAATGGCAGCACGTGAGAAAAAAGTGACTAAGACAATCTTTGCGATCCTTCTGGCTTTCATTATTACATGGACACCCTATAATGTAATGGTCCTTATTAGCACATTCTGTCAATCATGCGTTCCAGACACAGTTTGGGCTATTGGTTACTGGCTTTGCTATGTTAACAGCACCATAAATCCAGCCTGTTATGCACTCTGCAATGCCACCTTTAAAAAGACTTTCAGAAGTCTTCTTATGTGCCAGTACAAGAACACTGGGGCCAGGTGAGGTGGTTTTCATGTTCCAGCCTCATAATACTCCAGCCTAATATCTTTGAGGCACAGTAATGTCGTGTTTGAAAGGACACTGTTTACCCTGATACTTTAATAATTAAGTTATGTTATTGCCCAAGGGAACTGTAAACAATTAAAGGTAAGAGCTTGACTCTATGCTTATAGTATGGTAATATCAGATTATTTCAGCTATTTATAACTTTCTAAAAGATAATATTGATATTATAATACAATAGATCTGACTATAATATTAAATTGTGTATAAAAAGTGAAGTTTGTTTAAAGTGTTATCTATAGGGTCATTTGGTATCTTAATATCTATAATAATGTAACAAATATAATTGTTATTATTAGTAGTAGTATTAGTATTATGAGTAGTAATAGCAGTAGAAGTAATGATTTTAATGCTTTTTAACAATCATTTGACTCTTGACCATTGTTTTGATGTACACTATAAAAAAGATCTTAATATTAAACTGAAGCATGAGATAAATTACTTAATTCTTTGTATCAGTCCTGTGGTCAAGTGAACATGTGTAAATCTCCAAGTACTGTATTTTACATTATTGGAAAAACTGCCAAACAAAAGACTAATAAACCTCATTAATGGAACCTTTTATTTAGACATATTTGCAAACATGAGATAATGTAAATAATAAATTTCAACTATTACAATTTATTCATTAAAATTCTGATTTCATTTGAATGTTTAAAATAGTTTGGATTTAATGATATATATGATTTTACAAAGCATTATCTTCTGTAGGGAAATGCTACAGTAATTATCAGAACTTACATCATTAACATCATTATACTTCAGAAAACATTAGGTGACAGTGTAGATTGCAGAAGAATTGTCTAAGAGGTTAATCATCATGTAAAACTGCACACTGCTGGAAAACAAAATGTTCCACTTAAATAGATTTTAGATGATCAACTGTCTGATTTTTTAAAAATTCTCTTTTGACATGTCTGTAATGATATTTGTAAAATGTAAAAACTGAAATCTATATCTGTTTTATATCTGTTTTAATGCTCTAAACCATTATATAATTGAATTGTATTGAGTAGACTATACTGTGGTCTAGCAAACTGCGATTTAAGACAGCATGCAAAGAAACTTACTCCATCTTACTTAAAATTTGTACCAGTCTAAAAACATAGGACCCTTATACTAGTGCAAAGCTTGTAAAACAACAAAGATAAAAAAAATAATCATGTGCGAAACAGCAAACCATTTAAATAAATAAATAAGTATAATGGCGGCACGGTGGCTTAGTGGTTAGCACGTTCGCCTCTCAGCACTAGGGATTCCCGGTTCGAATCCCCATCTGGGTGGAGTTTCCATGTTCTCACCGTGTCTGCGTGGATTTCCTCCGGGTTCTCCGGTTTCCTCCCACAGTCCAAAAACATGGATCAAGTCAATTGAATTTTCCAAATTGCCCCATATAGAGTGTGTGTGTGTGAGGGAGTGTGTGCCCAGCGATAATATGTTTTTTTCTGCCACACTGCTACAGAATCAAAAGAATATCATATTATTCATTCATTCATTATCTTCCGCTTTATCCTCTATTAGGGTCGCGGTGGGGTTCCCCATGCCCATCCAGGGGAGAACAGGCAGATACACCCAGGACAGGGTGCCAACCTATCGCTGGGCACCTACTCACTCACACAAACACACTCTATATGGGGCAATGTGGAAAACTCAATTGACCTGGATCCATGTTTTTGGACTGTGGGAGGAAACCAGAGAACCCGGAAGAAACCCACACGGACACGGAGAGAACATGGAAACTCCACCCAGATGGGGATTCGAACCAGGAATCCCTAGCGCTGAGAGGTGAACGTGCTAACCACTAAGCCACCGTGCCGCCTATCATATATTTTACACCACATAAAAACATTAAACAATTTAAACTTGTTAAATTTAATTTCATATTAAATTTAAGTCAAGCTAAACAGTTTGCTAGATTACAGTCATCACTATCACATCAGAACACAGTACTGAGCATCTGGCTTTTATTACATTACTCTTTTGTATGTTATTGTCATTACTCCATTGGACTACTGTTTAAGATCCTCTTTTCTTATTGGGGTTTTGTTATAATATGCTTTTTGATCATTTTATCTAATAATTTTGATTGAATAATGTTACCCGGATGGCATAGTTAAAAGTCAGATGAAAATATTAATTGTTGATATAATGCCAAGCAGTATTTGATTGTAAATAAATCTTATCTGTAGTTATAGTTTTGTTTTTTTTGCTAGCTACAAAGATCATGGCAGCATAGCGCTGCGCTCTGTAGCATTAATTGGGCGCAGATGCAGCCACAAGTTTCACAGTTTGTGGTTGCACCTATTGTAAATTATCAATATCAATGTACACGTTACTTCTATAACCCATATTATATCATGGGTGGCATATACTCTTAATATGTTTACTTCAGTCAGGTTACACACCCTACACACAATAAGAAAAACAATAGAAAAATTAAGGTGCCTACTGACCGGGTTATCAATGCTGCCGTGATGTTTGTGACTCTAGAAAAAAAATCCTGTAGTCATGGATATTATGTTTTAGTTTCCTTTTAGATTATTTTTCTCTATATTTCATGATTCCAAAGTATGTTCGTTTGGAATATTTATTTATTTTGTTAGAGATTGTCTTTAGATGAGAAACCACGTTGGATCTGGACATTTACTGAAGCCAAAATAACCAAAAGTATTGTTTTACACTAATAAAAAAACATGAATAGTTGTTTGATATAATAATACGGGCAAACATTTTATTTTTGAAAAGCTTTTTTTCCCCCAGCAACAGCTTTATATTTTTATCAATGCTAGACAACATGGAAATATCATCTACATACATTGACTTGTCTGGTCACTGCATACTGTAGCTGTAGTATGCTGACCTTTATCTTCTTATTGTTCTGGTATACACAGCATCCCTGTTCATATGTATATGAATTACCAACATCGAATAAGTGACTAACAAATTTGTGAAGTAGCCTATTTTATAAGTAGCACCAAAACATAGTAGCTGATTACAAAAATGCCTGTGTTCATCTGACAATTTGACAAAGAATAGTCCAATGTTTCTTTAACTCTGAATGTAAATGTAGTGATTATTTTTTTTCCCTATACAAAGCTCAACATACTGCATCATATGTCTCTCATATCTGACCTTATTTTTTCACTTTTTCTTACAAATTTCCAAGTTCCCTCGATACTATATTCTTAAATTTCATCATCATATTTATAGTTAGTCATTGGACTATAATGTGTTTTTCAAGAAATACTGTAAATATGTTTAATTACATATTTGATATTGTAATGCATTGTTTAATCAACTAGTATTTTTTGTGTTCCAATTATCAACGAAAGTTTGTGAACACCAAGTAGTACATTTATTCAGATGGCGTGGTAAATTGTTTGTACATTGTTAAATAGAGATAAAGTCATTTTGGAATGGTGTGCAGTTGTTTGTTTTTTTATTTATCTCCTATAAAAAAGAAACTTAGACTGAAGGCAGGCCAAGCAAGGACACAACCAGTTGATATATTTCAGTTGTCACAGTGGATTCCATAGTGTAGTGCATTTTTAACAAAACACTTACATTATATGGTATATTGTAGGGTTATAACATAACATAATTTAGCAAAAGAAACAAAAACATTAAGTATGACAAGATGGATAAAAAAAAAAAAAAAAACACTGCATTTACCAAAAGGGCAAAACATAAATGTGACTAACAGTCAGGTGCATCGTAATGCCTTAATTGGATTGTTTTGTAGAGAGCGGAACAGAGTTAGAGGATGACATGGAGTTCATAATGGAAATCATGACAAACTGTGGCAAATTCTGTCAAAGCCTTGGAAAAAAACAACCAGCTGAGGACCTTTAAAGGCTTTTGGGATTGTAATGTTTGTAATGTTTGTCATACATTAAAGAATAAATATTGTGTTACGGTTGCAGGTAAGATTTCTTTTTGGCCATACAAATAATATAATGTGCCATGATAAATCTATAATGATAAACAATGCTTTAGAGGTGAACAGTACATGTTATTTAATGGTTGTCATGATATTAAACATAAATAATATTTCCAAACTTAAATTTGGTGGTTTTGAGTACAACCATTCGCTGCTCTTTGTATTTTGATAATTGTAATTATTTAAACAGCCTACATTAAAAACTGATACTTTTAAATATATTTAAATGTTTATGTGCTTTCAAAATAAAATGTTATTAAACTGAACCCTTTAGCCCATATCCAAGATAGAACACTGCAGTGTGCACTTGCACTGTGAAACTGTAGAGACATTGTAAAATCAGGTAAAAACTCTAGAACAAACATCTATGATGTAAATGCATAAATAAAATAATTAAATAATTAAGGTGCAGCGTGTTAGCTGACTTCAATCAAAGCATAGTTTTATTTGTTTAAATGCCCACGTCTTTGCATTTTATCAGCAATAAGACCCCAGATTTTTTTTTAAACAAAATATCTGTGTTCTGGAACTAAACTGGCTTCAGGTCTTTAGAGCTATTCCCTCTCCTCTCTATTATGGCTCATCTTTGATTCAGCAACCTACTCAAACACCCACAGAAGGCCATGTGATCAGAAGAACTTTCGTAACTCATGCATAAAAAGCCTTCACCACAATGAACACAAGCCAAACTAACATACTGATAAATTTTCTGTTAGTTTTGCAATTTTCAAGATCTTGGTAAACTAAAACTTCAACAAATCCCCAAAAAAGCTTTTTCAACCGTATTGGGATTTTTAAAAATGCATTTAGCATTATTTATGTATCACGATCTTCTTCCAGGAGAAGAATGAAGGTCCTGAGTTAGATTCCTGATGGAGTTGAACACAGATTTATTTCTCTCGTACATTTGTGTACAACGTCTGTATGTACTTCTCATGCCTTTTGGACTTCAGTGTCGTCCCTAATTTAAAATACATGCTGGCGCCCTGTCGTGGGTGTATCTGCCCAGCGCCTGAAACGTTCTCCTCTGGATGGGCATGGGGAACCCCCCCCCAGCAACCCTAATAGAGGATAAAGCGGAAGAATGAACATACACCGTATTTATGTTACTGGTCATTTAAAAATTCATTAATTCATTCATTCATTATCTCCCGCTTTATCCTCTATTAGGGTCGCGGTGGGGTTCCCCATGCCCATCCAGGGGAGAAGGTCTCGGGCGCTGGGCAGATAGACCCAGGACAGGGCGCCAATCCATCGCTGGGCACACACTCACTCACACAAACACTCTCTATATGGGGCAATTTGGAGAATTCAATTGACTTGATCCATGTTTTTGGACTGTGGGAGGAAACCGGAGAACCCGGAGGAAACCCACGCAAACACGGGGAGAACATGGAAACTCCACCCAGATGGGGATTCGAACCGGGAATCCCTAGTGCTGAGAGGCGAACGTGCTAACCACTAAGCCAACGTTCCGCCTCATTTAAAAATTATGTAGTATATTTAAATGATGTCATTGTTTTAAAATAACTAAATTATTGTAAATATAAATCAGTTCTTCATCGTCTCCATTTTGCAGTATTATACATTTTTTTAAAATAAAATTTTACCATCCACTGCATCTTCTCTAATGATTGTGTTGCATGTTCTTTGTTGACTCCACAGACTTACTTGCTAAGTGGTCATCACGTTTGCCTCAGGGTGGAGTTTCCATGTTCTTCCCGTGTCCTCCGAGTTCTCTGGTTTCCTCCACATGGACATGGAGTCAAGGTGAACTGGCTGCTTCAAATTACCCCTATATAGTGAGTGAGTGGGTTAGTGTGTGCCCAACAATGGATTGGCACCCTGTCTTGGGTGTATCTACACAGTACCTAAAACCTACCCCCTCCCTCTCAGTTGAACAAAATTACTTACTACATTATCATAGAGTGTTGTATTTAGTCATCCCATTGAATCTTTTTGAATTAGACTAATTTTCTTCATTTTTAGTTACAGAAAGATACTAAACTCTGCTCAGTTACCAAGACAACATGCTTTTGAACAAACCGCTTTCACATCAGCTTAATTGAATTCTTTTGTAGAAGCCTTTTATCTTGTTTTACAAAGACATTTTATATTTAAAAAAAACTGTTCATTTGCAGTACAAATTGATTTGTAATTTCAGTATATGAATAAGAGAGGGCGGCACGGTGGCTTAGTGGTTAGCACATTCGCCTCTCAGCACTAGGGATTCCCTGTTCGAATCCCCATCTGGGTGGAGTTTCCATGTTCTCCCCGTGTCCGCGTGGGTTTCCTTCGGGTTCTCTGGTTTTCTCCCACAGTCCAAAAACATGGATCAAGTCAATTGAATTCTCCAAATTGCCCCATATAGAGTGTGTCTGTGTGAGTAAGTGTGTGCCCAGCGATGGATTGGTGCCCTGTCCTGGGTCTATCTGCCCAGCGCCCGAGATGTTCTCCCCTGGATGGGCATGGGGAACCCCACCTCGACCCTAATAGAGGATAAAGCGGGAGATAATGAATGAATGAATGAATGAATGAATGAATAAGAGAACTAAAAGAGAAATTGACTGCACAACCTTCTTTTAAATGATCGGAAGGTCTGGGGCCTAAGGGTGTAGTCATGAGTGGTCAATCCTTCAAGAATATATCATGTTCACAATTGTATAATAATTTGTTGCAGCTATTCATGTTCTTACATGTTTGTTTTATCATGTTATTAACTCTGTTATTTCTACACTGCGAAACAATGTTAGTGTTAAGGAAAATTATTTATAAGCACCACTGGGGCTAGCATATTGTATGCATTGCATTTTTTCACATTTATTTAACAATAGGTAATGCAATCTATTACCATTGTGTCTATATTTAGGATTACTCTGCAGACAAAATTACCAATAAAAGAGTGGCAAATCAGTATCTCCAATCATCTGAAACTATTATTTTCAGAATGCTGCTTAGAACCTAAATTTAGGACATCCTTGTTATGACAGTAGTACCCACTACATCCATCTGCCTGAAATAATATAGAACATTTCAAAAACGGCCTTTGAAACACTTTACCAAATTATTTACATTTCCTGTTTTCAATACTAGCAAAGCTTAAATAACCATTTTTATTATTATTATATTTATATATAATAATATCTACTTTTCATCTCTAATTCTACATATAAACAATTGCAATCCACAATTAGTAAAATGATCTTTTCAGTTGAAAAAGTAAACATTTGTTTTAAATAACCCCTTCTATATTTCTTTGTTCAGTCATCTTTTACAAATCCCAGTCCTATTCAGTAAAGCTTAATTAGACTGCAGAACACATGGCAAGGGATCTTATGTGCGACCACCCACACACACACACACATTTACACACACTCAGAGTGAGTGAGTGAGTGAGTGAGTGAGTGAGTGAGTGAATGAATGAAGAGGTCAAATGTTTGTATTATGCAATATAGCACATGTGGCTAAAACAGAAGCTTTTTAAAAAGGTGTACTTAACAACAGATCCATTGTTTTCCACCTGAAATTTATATGCATCTTTTTACAATTAATGCCAGTGTAAATGTGCCAACTGTTATATTTGCTACAAGCTATCCAAGCACAGGATAAAGCATTATGCATTCAACATAGTGCATTGTCCTATCTTATTTAAGTCTAAAGAAGGATGAACATACAGACACACTAAAATTATATATTTTGTTTGACTAATAGTGACTTAGTTTACAAGTCTTTTGTGGCAAACATATTTAAAAATGATTTCTGCAATTTTATTGGTCTGTCAATTTTCAGTTTAGCTTCCTGAAAGAAAACAATCTGTATTGTTCAATGGGCATGCCACACTTTTATTAATATCTGAAATACAGCAAAAATAATAAATGTTCTTTAAAATGTGCAGATATCTTGTATGGGATATTTTAACATATTATGACAGATAAAATCAATATAGCGTGCAATTTGAACAGGGGTGCCTAACTCCATAAAAAGACTTGACATGCCATTTTCATGAAAGAACCAATAAATTAATACTCCATGGACCAGCAGTATTTCAAGTCTAAAGTGCATAATGAATGTTAGTGTCATAGCACTAGCAGGTTACAGAATATAACCCGGCAAAGTGTCTATTAAATATTACTTGCACTGTAAATGTTAATTGGTGTGTCTGAGCAAAGTTGGAACATCAGGAGGACAGTATTGCATTTATTGTAAAAATACCTCTTGTGTAGCTAAACTAAGGTATAAATAAGACCTTAAAAATCAAAACAAAAATCTTTGACTGAATTCATAAGCTAGAAATAAGCTGTTCTGCATGGTGATATGCATGGATCAATAATGAGCTATCATGATCTTGTTATTAGGGTGTAACAAAAGAATAGTAAGTCCATCCATTATCTTCCACTTTATCCTCTATTAGGGTCACGGGGGGTTCCCCATGCCCACCCAGGGGAGAACGTTTTGGGCACTGGGCAGATACACTCAGGACAGGGCACCAATCTATCGCTGGGTACTCGCTCACTCACACAGACACTCACACAGACACACTCTATATGGGGTAATTTGGAGAATAAGAATAGTAAGTAATTATTGAAATGTAATGTGAGTAATGTAAGTGAAAAGTCTGTGCTAAAATACCCTGTATTTACAGGGAAGGTATATGTTTTTTAGTGTAAAAAGTATGTAGAGCCTGTAAGGTTTATTGTCAGTGTACATGATGATTTGGTAACTAATTTAACAAGCAATTAAAGGATTATTTACACGTATAGTTACCCAATTATTTTTTATCTATGCTTTCTACAGCATGTTTTAAATGTTTATCTGTAAATTTAGGGCATTTGTGCATGCACATTTTATTTAATTTTTCTTATACCTTTATTTTATGTTTCTATATGCTTCATATGAAGTAGTACTACATACCTTTTAAAACCTTTAAAAAATAAGCTTAAGTAATCGCATCACTCAGGCATACACACAATGAAAACAAAAATCCATCTCTCCTTATGGAATTCACTTCAGGGCTGATTTTTCTAAGAAGTTTTAAGTGCATCAAACCCATTAGAGCATAATCTAAATTTCCCCAGCTCTAAAGCAAAAAAACCCCTAGGCTTTTAAGCTTCTGCAGAATGAAATGTCTTATAAACTTGATTTATAAGACTAAAAAGAATTTTAATGGAAAAATAAACAGACACTTAAGCCTGGTCATCTATATTTTAGCAGATTTGTTAAAAACTCCTTATCCTGCTACAAAGAAAGTCTATGTCAATTATTTTAATAGCTATTGTATGAATATTGTTTATATACATATATACCCATTTTTCAGTTTTTTTTATTTTTCATTCATTCATTCATTCATTCATTCATTATCTCCCGCTTTATCCTCTATTAGGGTCGAGGTGGGGTTCCCCATGCCCATCCAGGAGAGAACGTCTCAGGCGCTAGGTAGATAGACCCAGGACAGGGTGATAATCCATCAATGGGCACACACTCACTCACACAGACACACTCTATATGGGGCAATTTTGAGAATTCAATTGACTTGATCCATGTTTTTGGACTGTGGGAGGAAACCGGAGAACCCGGAGGAAACTCACGCAGACACGGGGAGAACATAGAAACTCCACCCAGATGGGGATTCGAACAGGGAATCCCTAGTGCTGAGTACTAAGCCATATTTTATTAAAAAAAATCAGTTCTCATTAATTGATCCTGTTTAGAAATTGTAAAATAAACATATGTTGTTCTTTAAATTTCTGTGACCATTTTGAACTATAAAGTAAGGTTACTATGAACAAGTACAATATACAAAATAGTGAAAGAGGAGTGAGCAAGTGAGAAGCTAAAGCCCATGTTAAAAACAACAGTTTTTTGTAACTCAGCTTGCAATTCTACTGGTTCAAGAGCTGAAGCATTATATAATCAGGTGTGGGAGTTCAATAATGGATGGGGGAAAAAAGATACCAACAGTGAGCAATTTGATAAGATGTAGCTTTAACTTTTAAAACACACCTGTCTAATCCTGTAAAAACATATTTTTTTAAAAATTGGGAAAAAATGAACACGTACTCAGTAATGTAAATAGTTTTCCTGTTGTGTCTTATTACAGAAATACTTTTACTTCGTTTTTTGCTTGTGATATAATGTAACATTTTGGTCCAAAAAATGGGGCACCTACACATTGTAATAAAAGCTTCGATTACATCCTATTCTAAAAGTGTCCCTCCTCGGTAGCTGTAGTATCTTCCACTCATTTGTTTGTAGACATTTTTGCTCATTCATTCAGAAAATTATGTGTTATATTAAACTCTGATCTGTCCTTCATCTCAAAGATGTTCAACAAGGTGAAGCTCAAGGTTCTGTCCTCTAGTCAATTACCAAATTATAATTGTGTATCATCATAGTTACATGCTTGATGTGATGTTATATTGTGTTTTTCAGTACAGTTTATACACCATTGTTTGGTAAAATTGTCTTGATTGAAATGTTAATCAGATGAGTGGAATGATAAACAACACAAGTAAATGCACCTCATACAATTTTTAGCATCACATATTATATGCAATCATGAGCGTGGGAGTGTAGCTCTGTTGACTCAGTGTAGGATTGCTATTCCATCCCCATGGTGATCAAGAATGAACTGATCTAAAAAACGGACTGTGTGTGTGTGTGTGTGTGTGTACATTTACACAATATACATAATATAATAAAATAAGCAAAGTGAAAGAAAAGAACTGAGGAGGTGGGGTGGGGGGTTCCCCATGTCATGGGGAGATACACCCTGGACAGGGCACCAATCTATCGCTTGGCACACTTGAATACATGTTTTTAGACTGTGGGAGGAAACCGGAGAATCCAAAGGAAACCTACACGGACAAGGGGAGAGCATGGAAACTCCACCCATATTGGGATTCGAACCAGGATCCGCAGTGCTGAGAGGCAAATGTGCTAAACACTAAACCACCATGTCACTCACCTGTTCATCAGAAGCATTTAAAAAACTAATTGATAAAACTGGTCTTGACAAAAATGATGGTACCTTGAATTTTGTTGTACTTTGTTGTACAATTAATGCAAAAGTGATTTCTGTACTTCCTAAATAGAGTTGTGTTAATGGGTGTTTGGGGCAATTTCTTATAAGCAAACTGCTCCAGCTGTCTCAGGTCTGATCGTTTTCTTCTCCAGACAACATGTTTCAGATCATTTCACAGATGTTTAATAGAACAGGACCTGGGTGTCTTTAGTTGTGTGTATGCCTTGATAGTTTGTTTGTTTACATTTTTCTGACAAACCACAGTTCAAAAGCAATGTCTGATTTTTATTAGTTAATTTGAAGTAAATTTCAACGTATTATTAATTTGGTCAGTTTCAAGATATGTCAGCAAACATTGTGGATTTTTCTTTCTTTAAATAAAGGGTACCAACAGTTTTCTCCATGTCGGTACATGAGCTTTGATGTCATGTTATTATAAATTGCCTCCACATGAAACTAAAATATCTTCCAATGTTCTAAGAGGCTTTTTGTGTGCAACATCAAAGGACAAAGTAACTACAGCTAGTTGCCCTGACCTCTGTATTTATGAAAGTCTTATTTATCTAGTTATGTATTCATAAAAGACCTCTGTGTTTGTGCCTGGTCTTAGACCACATAATAATAATAATAATAATAATAATAATAATAATAATAATAATAATAATAATAATAATAATATTAATAATAGGTCATAAGTTAGATTTTTTCATACATAAAAGCATGTTTATTCGTTTACTATTACTAAACATACAATTTAAACGAAGTAGCACAGATGTCAATGGAAAGACAACTTTTGTTAGTGTCCATATATTAAAAACACGTTTGAAACATTTTTTTAGCTTATATTGTGGAAAATCAAAATGCTGCTCTATATGCACCAATCAAATGTGCTGTCTACTTGTTATCAATAAAATGTGGTTCTTATAAACCAGGTATTACATTATTAGATTATATTTAATAAACGTTAAATGCTTGTAAACAACAACAAGGGCGGTTGTTGGGTAATGTTTGACCCCAAACAGGTAGAAAGGGGAAGACCAACAGGATGCAGATTAGCTGTTTGGAATACATGTTCTTTGATGGAAAACATTGTTATTTGTTGACGTAATCATAACGAGACATAACGACATAACGATGGTTTTAAAAACTATTATAACTTTAATTGTACCAAGAAATGAACCGTAGCTTTAAAGCAGTAAAAACAGAGATCACAGTGACATCTGGTGGTGGGCAGAACAGACACAAACTGCACACCATCAGGAATGCGTACATACAAGCAAACCCTGTTAATTAAAATACGTAAAATACGATTGTTAATCTTAAATGTGCGTTAAATATATGATGATTTATATATAACATACTATATTCTGTGTAGTAATAAAGTATATCTAATGAAAATAAAAGTCGATCAAAAAAAATCCTAATCTATTTAAATTAATATGTTTATAATGCAGTCACGATGTCATGAATATTACTATAGCCATGATTTATTTATTTATTTTACATTTTTTCTGGGGGTGTAAAGAAACAGCAAAGTTTTTTATTGGTTATAAAGGATAAGTAAAACATTATTCAAGGTTTGATAAACCTGAGTTTCCATGTTCTCCCTTGTCTGCATGAATTTAAATGGGGCGCTCCACTTTCCACCACAGAGATGAGATGGACACTAGATTAAGTCACCTTGAAAAAAACACTTTAGACCCGAATTGAAACTTGTCCCTAATGATAATCCACTCAACATAAATTGAGATACACCTAGGACAGGGCGCCAATCTATCACTGGGCACACACTCACTCACACAGACACACTCTATATGGAGCAATTTGGAGAACTCAATTGACCTGGATCCATGTTTTTAAACTGTGGGAGGAAACCGGAGAACTCGGAGGAAACCCACGCAGACACGGGGAAACATGGAAACTCCACCCAGATGGGGATTTGAACAGGGAATCCCTAGTGCTGAGAGGCGAACATGCTAACCACTAAGCCACCGTGCCGCCCGGCTCATAAACATTCATTCATTCATTCATTATTTTCCGCTTTATCCTCTATTAGGGTCGCGGGGGGGGGGTCCCCATGCCCATCCAGGGGAGAACGTCTCGGGTGCCGGGCAGATACATCCAGGACAGGGCGTCAATCCATCACTGGGCACACACTCACTCAAACAAACACACTCTATATGGGGCAATTTGGAGAACTTAATTGACTTGATCCATGTTTTTGGACTGTAGAAGGAAACCGGAGAACCCGGAGGAAATCCACGCAGACCACGTGCCGAGAAAACAAAACTCAAAACTCTATGATTTAGGCACCCAGATTTCGGGATTTGGGACGCATTCGAACAGGGTTAAGCGTGTTTAAAATAACACACGTGCAAGTGGCGTGCAAAGCAGCCACAGAGGTTAAAAAAAACTTAAAGACTGAACTATGAAATACAGTTATTTTTACAAGTTTACATCTTTTATTAGTCAACAGCAATTTTGTGTAACACACGTGCAAGTGCAAAAACATTACAGCTGATCTATGAAATACAGTTATTTTCCATTTTTTGTCCCTAAGTTTATTCCTAAGCTGATGCTGTTCACTTGTTCACTACAAAACAAATATGATATTACTTGTTTGCTTCTTGTTGGATATCTGAAAATCTTTTAAAAAGCTCAAGAACAAAAAAATGTCACGTGTTTTTTGTAAAATAATGCATAGAATTTAATGGAGTAAAGAAATACAGCTGTGTACACAAAGTTAATACTTTGGGATTTTTTTTAACACGAAAAACAATGTATAATATGAATATAGGAAAGTTGTAGTTCTGATTAATTTTTTTTTATAGAAATTGCATATTTTTTTGTTATTTTTTTATAGAAATTAAATAAATATGGCACATTCTACCTTATGCTGAAAACAGTCACTGGTTTTGAAAGGTTTTTGGTTCAGTATATCTGGAATTGGACCGATTCATTTTATTAGGTGGGTAGGACTCAGGATGCAGCATTTTTGCCAAATCTGGGAATACTGCTTTAATGCTGTTTGTCATACTTGTCACATGGTGGAAGAGCATGTATAAACTCCACCTGTACCAATCCCAATTATCAGAGCCACTGTAATGTGTTTTTCTGACTCTGAATTGGAACGATCCAATGACTTTACACTGTGTTGCTACTTGAAATCATTCCAAACATGGACACCTTCATAACTTTTAGTATTTAGACTTTTGTTTAATACATATACTACATTAATGCATATTTATGCATACTCAAATTTTCTTATTGATTGTGGATCATTGTTTAAAGAAACAAACAATGGGTAGGCGTGACCAAAGTTAGTTAACAGATAGTTAGGTTTCTTAAGACGATTTATAGGAATCAGTTTGGCACTTTGGAGAAGCTGTCCACACCTGAGCACCCCCATCTCCACCCAAATAAGCACTTTCTTTGGGGAAAATAATACAGTACAACAGCAGGCATGCAGATGTTCAGTCAGTGGTAAAAACCTTTTAAAAAGGTGCCTTAACATATTGTGTACACTATATTAATGATTTCAGTGACTTCTGGAAACAGCTTTCCAGAACAGTAACAACAATTATTAATGTGCAAATATGTAATAACATGGTTAACAATCACAAAAACATACTGAGAGCATAAGTTATATTTAATTGCAATATAGTAAAACGTTCTAGTTTCAATAATTAGATAAATAACTAGTTAAATTAACAATATTGAAAAATGAATTATATTAATGACATGTTTTAGAATCCTTTCAGTGTCTCCCCTTTTGATTTTCGTTCATCAATTTTAATAAAACATTCACTGGTCCAAATTTATAACAGAAAAGGGTCATTACATGTAAGTAAGGAAAGACCCAATGCTTCTGTCCTGATTTTTTAAATAATAATAGAAGTCCAAAGCTGCACTACTTAAATTATGCAAGCATGTTGTGAATATACAAATCTACAAAATTCCCATTGATACCTTCTATTTAATTAATTCAGTTTTGCATTCTTTAAACACCATTGTCATGAGAGCTTGTGTAAAGTAAAGAAAGTTTTCTTTCAAAATTTGATCTGTGTCCAATTCTCTCATAAATACCCATTAAGTTTGCTGGCATAGCTGAGTGCTCTACAGTGGACAATGAAGGGTAAAGCACATTGTGGGGATTTATTGTTACTATTGAAACAGCAAATCTTTCTGGCAGGCTAAGATGCCAGCACTACTGGTAAAATAGATAAAGGGAGTTTATTATGGGTCTTTATAGAAGCTGTTTGATGAAACAAGCTGGTTGATGGCACAAGTGATTGGTGGCCTTGCTTGTTTTATGGCGTAAATTGTTACTCTTTATTACCCTGCATAGACAGGAAAAAAATAATAATTTCTGCCTGATAGAAGAGGAAAGAAATTGCATAAAAAGTATGTTATCCATAAAAATAACTGAGAAATCAAAACACTTACACAAAATCTACAAAACATGGGAACTTGCATTTTTAGACAAAAAACATCAATTTGCCTTTAAATTTATTTGCAAATAAGTTAAAATAAAAGCAGTGAACATATGACTATATCACCAATATTATAATAAGAGAAAAATAAAAAATGGAGCAATACTTGATGTTATATTAACTGAAAAGCCAGTATATTAAAGACACACAGCTAATAGGGCTTTGGTCTCCCTTTGGCCTTGAGATCCACAGCAACTCACTATGGTACTGGGTGTTGTAATCTGAATATTTACTCATGTTTTCTGTATATTTGTGGGCTTTTTTTTAGCGTGTGTTTAATATTTATTTTGAAATGAAATTTGTGAGAATTATGGTCCTAATACATAAAAAAGGTCTGAAAAAGTGTGTACTTTTCCCCCCATGATTGTATTTATTCAGGTGTAGCAGGAGCTGACCTTTTGAAACTGATTGCGTAAAAGAAACTTTACTGCCTGGCTATGGAGGAGGGACCCTGTGCAGTTTTATCCTGATGTCTCAGAGATGGTCAGTATTCCAGGAACAGAAAAGGTCAGTTCTAATAAAAGAGATATTTAAATAGATTAAAAAGCCATATACCAGAATCTGTATTTAAAAAATATATAAGTGCACAATATTTCAAAAGAGGTAAGTGAACAAATATAGTGTACTGTAAAAGGTCTGGGTACTGCTGTGCTACGTTTAATTAGTTTTCTTAGTAAATACAGTCTAAAAGGAACAGGTATTTTTTTGAGCTGGTGATTTAAAACTAGTGTTAAAAAATTAAGACAAACCCAATTCTCAATTGGAACACAAAAGCAATGATATCAATACAATTGAATACTATGAGGCCATCTTCCATGTCAATGGAAACTAGTTGTTCTTGTCACTGTGAGGCTCATGATATTAATAACTTATAAACAACTAAAGAATCTTTATGCATGTTTATCTAAGTAACATAACGAAAGTGAATTAATTTTAGTAACTGTCAATGTCTAACATCTTTATCTTTCTGTCTAAGATGCAGCAACTCATTCAGAGCAATTTAGTTACCAATTTCTTAGGATGAGCTATTATTATTTTTTTGTATGGATTAGGTCTGTATGTAAATATTTTCCTTTAACACATCCTCTACAAGAAACAAGTTAATGTTAACAAAACTTATTTCCTGTTTAGTAACAAATTATTTTCGTTCTGTACATTTAATTTCCATATTATTATTCATTCATTCATTCATTCATTCATTCATTCATTATCTCCCGCTTATCCTCTATTAGGGTCGCGGTGGGGTTCCCCATGCCCATCCAGGGGAGAACGTCTCGGGCGCTGGGCAGATACACCCAGGACAGGGCGCCAATCCATCTCTGGGCACACACTCACTCACACAGACACACTCTATATGGGGCAATTTGGAGAATTCAATTGACTTGATCCATGTTTTTGGACTGTGGGAGGAAACCGGAGAACCCGGAGGAAACCCACGCAGACACGGGGAGAACATGGAAACTCCACCCAGATGGGGATTCGAACCGGCAATCCCTAGCGCTGAGAGGCAAACGCGCTAACCACTAAGCCACCGTGCCACCCATATTATTATTATTTTGTCTAAATTATTAAATAAATTAATTCACCTTTAATTTTGAAAATATGTTTAGGACTAACAGAAAATTAAGCAAAGGTGTTCTAAATTGTGCACAAAATTGTATACTGAAAACAACTAGAAGTAATAAATAAGTATTTTTCATAAGTAATATAAAAAATATTAATCTCAGTAAGAGAGAATGGTTAATGTCATCTTAGATTTTCTTCTCTGTCATTTATCCATTCTATGGATTTTAGGGCTGAATAAATAAAATGTAGTAATCCCAATGACATGAAGACTCATCTAAATTCAGAATGTGACAGTGTAAAATCTAAGATAGTTATTCTTAGACATGCATGTAATTAGATTTACATTTCCTCATAATGGGCTTGAATCACTCTTCATTAACACAGTCTTGATTTGCAAATTCAAAGACTTACTTCTTATTGACTTTCCTGTACCAGAAATGCATTGCATCTGGATAGACCTAGTTTCTACATACTATTAAACTAAAATAAATTTTTACATTTAACAGTCCTGTTTTCAGATAGTGCTTGTTTAATTATGTTTTATAATTGTTCATTTAACAAAAAAGAGGTTTTGACTAATAACAATAGAAAAAGCAAATACAATCTTTGTTTACATGAATAAAATCCATGAACTAAAAATGTCCACTTAAAATAAATGAGTGAATCAGAACCAGATATCAAATGTTGCATTAAAGAATGCCAAACCTATAACTTATCTGTAGGACCAGCTAGTGCAAATTAACCAGTCAGTAGTGTTGAGTAATGTTAAATATAGGCCACGAATGTTAACTGGACCCTTTTATAAAGCAATATTGTGCAAGAGAGTGTGCATTATTGTGAATAAATCACAGGAAGAGTTGTTAGGCACAACGCTTGGCATGTAGCTTTTAAGAACATTCAGAACATTGTCTACAAGTACAATTTCAACTGTATTAATTAACGATAAGTATGAAAAAAATCATTACAAAGCAAAGCAGATATTGTAGTTAAGTATCGGCAATTAGGGTGTGTAATTAAAGCTTAAAAGGTTTTGTAAAAAAAAAAAAAAAAGAAAAAAAAGATTTCATATTTGGCTTCTTACACATAAGAACACTACTTCTCTATCCAGAACATTGTAATCTGGTTCCCCCTTAGCAAATGTTCACACACTATTATAAATGCCTGCTATAGAAAATTGTCTCCCTATCAGGGAGTGTTGTGAGGGTAAGAGAAATGACAGAGGGCTCTTAACTGAGAAATATTTGGTTGCTTAGCAACATCAGAACAGTTATGTCCTAATTTCAGACTTGCTCCCCCAACACTTTTGCTCTCTCTCCCTGTTTAGCCTTTCATTTTATTAATTCCTATCTTTCTCTCCAATTTCATTTTACCCAACACCCTCCATTTCTGCTCCACTCTGCTTGTTACTAGTGTTGCATAAGTTTGTTAGGAGTGTGAAGAGTGACAGAATATGTTATGTTTTCATAGAAAATGAATGCTAGAATGGAGATTTGGCTTTTACATGTACTATATTTTCTGACTCACACTCTTTATATAAGAACATGTATTTTGGTAGCTTTTAGTAAAGCCTGTTAGCCTCTAGCATCTCATTCCTAAACAGGATTTACTGCATGTCTGAGTAAGCATTATATTATTGTTCCATTATAATACTGCTGTATTGTGTAATACTATATATATATATATATATATATATATATATATATATAGTGTATTTTTATCTAACATAAAGACTAATGTAAAATCCACTGCGTTTTACATTTATTTGGTGATGGATCATTCTACATTAACACTGACACCATGGTGGTGTGTTAATGTGTGCTGTGCTAATATGAATACAGTAGATCAGCTACAGCAGTGCTGTTGTGGTTTTTTTTTTTTTTTAAACACCTTAGTGTCATGACAGGAATGACAATAGTCAATCGAACTTTCTTTGCAAACCAGGTTGACATGTTGCTGCCACATGCAGTGGTAGTCATGGTTGTTAAATGTGCTTTGAATTTTAAATATCCTATAAATCACCATGTCACCAGCAAATAACCTCCAAAATAACCTCCACTTCCTTTTGCATGTTTTACTGTAAAAACCACACGTAGAAACGGCCACTTTCCATTTCTGTATTTTACAAATCCATTGTAAGGGAAGTAAACATATCAAAGATTGATCAATTTTAACGAGGAACAGATTTCCAGTGGTCTAATGACTATTATTTGTTTTCTTTTTTCTTTTTGTTGTTTTTAGTAATGGCTTCTTTAAGAAATGTAATCATACAGGCCTAATTTTCAGGCCACAGTTTTCTTTAAACAATTGATATTTATATGTGTTTGCTACTGGAGCTCTTTTAAGTATTTATATGTGCCCTAATCTGAAGTGCTATTTTTATGTGGTTTATTAGGCTGGTAACTCTAATGAACAGCAGAGGTAACTCTTGGCCTTCTTTTCAGGCCAGCCCTCCAGAAAGCCAATTTCATCAGAGCTTTTGATGGTTTTAGGCTTAAGTTTGACCATGTTGTTTCAAAGTAAACATATATAATAGATTTATCCTAACCTGATTAAGTAACTGATATAAATTAAAACAGCTGTTAAATATTGATATTTACTGTATAGATTTTTTCCAACCCCAACTACTGCACAGCACAAAAGATGGTCTTAAACACATAAAAAAATCCACAAATTAACTATTTACAAGTCACACCTGTTTACTAAAAAATGTATGTATAAAGCTTATTGAAAAAATGCAATGTAAATATTAACATACAATGTATAAAATAACAACAATATAGAAAACGCTATTATTAAATTCTGTTTCTTTTAAGGCGTTGTATTAGCAAGACAAATATTGTATATATATTTTTGTTAAACATATAATGGCACAGTTTAATTTATTATACATTGTTCATCTACAGTTGTTTTTAAGATTTTGTTTATTTTATTATATGTGAATCAACAAAATTCAAAGATGATGCACTTTCTTTATACGATCACTTTACTGTTCATTTCATTATTTCATATCTATAAATGACTTTTTTCATTTATCTTCCTCATTGGCTTTGTAGATTCCCTTACAAAGAACAGCTTAACCTATGAGAGAACCATTCTCTTTGGTCGAATGACTTGTGAGATCACTCATTTTAAAGATCAAAGGTTTAAAGATTTTATTCTTAAGTCATTCGTTCTGAGACTTCAGAAATAGTATCATATGTTGACAAAATATTTACTACTGTGTTAGTGGTTGTCTTTGTAATTCTTTTTGCAAACTAATAAAATAAAGACCTGTAGTTAATTAGAAAATGCTGCTGGTTCTTCTGTGAACTCATGAACTATTTCAGGTCTTGCCTTTGGAGGGATCTTTGTTAGTTGACCACACCTAGTGAAGGTAACAATGGTCCTAAAATTTCATTAACAATATGTCCCACAACATGACACGATACTTTGTGGAATACAGACCCTTTATATATGTTTTAACCTTTGTATTCAGTTGTGCAAGCCTCGATTCATTTTGTTGTTTTTAGATTGATTGATCCTTGTGATTCAAATAACACAGGGCACCCACTCACATTAAACCAATTTGTTGAATGCATCAAACTTCTATTTTACCTTTCAGTTTACAGCTATACAGAGATTTACACAGAGATTATAAATCATCAGACAATTATACTAAATAAATAAGTGAAGAACTGTTTGTTTAGTTCTTATTTGTTTTGCTTGATCTAGCTAAAAACATGCAAAGACATAAAAATTTGGTAATAAACTTAATTAATGTCCCTGTTAAATATATATATATATATATATATATATATATATATATATATATATATATATATATATATATATATATATATATATAGTACAGGCTGCAATTTATTAATAATAATAAACGTGTTTGTACAGGTTGTATATTATTTATAGGCTTGTTAGGCTTTACAGAGCTCCATGTGTTTTTAATTGTATGCTATTTTAATCATAAGTCTGATCTTGTCCACCTTTTTGATCACATACTTTATACCTTGAGCGTGTGCTGTATAAACGATGAAGTTCCATAAGTGAAAACCTTATTTATTATCACTATGGGGATTTTTAGCCAACACATTAACTGCCAAATATAGATTTACCACCAGCTACAGTACATAATCATGACATGCTGGTATACAATTTTACATATCACTGAACCAGCCACATATTCATCTGATTTCAACTTTATTTTTATATTTTTTTCCATTTACAATGAAAAAGTGACAAAAAAGCAGAATCTTTTTAGTAGGCTATTTTTAATTACTTCCTTTGTTTTTCCTGTTGCAGATTCAAGTTCTTTGTATATTTATAATGATCTATATGGCTTATTATTCATGAAGTTAAAAACAAATGTTGTAAGCAGTTCTAGATGGTTTACTTTTTATAGATGGATTTTATAGATTCAAGGATTGTCTATTTTTTGTTTGCAATGCATTAGGCACAAGCATGTCATCGTTTCATAATGCACCCTAAAGAACTAGGTCTATGTGACGTGCTGCACATGTAAATGATGTGCCCTGGCTCAGCTTGGGCCCACACTATGGAGTGTCAGCCTGGATTTGTACTTCATATCCTACAGGCTTTATATTAAACTGGTGAAATTCTTATGTATATGCAAAATGTACAAAATAGTGGTGACTTTGCTTATCATAGCTCACCCACTGTTGTTTCAGAACACTTTATCAGTCTCTGTCCTGTCCAGTCTTAAAACTCCAGCCAGGATGTGCTGACCAAGTGCTGCTGTACACGAGAGTGTCCAACTAACACATTTATCACACAGCCACAGAACTTTCCTTAATAAATATTTAAATTCCATTTTCGTATTTTAACCAAAAACATTTGATTAAATGCACCACCCCTCCACAACTTTAATACACAATATTTGCATGACAGAAATTCTTGTATATACCATAATTAAAGAAAATAGAGGCTGTGCAATAGGGTGCAGGATCAGCCAGGTCATATTATCATATTATTACAGATCTTAGCATTGGCTTATTTAAGTTTTTTGGGACTTCTACTGCAAACTTTTTCGAATCAGCACACCAGAGCAAGACATACTTTTTCCTGCAGAACATCTTGTTAAAATAATAATTTAGTTTATTGTTTTAAAGTTTCAGACCTTTATCTGGATGGCTGCTGCTTTCTGCACTGCTATTTGTATTATTTTAGCAAGATGATTTAGGCCTTGTACTAGAAGGTAAATACCTGATCTGTGCTTATTGGGATCTACCGGGATGTGACAGGTGGAAGATTGTTTGGAAAAACTAGATTGCAAACTTTTGACTAGTACAGATTTACCTAGTAGTGAGTATTTAGTACTGGAAACCTGTACCTAAACTCAGAATGGTATGAGATTAATACATGTGCCCATTACAACTGAACAGCTTGCCCATTACAGAGTTACAATTGTGTGTTGAGATAAGAAAAGGTATAATAATGTACAGTGCATTCATGCCAAAAATTATAAATATTATAAAAATTATTACAGTCTCAATTAAACCCCTTAATGACAATACTATTGCCTAATAGCAATGGTTCCTTTTATTAAAATTGGTTTGAGGAATATGATAAGGGGTTCTATCTAAAACTACTTACAGTAAGTATTTACATCATGTACAAACATTGAGCATATGCATGCCAATTAAAACCTACTGCAGGTTGCTTAGTTACTGAAAATATAATAAACAAGAATTGATTCGTGACAAATCACATCATGACTAATTAAATCGAATTAGAAAGCAAAATAGGGTGTCTACATCATTCTTTAAGACATTTAGATAATATTTTAACTAAAACTGAGAATCTGTATTTTTAAACTTCTACAGATTCTGTATTTCTTTTAAAAGTTGCCATTATAGGGGCCTAAATGCTAAATTAGTGTAGACACTTAGTGTAAACATAAGAACAAAACATTTTAGGACTTCTAATGAAGTTTTCTGTCAACCTATATGCAGAAATCTAGAAATACAGTGTTTGCAAACTCTCAACTATTAATGCAACAGCTAATAACATCAGCACATGTTCATCCAAGTTTTCCCATATCAGGCACACTGGACTGCAGAATTTAGTGGTCACTTGTGGGTATAGGAGCTTGTGGGGTATGTTTTATGCTTTCATGCAGCAAACAGGAAGTAGAAATCAATGTTTTAAAAATATCTAAATCTACATTGTTGCTTGATTTGTCAGGCATCTTATTTAAAGCGATTATGATTTGCTTCTTTTGTGTACTGTGTAATGTTATGTAATTTTTTTTAAGTTAGTCAAAAATCTTAGATTTATTATTTAAATTTGCTTTCATACAAGATTAAATGTAAATGTGTCAATAAATGGTTTTACAGATTTGATAATGTCTGATGCTGAGCTGTATGTTTAGGGTTGGAATCCTAAACGTTGCATCCAAAAACAGAGTGAAAGTGGTTTCAAGTAATAACAATGACATCTAGTGATGGGTTTGCAGTATACACTGTACACATGCGTTACAGGATTTTCCTAACGTTTTACTTGCAGTTTCATTGAATCAACATCAATAGTTTCTACAAAGTGTTTGGGGAAAGATTTTTAAAAAAAAATAACAAAGACACAATGGTTTGCTTCTGCAAATTTTGTATTTTGCTTCATTCTAAATCTACTGTAATACCATATAGACAGAAACAAAGATTCAAGCACAAAGAGACATGCAGCAAGTGAGCAAAACAGTGCCAGAAGTCAACTTCAAGGCCACAACCCCCACCAAGGCGTAGAGTGAATACCAAAGTACAATAGAGATACAAAAATACATCCTCCATATTTACAGCTGTTATTGACCATTGCTGTATTATGTACAAAAGGCAACAAAATGAATACAGACACAGGTGGTACCAACAATAACTATGCTTTGTTATACATTGTAAAGCAAGTCTGCTTCACATTTGACAGACACATCTGCTCTGAATTATGGTTCAGTTGGTTAAACACAGTCAGTATTATCCTTACTCCTTTATATTTTACTTTAGTCCCTTTGCTTATTACAGCTGAGCTCTTGAATTTCAGCTTTTTCAAAATAATATGTGGTCATTTCCATGACACAAGGGCACAATAACATATTAATGGCATGAATACAAAAGGCCTGAATCTGATTACAACCGTGTTCAATTTTAACCAACAAAATTGCAGTTCATTATCCATTTACCCAATTTGAACCACAATAGAATGTTTTCTGATCACCTGGCAACGCTGATGGTAAAGAGTCATGAAATATTTTTAAAGTATGGCACATATAAGAATTTAAGCACAGCATATATTCAGATTCAAACGGATAAACTCTGAGCAGGAGTGGGACGGAATTTTGGAGAAGTATGGAATATATTTTTTAAAGTCTACCACTAAAGGATGTTATTAGATAAGATGCTATGATGTGGTGTCGAAAAAATTAAAGCTTTGAAGCTTTTTGACTAAACTTAAAAACAGAAAACATTTGTTTCTGCATTGTGTGGTTCAATCAGCCAATGACTAATGTACTATTGAGTCTGCTATATGCCATGCTTAACCAGGCAAACCTTTAAATTCTGTGTGGCGTCTGTGTGTAGAAGGGAGAGTTTATTTATGTCAAATTTACAGCTGATTGTCAGGTTTCCCACTTTTTTACCTCCCTATATACAAAGCATTGTTTTCTTTATTCAGGATAAAGATAACAGAAACTGTTTAACAGTTATGACAATAAAGATCATGTAAACTTTACATCATCCTTAGTAAAAATATAAAAATTAACAACATTAAAACTAGTTTTTTTGTGCATAAAATAAATATGCTCTTTTTGGAATGCTGGTAATACTAGAATATATTATAAACACTTTAAAATCAGTACAAACACCTAGCTTCTCAAATTTAAAATAGTACAAAAAAGAGAGAAAAGAAAAAAAGGAAAAGAAGGCACATATTAAATATGACAACATGGGGAAAATATAAAAGGCACTTAAATCAGTTTCCTAGTGCAAAACAAGTGCAGTTCAGCGATCAACTGGTTTTGTGTTAAAAAAAAAAAGAACACACTTTATGAATGACTTTATAACTGATGTCGATTATCCTGATGTTCTAAACAAAGTTCATTCTTATCGTTTGGGAAAAATCTTGTCATAAGCTCTATATTAAATCTAAAAAGGAAGAAACATCAGGTACCTGTGAATACACCAGAACTGAAAGTGTTCAAAAATAAAAAAGGAAAGCAGAGCAATGTTTGAAGAAAAAAAAATACCAGTTCAGAAAAACGTAAGGGGAGGGGGCTAGTTTTGTTATCCTCACATTAATTCACATAAACACTCAATCGCTCGCACAGTAACAGTGGAAGGGGTTAACCCTTTTGTCTCTTGAATCTTTTATCTTGAGTTGGAACTTGCAATGCAATAGGGTGTTTAGGCTGTGTGTTTGAAAGTGGTGTGCTGTTTGAAAAGTGAAAGAGTGGTAACACTGTAGAGCGCCACTGGGTGTAGGGCCTGCATGACCTCAGGGATTTAAAAAAAAAAAAAAAAAAAAGGTAGCAAGAGGCCTTAATGATGCGGACAGCCCTGCTATGATGAGTTAGACATACTCATTTCCTTTATCCGGGTCTGGCTCTCTAAAAACAAACAGAAAAAAATCATTATTTTAACAAAGTTTGTAAAGTTTTCACTAAAACTATTTTTTATTAATATTATTATTATTACTTTTAACGACTAAATGTGTTAAGCAATGTAATAAATAACTATTTTCATATTTTCATATTTTTTTATTATGTCTTCTGTGAAAGTTTGCACAAAACTGCAGAAATCATGTAATGATGTTTTAACACAGTCTCTGTAGTTAACATGTATGCCTTTTAGTGGCAGGGCTTAAATGCAGTGGAAATGGGGTTTTTATGACAAAATAAAATTTGAATTATTTTTCATTTAACTGTATTTCATTTGCTCACTAATACAAATTAAAATAAATATGGCTTTTACAATTTTTGCTGTTTCAGTTGTGCTTGAACAGGGGGTACACTAACCACTTAAACACATCTATTGTTTTTTGTCTTGCCAACTAACCGTTTGTAGTAATGCTGCTCTTGATGATGGAGGGGAGCAGGGCTGCTGTTGTTGGGCTGTGCTGGGTTAAGATATGTGCTATGGTGATGGATAGTTGGTTTGTGGGTCTCTTTCTGATCTTGTGTATACTGGGGTGACACTCCTTCCCCCCTCTCCATACTGAGAATGCTCTGTTGGTTGCTTTCCAGTTGTGAACCTTCCTTGTAGAAAAGCAGGCTGCGAGAATGGACTACACAAAACACACACAGTATTTATATTCAAATGCACTATTGGCAATTGTAGGCAAAAAAACGTTTCAATTTAATGCAACAACTACTTTTAACTATGAAGTAACTTTTGTATAAAATAACAACTAAATTTGATTTTTGATGAAGTTCTTACAAAAACTGCTTGCAAAATCTAGCTGAGGGATGCAGTAAATAAATACCTGAGATCTTATATTATGGGAGATAAAGTACAAAATAACAGATTGGGAGGAGTGAATGAGACATACCTTGACTGGTTGTATAGATGTGATCAGTGGAAATCTGGCCAGACTGTGTGTGTGATGGTAATGATGCAGAGGACGAAGAGTACAATGAGAGTTCAGGCAGGCAGGGAGCTAGTGAGCCCAAAACCAGCACAAAACACAGCATCACCACCTGTCAAAGAGTGGAATCACAAGAAGGAATCACATAGTGTTCATTTTAAGAATTTTAACCAGATGAAGCAGCGTTAATGTTGTAATAATCTGCATAACTAAATGTGCTCACAATATTATGTAAACAGATTGGTACAGACTGCCGTGCTATTTGCAACATACAACGTCCATGAAAAGTACCAGTGTTAACATCATTTGGAACAAATGGATTACAAGAGTATGTCTTGTTATATCTATTATTTTAAATCCATTATGTATGTCTATTAATATTTTTCCACAACTGTCTGCATAATGAACTCGATCTTTGACATTAAACAGAAGTTACATCATCTATTTAATAGGTTCCACCTACACACAACTAAATATGTACTATGATCTTAATACAAATGCACTCAGTCCTGGGAGTGCACAGAACAAAAACCATGAGGTAAAAATGCAGGGAAAAGTATTATTCTGTGCTTTTGTATGAAAATATATAAATAATCCTGTAAAATAATCGCAAGACAAAGTACAGTCATTAAGATTTAAAATGACAAGGAGAGTATTAGAAATATGCAGTGGCATTAGAAAATTGTTTGATTTTTTTTTAATAGATTGCAGTTGGCTCTTTTATATAAAGTAAATTATACTTGAACAACTGTTTAGGTATTTTATATTATACATCATTAAACCACATTTTGCAATCATAAGAATAATTCGATTTTTATTTGATCATTTTTACACATTTACAACTCACTCAGAACTGTTGAAATTAAGTTATGCTTCTATTAATTTAAACAGTGATTAAATATAAGGTTGTATTATTTCTTTTTATCTATTTAATAAAATAGCAGTAAATCCGGCTTTCTAATATTGGT
Organism: Corydoras sp. C115; assembly: GCA_019802505.1. NCBI lineage: Eukaryota > Metazoa > Chordata > Actinopteri > Siluriformes > Callichthyidae > Corydoras > Corydoras sp. C115. The sequence goes on along the minus strand of JAFMOC010000037.1, from coordinate 3,855,533 downwards.
GTTAACACCAATGTCTTGTTTTAGACATTTTTAATTAAAGGGTTTAACATTTCAGTTGTGGAGAGCGATTGTAAATACAAAAACAGGAATTTAAAAATAAATCCGAAAACATACCATGAGACATGTTCCAGTCTGTGTGGAGGCCATCTTGCAAGAGCGAGGCACTTTGGCACTAACCAGCGACTGAAGTTTTTGTAGCTGCTGAAGTAAAGATCTGAAAACACAATGAACAATGGTTTTGCAGGTTGTGGCCAAAGAAAAAATATTCATGTCCTTGTCACTATTGGTAGCATGAGGTGGTATTTGCAGCCCATTTAAGTGGCACAGGTAGACCAGATCCTCCTAATTGCCAACCAATATGTGATATTGCAAGAAGCTCTGCTGTGTCTTCCAACACAGTCTTAAGAGCATGACAGCAATACCAGGACACATCATTAGGACACATCATCAGGGAAAGCAGAACAGATCCATAGAAGGACATTTATCCAGCTGCAGAACTGGCAAAGTGACCTCTAATGCATTACTGGTGTGCATGTTTCTAAACAAACTTTTAAAAACAGATTCCATAAGGCTGCACAAATGTCACAAGGAATGGATACAGGCACATGGGGGCCACATATACTCACTATTGAGTAACATTCAGGGTTATAATAGTGAAATTCGCAAGAATTGGCTGGGTCTATGTTTCTATGTTCCCTTAAATTAAATTATATATAAATTAACAAACAAAATGTCAAGAATAGTTTGCTGAGTGACTAAATGGACAAATGTTCCATCTGCTAATAAGACTGCTTTAAATATTTTGTTCCAAAACCATAAGCATTAAGGTCATATGTGCTTTAGTCACAGTTAGTAGTAGGTAGAAATTTATTATTGTAACATTCATTCATTCATTCATTCATTCATTCCTTATCTCCCGCTTTATCCTCTATTAGGGTCGCGGTGGGGTTCCCCATGCCCATCCAGGGGAGAACGTTTAGGGCGCTGGGCAGATAGACCCAGGACAGGGCGCCAATCAATCGCTGGGCACACACTCACACAGACACACTCTATATGGGGCAATTTGGAGAATTCAATTGACTTGATCCATGTTTTTGGACTGTGGGAGGAAACCGGAGAACCCGGAGGAAACCCACACGGACACGGGGAGAACATGGAAACTGCACCCAGATGGGGATTTGAACCGGGAATCCCTAGTGCTGAGAGGCGAACGTGCTAACCACTAAGCCACCGTGCCGCCTTTATTGTAACATTTAATCACTAATTTAATTAATCATTGCATTATTGTTGAACACTGCATAAAGAGGTCACATCACAAAGCAAGTTTACATCAGATGTTGGTACCATATACATATATATGGTAACAATGGCTTAGATAATTTTTTTTTATAAAATCATGAAAAAAAATGCCTGCCATGCCAACATAAAAAAATCATCATACTGCTTTACAGCCTACCTGAACCATTGAAAACGTGTTAATATTTGATCATTTTATTTAGATGAATTTATTGATTTACTGGCATGCTGTATTGCAACTAGAATTTAATAGACAGCTTAATTATATGTCTGGTTGGATTATATTTCGGTGGAATAAATATTTTCTCTGGCCTCCACTAATAGTTTTTTCAGTAGCAACTAAGAACCTAAAAACTTTATGCAGACATGGAACTTGTCCAGCAAGGATCCAAACCCAGGATTATATTATGATGTAACAACAGCACCGCCCACTGCACCACTCAGCAGTTTATAACAATGTATGTTAATCTAATATACAATTAAAGTAATAATGTTGTAGTACAACTGACTGCTTAAATCTAACTTGCATACAGCAAGGTTTGAATGACATTTTAATTTGTATTTAGTTTATAGAATGTATTATGTTCATTCAGTAAAGTATGGAAGCACATGTAATCAAAAATCTAGACCAAAGAAAAAAATATATATATATATTAACCACAGCAACAGGTCAGTCACTCACTGGCACTCATGGGCTCCAGAGAGTATAGAAATATGACGTATACAAAATCAGAAGTAGTAAAAATGCTAAAAACAAACTAGCAAATATAATCCTAAGTTACAGCTTTTGCTAAACATGGCAAATACCAAAATCCAGCAAGCTTCAACACAATTATTGTGCACAAACACACAGAACATATTCAATATATAATAAGAAGTGTGCAAAAGTGTATTGTTATACTGTGATGTCACTAATTATGTCATTGTTGTACATATACATTAAAAAGAGAAAAACATTTTTTGCAGACTCTGGTCTCACCTGTTTGCACTTTCAAGCGTCTCCACCTTCTTCCATAGTTCATTGTTTTCAGAAGTGTAGTTCTCCACCCTGTAAGTGTGCACACACCCACACACAAATATGTAACGCATGTAATGTGAAAAATTTACTGTATTGCTTTTTATATTTAGGCTCCTTCATGAAGTTCATAAAGTTCTTGTTACATCAGTACACTTGATGTACTAGCAAGCCAGTTATAGCAAAGAAAAACAGAGTGTGTTTAATGAGCTATGTCTCTCCAGTGTGCTCTTTGAACCACGTCAGCCTTAAAAATAGCAGAATGGGTCAGAATGACTCATGCTCAACATTAAAAAATGTCTGAGATTGCCACAGGCTTAAACAAAAGAATATACTTACAAAAGTCAATTTATTAATTTTGTGTACATTTACTTTTAAAAGGGACAACAATTTCTAAAATGTCCCTAAGTGATAAATGGTTAAAAAGCTGGAAAGGAAAGGCTGTGTCCATAATGTTATTATAGATATTTAAAAATTTCTGTTATTATTTATAATGAAGCACATGTTTATGAAAAGCAGAGGAGTGGAAATATTAAAAAAAATAAAACTTGATGGACTATAGAGGAACTCAGAAGGGTGTGGGGTGAGTAAGGTGGAAATATTAAGATTGGTCGCATAGCTCAACTTTTTCTCCAGACACTCCACATACTCCTTCTTCTTGCGCCGGCTTTCTTGTGCAGAGATCTGAGAAGAGCCAAAGAAATTAATGAGGGAGGGCAGAAAGAAGGAATAAAATAAAGCTATATTTAGTCTGTACTACATCAGTAATAATATATTACACAAAATGCATTTATTTAAAGGCGTTCCAGCAGACCTTATTTTTTATTTTTCTTCGGACTCTTTTCAGGGCTTTCTCCTCTGTCTTCGTAAGGGGAAGTTTGTTGGGGACAGGGTAACCTTCGGCCATAAGCGTCCGCTTCTCCTCCTCTGTAAGCATGAGAGGACCTGATGTTCCCTGCAACTTCTGCATGTCAAGGAAAAGCAAATTCAGTTCAAATGTAATTTAATAAAATTGTATTCTTTCATAATTATTCTTCCTGCCATTATACTTCGTTCAAGAAAGAAGAGAATGCCTTTCTACAGAGTAGAATGTTACATTTGGCAATGTTACATTTTTCTCATGTAACAGAGAAAAATCGTCTGAAGAAATGGAAGCTTAAAATGTCTCAATTTCTAAATTTTTTGCATAATCTGGTTAAACATGTCTAATTAAAATTAAGGTACCACCTTTCTAAGGTTTTTTATCAATATGTCAATACAATACAACAATAGAGACAGTAGTATGTCCACATTGTATGGCAGCAGTGGAGTTAAATACTAAAAAAATAATTTTAGGTATTTTTGTTTCACGGGTATAAAACATTGTTCTGTTTTCCCTTTAACTTGCTGGCAAGAGTGGTAAAATGTAGCTCTATCTACTGATATAGTTAAAATGAAATAAAAATATGTTTCATACTATATACAAGTACAAAAATAAAAGTGGTAAAGGACAAATTAGCATCTTCAATTTACCTAATCAACATGTCTTTACATGTGGGAGTAAACCAGACGCCACAAAAAAAAACATATCCAGGCACAGGAATCTGTGTTCACTCCACCCAAAATTCAAACCCAGGGCCTTTATGTTGTGAGGCATAATCCATATTTCTATACATTTTGCTTTACAAACAGCTAGTAGTCTATGTTGTGGTAACTGAGCTCTCTTAAAGTCAAACCACATCCATTATTATCCAGTTTACATCAGGTTTAGTTATATATTGTTATGCTATTATGTAATCAAATATAATTATATAATAAACTTTAAACTTGATTAGCTCTTTAAATGTTGCTCTGGACTTCTTTCTGATCAATATACTATTTATTCTAAAAGGCCACAGTAATAAAGGCAAGGATTTAATTGGTTCATAGATAATTTACTTTTCAGAAATGCTTTCATATTAATGCTTAAATAACCAACAATCTTTGTAAGTTTCTTCTAACTTTTCACTACTATGTTACGAAATGCTTTTTTATCCTTCAGGATGAATTGTGTGTCATAAGAGACCAGCTGTGGAATGTTTAAAAAAAAAAAGGTAAAATATGACTGAAATACATTAAATGATAAAGTATGACCATTTTTTATAAGCACTACGCAAAAGTAAAAACTTTGGAATGTACAATTTTTGCTAAATATACATTAAGGAATAGTGGTTACACATAATATTTCTATATTTATGGAAAGATGTGTAATCTCTTACATGTGGAGCAGTAAGTAGTGGAGAGGAGGAGATTGCTGTTGAGGAACGACTCTGATGGCGGGCTGGGCTGGAAAGAGCCAGCGAATGAGAACTCGACTGATGATCAGGGCTCGAAGGTACCAGTGAATGGTGTGCAGGGCTGGATGGAGGCAGTGAATGGGGGCTCTGTGATCCGTCACTGTCACTGCCATGGCTGCTAGGAGGGGTTGGTGGGAGTTGCAGGCGCTCCTCTAAAAAATATGATCCACTAATATTAACAAATATACTGCTTATAATAAAAAAGAGAATGATGTACGAAAAACAATAATTCATACATGATCACATACTTGTAATACTGTAAAAACCTCAGTGGTTAATTACTTGTGTCATATGCCAGCAAGCAACCACTGTGCTACATAAAATATAGTATAAAATAAATAGTCTCTTTACTATAGCACACACTTACTAATGCCATATTATACATACTTAATATTACTTTGGGGCGGCACGGTGGCTTAGTGGTTAGCACATCCGCCTCTCAGTACTAGGGATTCACGGTTCGAATTCCCATCTGGGTGGAGTTTCCATGTTCTCCCCGTGTCCGCGTGGGTTTTCTCCGGGTTCTCCGGTTTCCTCCCACAGTCCAAAAACATGGTTCAATTCAATTGAGTTCTCCAAATTGCCCTATATAGTGTGTGTATGTGTGCGTGTCTGTGTGAATGTGTGCCCAGCGATAGATTGGCGCCCTGTCCTGGGTGTATCTGCCCAGCGCCCGAAACTTTCTCCCCTGGATGGGCATGGAGAACCCCCCCCCCCCGCGACCCTAATATAGGACAAAGCAGAAGATAATGAATGAATGAATATTACTTTGTAAAAAAAAAACTGTGCATTAAAATGTGCATAAATGTATTTAATGTTTATCAGTCAGAGCTTAAATAAAAAATGTTATTTTAGGATACACGAACTTTGCATATCCTGTTGGTTTTAATTTGTTCACTTGCAAATACAGAAAAAAGTAAAATGCTGAAAAAAAAGTAAAAGAATATATAGTAAGAAATAGGAGGCAAATGAATGCATGCAAGAGTTTAGGTTAGCCAACAGATTGTGCATTTTGGTTTTGCTCTTATCCAGATTGCTAGCAGTAGTCTTAACAGTGCTGTGTTTTGTGGTTCAAGGCAGCACTGTGCAAGAGACTTTTATATGTGCTTTTTCTCTTAGCAATAGTGCAGTATTGAGAATTTAAATGAATTTCTAACTTTGATCAATTCATAATTTTTAAACATAATCTATAGATAAACACTAAAATGTTGAGCTTGGTTTTAACAGTATAGTGTTTGAAGACTTTCAATGAAGTATATTTTTTTTTTAAATATTTCAACAAATACTTTTATTGATTCATATTACATATTAGTGCTATGTGTGCCTGGCCACAGACTCTAATATTTAATTGCACAGCTGTTTCTTATGACACAATGGTAGTAAAATGAAGCAGACACATCCGCTCTAGCTGGTCGGACCAATAACTTGTCATGACACTTTTAGTTTGTTTCATCCCAGCTTTGGTGCATTCAAAGCAAATATGTGATTGAGAAAACATTGAAGCAAGCCTTCACTTGAGTTAGGAACCCAACTACTTTCAGACAAGCCAGTAAGCTGTGTGAAGTGTAAAACAAGAGTCTACCTTAACATATGAATTCTGATAACATTATAAATTCTAATTAAATAATATAATAATACTGCTGACCTATCATTCTGACTATTACACCTAACATATAAAGATTCATAGCATTTTTCTATATTTGATTCTATAATTTAATGCATTTGTGTGTGTGTGTGTGTGTGTGTGTGTGTGTGTGTGTGTGTGTGTGTGTGTGTGTGTGTGTGTGTGAGAAGGAACATACTTTTTTTCTTAAAACACATGTAAATAGCTTTATATTTAAGACTAAATAAAGTCTGTGTAATTTCTTTCCAGTGACAAGCATAATCAATGTTAACTTTTTTTAAATAATTCGCATATATTAGACATTTATAACAATATTAGTTATGCTATTGAATTGTAAATTAGCACACATTTTCCTTCTGTGTGGTATTAACCCTCTTAGACATTGAGTTTGTTTGTGCTGAGTGAGCAGAATTTGGAGGACACCAGGTGTTCTTTATCCCACGTTTATCCAACCTTATACTCCATGATCTGCTTTTTTGGGCAGTTACTACGACTTTCCATAAAAGAGACCTACACAGTTGTATTTGAAAGAAAAGATAGTTTGCACATTATTTACCATGGGCTGACAATATACAATAGATTAATTACGCAAATAGGTACAATGTATACAACAAATCCAAACCTTTACAAAAAATATATACTATGCATTTATAACCCTGAAATTTAGTTTTCATTGGATTCACAGAAGGCAAACACACACACCATAAGAAAGAGCAAGAGACTGATAATGAAATGATAGTGTTGCACCCACCTGTGGACACACTGAGAAACTGGTTGCCATCTTGGGGTTCTGTTTTGATAGTAGGTACTGTGTTTGAGTTCTTTTCTCTTCCAAGCTAAACAATAAGCAACATTAAAAAAAAATAATATTCATTAATCATTAAGGTGGTAAATAAAGCTTACATAATTTTAAATTTACAAAAAGGATCTACATTGGAACACAATATAATACATTAGAAAACAACCTGATTAAAAAAAAAAAAAAAATACCACAATCAATTAATTCCCAGGGCCCCATTTTCCTCACTTTGATTAGGCCTGCACTTTTTTGTAAGTACTGAAATAAATTAAATAATATTAGCTCTTACTTTGTCATGATTATGGCATCTCTGTGGTGGTGGGTTAAGTGTAATTGGCTGAATGGTACTGCTTGGAGTGCCGATTGAAGGTGCTGCACCAGAAGAGGACTCTGACAAGAGGTTGGGTTCTTGTTTCACAAGGATGGCAGTCAGGTCCTGACTAAATGCCCACAAACCATCTGCATTAAAAAAAAAGATAAAAAGTTGTCAAACTTATATTCAAATTGATTGCATCACTACAAATAATGCATTATGTTTACAATAAAAAATAAATGAATACTAACACATTGTAACATGATTAGAATTATGCTAGAAGTAAATTACGGCAAATATATTTTGATAGTTCTAAAATTACAGACTGAAGTTCATAATTTTATCCACATACTTTGTTAGCCCTGTTTACTCTCATTTCAATGATTAGGATCCCCAGGTGACCACAATTATTTGAGTGATGGATGATTCTGAGCACTGCACTGATGTGATGGTATGTTAGTGTGTGTTGCTTTGATCTGATTAGATTAGATACAGCAGCGCTGCTTAAATGTAAAAAAACTCCTCAGGCTCACTGTTTGTCTTAAAGATTGCGACCTGTATACAGCATTTTTTGTATCACTTATGAAGAATAAGAGGATGACTGACAAATTAATATAAAAACATTTATGACATGGTCCTGTGTAACCAGAGCGACTTGTGTTTATGGCCCAAAGGATAATTCAAAACAGCTTTATTCTGACCTAAATGAATCTCAAGCAAAAAGACAGAGTTAAGTGGAAAATTCTTCATCATAAGCAGAAAGGCCTAGGCAGGGAGTGAGAAAAGTGCCACCCCCTACCAGCTCATAAGGGCAGAAAGGAACACACTCAAAACCAGGGGTCCTTGTTACCTCCATTGCATTTTGTTTGTACCCTCAACGAAGGAATCAATAAAACATTATGCACCCTTGTAAAAGCAGGCACAGCTGGTTTTGATGTTGAGCCTCAGTAGGTTAGAGAAAACAGTGGGGATCTGATTAGGGCAGGAGAGAAAGCTTCTGTTGGCTTTTTTTGATTCCCTGTTGCGAGACTTCTTTAAAAAAAAAAAAAAGGATTAGCTCCTGTAAGCATCTTTGAAATGCTGTCCAAAAAATGGTCTTTATAAACATATTACTGTGCCTCACCAGGTGATTCTATGGATACTGTGTGTTCTAAAAGCTAATACAAAAGTAAAAGTAATGAAGTGTTTTAAGGCAATTAAGACAATAATTTATTTAATATTTTAAAGTGAAATCAGACTTCTTCTGAAGCAAGAACAAAATTAAATAATATATGTAGAGTCACAAAAAAAACACACATCTCTGTATTGGTTTCACACTACACCAGATTTAATAACAAACTTCCCCTGAATTATTTTATCTTAGACTGCACAACTTCCGTTTGCTTTATACATATACCTATAGCCAACAGCTTTGTCTTCCTCTATGAGGCTTTACCACCTGGGGTATGGGGATCTGGTAAGCTTTGAAGTTAAAGTTACCCTAGCGCAGACACAGAGGGAGGGGAAATGCACATTAGATGTTTGCAGACAAGCAAAGAAGGGGTAATTAAACTGAGACTGAAAACTTTAACAATATATTACTGTAACCCACACGACCAAGCCAGTAAGTTCAAAAGCGAGGTTTCTTGATATCTTGATATCTGATACATTTTGTTTAGTTTTGTTTACATAAATGGATGAAATTAGAATATATTAAAACATGTGCCACACACTAAATTTCCATATCATATACCCTTTTAATCCAAAATAAAACATTGGTTATTTTTCATTAATAATAAAAAATCTAAGGTAAAATATCTTTATTAATTTGTTTAAATTTGATATACATTTAGTAAATAACTAACTAAATAAAATGTCAGAATTTTAATCATGACACCATTATACAGTGCTTTTTGAAAATAGGGGTGGCATGTTTCCAGGAAAAAATGAAGAGCATGGATGTATTGTCAGCAATTAATGCTGTTACAAAATAAAGGTCTTAGATGCATCTACCTTGTAATAATTCCACTTTACGATTTTTCACAGTGGGATTTTGGTTAAAAATATTCTATAAAAGGGGGTCACTGCAGGAAAAAAAGACTGCTGACCCAACTTGTTACTCATATTGAAACTATTGTTTCAGAATTATTTAATAAAGTTTTCTACCATGGTGGCCCTCTGCCCAATTTAAAACTGGGTGCAGGCTTAAAATTAAAATGTGTTTATTTTTACAAAATAGATTGAAAATAAGTAAAGTCAGTGAAGACTTTTGCTCTTCGTGCAGTTGTCAGTTTCAAAGAATAAATCACAGTTTAATATTCATATTGCATAAAACACTGGCTCAGAAAAAAATGTGGTACATTTAATATTTAAACCAGTGGGAGTAATAATGCCCTGTACACTGTACATTCTATAAATAGTGTAACTTAAGACTTAAATTTCAGCAAGCAAGTATCTTTGACGGAATCAGGAGTACCTGAGGAAACAGAATACTGCATATTTGCAGCCCTGTGGAATAGATCAAAACTCGAAAACTTGACATGATGCAACTCTCCAACTCAGCCAGAACATTTTTCCTTGGGTGTTATTGCCCCTAAGCCTTCCACTGGCATATTTTCTGCCCTACCAGTAGAAGCAGAAAAATCTGCTGCATAGTCTTTCTTTTATTGACTGCTGCATACCTTCTTGGTCTTGGAGAGATAGTCATTGAGAGAAAAAGAGAATGTGTGTATTGGCCATCTGCCTGGAATTCCCAGCTTTCTCTGGATGGCTAAACTGCAGTTTTGTCAGGGAACCCTGTGCTACACAGGAGCTCCAGGAGAAAGGGCAGACAGTGAGAATTTAAAGAATTGGAACTGTTAGCAGTCTGACAGATGCACTTTACTATGATACTGATATGTTAAGACTATTAAAATAAACAGTAAGTGAACCTAAGCGTTAGAAGGATGATGGAATTAGATAAATAAACATGAATCTTGGATAGCAAAAGTGACTCTTGTGCATTACATATATTAACCCAAAATGTTAATAAAATTATTTTTTTTATTGAGGAAAATAGTGAACACTCATTTCCTAGCTTTTTTAAAAATCACTGACATGTTTTTGTGTAATGCATATATGTATTTCTGAAATACCCATTTGTGAAAAGTGGGAAAAACCTAAAGTTTAACTTATAATACCAAAATATCTTTACAGATTTGTTTTTGCTAGAAAGTGCCATAAAACTAAATTACGACGGTGACATTGCAATATAAAAATCATATAAGTACAACATATATTTTTAGTGTAATATAACTATCTATTATAAACTTGAATTTAGTGAAGATATCAATACAGAGCAAATCCAGATTACGCCAATGTGTTTTTTGTTGCAGTGAAAATAAAAAAAAGTGAATTGTACTGAAAATGTAAACAATTCTGACAACATTGTGTTGTAAGAACATGGTTATTCATATACATTAAATAGATTTATGAACTTAACACTGGTGTTTAACACATTGTATTTGTCACTATTTCGAAAATTTGGAATTTTGTTTAATGTATATATTTGTCATTTGTGGCAAGTACTGCACAAAAAGTTTAAACTTGGTATGGCTAGATATTGCTACTACAGAAAATTCCAAATAAAATTTCTTTTTTAATTGGAGCACATTTTTGAAAAAAAGAAAAATGTGTTTTTGCCATTGTATACCATCAATATCATCATCAACATCATTAATGGCCAGTAAAACACAATTCAGCAAAGGTAGCATCACTGTTTAACTCACCAGTTTCCTCATCTGATTTAATTGGCATAGATGGACTTTGAGGAGCTGAATCACCACTAAGGGAATAGCTGTGTTCCTGTTGAATGTCAGGGCTTGCTTGCTCCAGCTCCATATCCAACAGTGGTGTACGTTCAGCCAACAGCTGGTCATCAAAAAAGCTGCTGAATAGTTCATTAGAGAAGTCCTCCATCTGTTCTGAGAAGTGCTGTTAAAGACAAAAATATTAACAAAATAAGAAACATGTTGAAATCTAATAGCATATGAACTGCAGTCTGATTGTGTTTAAGAAACAAAAGTTATATTTGAGGAAGGGGATAATTATTAAAGCAATAAGGCCCTTGAGGTTGAGCAATTATTGTGAACAAATCATGAGAATGAGATGTTGTTAGGCACGACACAGGGAAGTGAAATTACACCTCTTTCCTGTGATTTATTCACAACAATGCACAACCTCAAGTGCCTTACTGCTTTTATGAAATGGTTATAAAAACACTATAAAAAACAAGTTTTAATTCATAAATGTGTTGAAATTTTGTAATTTAATTGTTTGTTAGTTCAGGAGTATAACACTCAATTATTATTATTATTATTATAATTATTATTATTATTATTATTATTTATTTATTGATGTCTTTTCCCAAACTGGAACAGAAGCAATGTAGTATTTCCAATTTACCCATCCAAATGCTTTTGAAATATGAGAGGACACTGTAACCTTTAAAGTAAAAAAAAAACACAGGCATGGTGAGGACATGCAAACTCCACAAATAAACAACCTTTGTTCACCCAAACAGTGAATTAAGCCCAATACCTTACTGCTGTTATGTGCAACATTTAATTATGATTGAACTTCTTTTCAAAATGACATCAAATACTTAATGTTGGAACCTCATAGAAGTGCAAACCTACATTTCTATGTGTGTTTAGGGCAAGACAAATGACTTGTTTGCCAACATTACATGTAATGTCATGAAAAAGGTGTGGGAGGATGTGATTATATTTACATCCTGGTAAGTGACGCACCTGTAGGGCACATACTTAAATATACATACGTTATTACCAGAATATTATAGAACTACCCTTTCAAAAACTACTTTGCAGTACAATACATTAAATTCATAATTTATCTAGTGTTGCAATTAAAACACTGCTGGGCAACACATGTAAAGAATGATGCATCAATCCAATGCAATGAATAACCTTAGTATAATTATTAACTTCACACCTGGGTAGGTAATTAGCAAATAGATTATTATATAACTGAACTGTAAAAATGGAACTCTGAAAACGTTTTGTTTACAGGTGCCATTTATTAAGTGAACAGTGCTGAATGAATGAACGCATTGCATCTTTTGTGTGCAAAATAACTTGGAAAAAAGTATACATAAAAAAGTTAAACCTTTGTGCGTTAGCTGTTTTTTGTCATCAATTTATCAAACATTTTAAAGTTTAATAGCATTGATCATGGTATGCAACAACCAGCAAAAAAACATTTATTTGAAATTGAGCTACAAGGAATAGGAGTGATTTACAATGAAAACTGGATTTTGAAGTCTGGCTAAATTATATAGTAGGCCAAAATAAATGCCTGTCTGAGAATTTTGGTGGTACGGAGACTGGGATTTACAGAAATGAATTGGATCAAAAGAGAGCCTTGGTGCTGGTGAACTGAAGCATTACCTGCATTACAAGCTTCAGTAAAATTATAGCTTTAAACAGCAATAAAGATAAAAAGCATGACGGCAAAGCATGTAAACTGTGCATTGTGTATATCATATGTTCATTAGTGTATTCTGGTATTGTTTGCTTTTTTGTTTGCTTTAAAATGAATAATACATTTATAATTTACTGTAACCTCTTGCTTTGTCATGTTTTGTTTTTTGAGTTACTGTCAACAGTTTTATAAAGTTTGGCCCTTTACACCAGAAATGTCTATATATCAACAGATCATAATAATTTTACTCTTAATTTATTTTGTAATAGTTATATTATTTGTTTATTATAATAAACTAGTGGTCTTGACAAGATAAGACAAAGCAGTTACTATAGCAGTCGTGTGATGTTTAAACCAAATAATCACTACATTAATTTTATTTCCAATGCTTGCAGTTACTGGTAAAGCTAAATAAAGAGGGAAATTTATTCAAACAAGCAAAATGCAAAAATAAGTCTTATGACGTAAAAAGGTTGCACTTTTTGCATTCAATCAGTTCAATTGACATTTTTATATCATACAATGTCAAGATTAAAATATGCATCATACATGCTATGCCTTAAGAAAACATATCACACATATAATGTACTTAGTTAAAAAAACTGCTGTGATTCTGTTTAATTTGTGCATAGATCATAATATAAATATAACAAACCCTTTCTGGAAAATACATCTCAATCTGCACAGAATCCAAATAATAATATAAATTAAATCAATGATTTTGTCTACTACATTTGAATTAATGTCATTTTATAGTAGTGAAACATATTTCTGTGGCTCATTTATTAGTAGAAATGCAGAATAGTTGAAGTCCCAGTACACACATGCAGATTTCATGCACTGGTCTTAAAAATGAAACAGCACTGCATGTCTCTACTTAGCTATGCTTTCAACAAAGCATTCCATTGGCTATCTTACCCCAGCGAAGTTCTAGCCAATCAGAGTTTGGTATGTAAATGAGCTAGTGGTTGTTGAATTTTGGAGCAGGAGTGCAGGGTGCGTGTGGAGGAGTGCAACTTAAGAGAAAAACAAAAGGTCTGATAAGAGTATGAAGCCAAAGTGGATTAAAGAAGATGGCCAATTTCTGTAGTGTTATAATAACCAGCCATTAATTCTGTAGAATCGAGTCGGATTGAGTTAATGAATCACACATTACTGATAACTCATTCAACTTGAAAAAAACAAGAAGGCAAAATATGAAGAAATATAATTTTCTGCTATTACTTCATGCAACTAGGATTATTGTTTAAACAAGTCCTTAAAATTCATTCGTGTTAAAGCTTATAACTGTAACTTCCTTTCCTGCACTTGCATATTTACACTTTCTTTTTTAGACTTCATAATGTGTACACCAAGAAGCATTTTAGCATCTAACACTTGACCAGCCACAGCTGATAGATCTGTATGAGAAGAGTTCAAACCAGCTGAGAAAGATCAAAGTCACACGCACTCAAAGCTTGAGTTCATTGAGGGCAAAGATAATAATCATGAAGTGATGCTTATTTAAATTAACCTTTTTATTAATATTGAATACCACACAAAGTGAAAAAGTAATGTCTCTTACTCTCACACGTTCTCAAACACGAAATTGACAGATGCTGTGCCAAGTCATATTAAGAACATTTTTAAATCTTGGTAGTAAGAGTTTCATATGCTAAAAAGGTAAATGACATCTAAAATTACAAAAAGCCTTCTAAGTTATTATATCCAAGTTTGCTTTAAAAAAGTGTCCTGGACTTCGCAATCATAATATAGTTAATTTTCAACACACTTCATTTAACATAATGAAGTACCAATTAGCCAAAACTGACAAACAGAACAGTAGCAATGACAGCACAATTTAACATATTAACCCTTTTTTGTATTTATTCTTAAATGTAGTGTTTTTTCTGAGCAAATAAACAAATCCTGGCTCTCCCTTCTGAGGTAATGCCGTATATCCCAGACACACCCTCCCTTCTTCTCTCCTCTTCTTTCTACTCCTCCATTTCATGCTGTTGCTGGCTTTGTAATTCTAACTTTAGAGCTTTCTTTAGCGCTGCCATCAGGCACAGAAGCAGGGGAGCCACAACCACAGCAGACAGGCAGGGAAACAATTATGCAGATGTCATGGACTACTTCTTCCCTTCCCCCATTTAGCAACCACTTTGGGTTGACAGTAACCTTGCAGCCAGATGGAAAACTAACCCATACTGATTTATTAGTTCAGTAATAATTTTTGTATTTCAAAAAACGTCTTAAGGCCTCAGCTGAACAGTAAATAGCAGATGAATTTTGAAACAACAATCAAGAATAAATAAGGCTGTATTAGTGCCATGACTTTTTTGGCAAGTAAAAACATCTACTCAATAATGATTAATGCTTAAAAATACCTAAAAGAAATTTTTTTTACAGTTAAATCTGAAGTCTACCCAATCATCTGGAGATCCCTGG
Organism: Corydoras sp. C115; assembly: GCA_019802505.1. Lineage (NCBI taxonomy): Eukaryota > Metazoa > Chordata > Actinopteri > Siluriformes > Callichthyidae > Corydoras > Corydoras sp. C115. The sequence continues at coordinate 3,840,278 of JAFMOC010000037.1, read as the reverse complement.
TTTGAAATCTGATGATGCCACAGCCACCAAGTCATGGTCCCAAAAAAGAAAACTCCTTGTGCTCTTTAGTAGGCTCTTTTCTTCTCCAGACCACTCTTTTGCAGCAGTTTAGGAAAAAAAGGTTGAATTTTTAGAAGTAGTAAATAATAGCCCTTACCCTCCAGTAGGATACCAACTGTGTTTTAGTCTCTTTAAATACAACTAAGTTAAACAGTTGGGTCATTCAACTGGTAAACTAAAACATTATAAATTTGGACAATATATAAGGTCCACAACACAAGTCCACCTTTTATCTACCCCTTAACAATCATCCAACACCTATCTAACAATTGTATTTTTTACCCAGACATTATTCTGCATACTTTTACTTTTGAAATATTCCTGGCCTTACGTGACCAAACAGAGTGCTTTACTGACAGAAATTCAGTATTCAGGTCCATAGTAGGTGCTATAAATAGGGATAGCACATGAAATACAAGTTGTGAAATATCCGCTTCATTGGACACAAAAGAAAAATCTTAAATACAAATGGTTGGATGCTTTCCAGAGGCAAACCCCAATGAAAAGAAAATACCTTTTACAAGAATAATCACCACAATAGTGATGATGCACAATTTAGTGCACATTGTTGTCTGAACAAACTTGATCTGTGTGGATTAGTCATCATAAAGAATTCCATCACGCAATGTCTCAAAATAACTTCAATAGAATCCAGAAGTATTTATTAAACTGTGCTGTAAAATCCACTTCATTGATTTAAATTTTATAGAACAGACACAAAGTTTAATCTGGCCATTTCACAATAACTGTAACTGTAATAACTGAGCCATACATGAAAATTTATAGACACATACAAACATATGTAATATTTTTTACTCATGTGGATGACATTTTTTAAGCTACCTATAGTACACATTAGAATACATTTATACAATATGCCCCTTCTACCATACATTATTGTAGAGCTGAAGTGTACTGTTTTAAAACCTCAAGGAATTTTTTATTTTAGCTCTGTCACGTCTGAACTCATCATAAAAACTTTTTTGTACAACCATACCTCCGTAAGACACAAACTAGCTACTTTAACTACTAGCTACATTAACTACTGTTTGTTTTCAGATTTTTTTTTTCTTTTAAGATATAATTATGATTAATCACACATAGCTTTGTAGCCTTTCCACCATGTGCGTTTTCATCACCTAAAACTTTTTCGCTGTTTTCCATTAGACTTATTGTCTCACCAGTGTTATTTAAACAAAAAGGCATTTTATTCATCCTGAAATGGTTGTGGCATGTCTCTTTAGAGGCGCAATGTGTTGTTTATTGTAACACACAAATAGAACTGAAAAACAAAGGGAGTTTTACATGTTAGCAAGGCACTGATTAAAATATTGGGTCATTAATATAGTAGTATGGGTTTTTCTCATACAATGACTATAAAGCATCTATACGTCCTTTATTAAAATGCCAATTCCTGCTATGGAAAAATCTATCAGTTACTGGTTGTGTACTACATGTGACAACAATCTTATATGATTTAATATTATAAATGTTAGAATCTTTGTTACAAAGAAAACACACCAAAAAGTCCACCAAAAGCATTTGGACAGAAACAGCACTGCACAACACCAACAATAACACCCTATGTACAATAAAGCATGGCTGTGGGGTTTAGTTAAGATGAAAGAAATAAAAAATATATATCTAATTTTTAGTATAGCCCAAATAGAGCCCAGACTCAGAATGCAAATGAAAACCAGTTAGGTGACATGAAAAGAGTTTAGTGAGTGGACGCCCTCATAAGCTGACAGATTTAGAGCACTTTTGCAGGTTTTTGTAACAAATAAATTGTAGTTTAAGTTTAACAGATTTAAGTTAATATAATATTACATTTAATTTGTTTTTTATTCTTTCCATCTTAAGGATTTCAGTTTGTTTGTTTTTTATTGCTACAGATGAATGTCATATTAAAAGAGGAAAAATCATTTAAACATCAGAAAAACATGGCTATTAAAAATGCGTAGACATTTTATATTCACTGTATCTGATGAGTCTTCAGCTTTTTCAACTACAAAAACAGAAGTTAATTTATTATGATTAGTCAAATTATTGCTATTAAACTATGGTAATAATAATTAAGCTCAGTCAGATACATGGCCATGAACACTAGGCAGCAATTATTATAAGTCTGTTACAGGGCGCACACTGCTCAGAATAACTTAAGGGTTTCTAACAAATGTCAGGCTTAATTATGAAGCTTAGGAAAATGTTGTTCTGGTTTGACCTGTTTTTAAATTGCTCTAACTCTGCTAAACTTGTTAGTCTGATTGTAATTTATACTGGTTTTAAATTTTAACAAAGCGACGCTTGAATCTGTGACTTTACATTTTAAGTTGGATACTGTGATACTGCTTTTCAACAATTCTGAAGTAAAAATGGCACTCTTTATCATGAGCCATCAAACATTATCAAGTACCCACTGCACACATGAATATATCTTCTTTTTTTCTTTATTAATTTATCATAATAATAATCACGCTGCACTGTGAGGTTAGTGACACACTGCTGTCCTAAATGCAAAATAAATGTACTGCATTCTCTTGTCTGTGATGGGTTTGACTCCCAAGCTGAGCTTGTGAAGTTTTTACTCCCGAAATATTCCAGACTGACATTGGTCCAGAAAATTTGAAAACTAAGGCAAGGATTAGAAACCTATCTTACAAATAAACTATTGAACAAGAAATTAATTATAAATGCCCTCACTCTTTAATGTTAGGTCTATTTGTCCAACACTGAGGAGTGGGATAAATAAAAATGAGATGTGGTAGTGCTGTATATCCTGAAATAAAACACACAAAAATATTAAAAAAACACAAAGTAAATGTATTTTAAGTTAATGAGTTCTTTTCACACTTTACACTGGTTTTCTCCACAGACACTGGTTTCCTCTCAGAGCCAATCAATCAGCCATGACACTGGTAAACCAGTGATACTTAATTTCCTGTATGCCTGTGTTTTTGTAACTACTCCTGTCAGGTAATAATCACTAATGCTTTTCAGACATTAAACATCCTGATAGACAAAACTGAAACGTACTTTTTGTTCCAAAATTTACCAGCCACTCTACCAGCCTTTTATCAGCCTAATACTTTTTTGTTTTAACCCCCAGCATATAACTAATCTTCTAAGACACTGATTTGGGTCATTGGCGCCTTACATTAATTAGGGGTGTTGAAACATATCCTTACTTAATATTTCACAGCACTTATACACAAACTTACAAATTTGTACACATATTTAAACTTCAGTTTAACCAGTTCATCTAACATACATGTCCTTGGACTATGAGTGGAAACCCAAACAAATGTGATTAGAATATTAAAACTCTACAGCAAAACAATTCCACATCAGTAAATATTTTGGGTGTTTGATATTGATTTTGTTTTTAGATGCACATCAATACTTTAACATTGTATATAATGTATGATTATTAAGCACCTCCTTTTTTGTTCCACTTACTGTCTATTATATCAGGTCCTACTCTAGAATACTACTCTATGTATTTACACTGTATTCCATCTATTTCTGTGTAGTACAGTACAAGCTGTGTACCTTACTCTGTTTTCTAATGGTCAGGGCCCCAATAGTAGCACCACAGAGTAGGTATTGTTTGGTTGGTGCATTATTCCTATCCCAGCAGTGTCACTGAGGTGTTTAAATGAAACTACAGCACTGCTGCTCTAAAACCCCCTCACCACATCAGCATCACTGCAGAACTGACAATAAACAATCCACCACCCAAATTATACCTGTTATGTGATGGCCCTGACTAATATAGAAAAGAGAACCAACAGGGGACTAACAAAAAAAGAACTGATTTAATTCAGTCTGTAATTGTAAAACTACAAAGTCCATCTATATGGTAAGTGGAGGAAATACTGGAGACAATAGAGTAAGAGGCCGATGTGTCAAACTTATGACTGGTACAGTATTTATTAACCAATTCTAAAAGCTTATTTTTGTCTGGTGGGAATGCAGCCTTCTTAAGAAAATGTCATCTTATTCTCTCAGAATTCTTTCGTAACCCACTATATAGTGGATTGTCTCTCCCCCCTCTGTTCTTTTCTCACTCCCCAACTCAATCTAAACACCTAAATCCATAAACTAGGTCTGGTGACTTCCACCCATAAACACAAGCCTTGCAATTACCCTAAATTCGGGGTCTGCACACATGCTTACACACAAGTATGCACACACAGCCAGTGTGGAGGAATCCCAGATTATAAATACATCTCTAAAATGACCCACCTACACTTATACCCTATAATGTCAGAGTAAAACAAATGCACTCTATTATCTATGCTTAAGGGTGTGGGGTGTGGTATGTGTAGACTGGGGGTTCTAAGATCTACCTCTTCCCTGAGGGAACAAAGTGAGCCATTCATTGAGCCTGTTAGGGCAAGAATCTCACATACTTAAACTTTATAACATGGTGGGGTAAAAAAGTGAACTTTAGCATGTACTCTTTTTTTCAACTTCCTTTTTTAAAATCCTTAAAGCTTTATAACTACTTTTTTACCACTCTGTTCAGTCTTATACTCTTGGTTATAAATGATAAGTATTTTCATTAATGCATGATTTAAAGAGACTACGAAAATAATGCTTACTTTTTTTTAACTGAGAACTGAAATATTAATAACGGAAGGTAATAATCAATAAGTAGAACTTATTAGAAACATCAGGATAGATTGTAGATTACAGTAACCAAACATTTATTTACTTTGAAACAAAAAGAAAACAATTAAAATTTGAGGGAAAGATACGTGGAACCATTCATTCATTCATTATCTCCCGCTTTATCCTCTATTAGGGTTGCGGTGGGGTTCCCCATGCCCATCCAGGGGAGAACGTCTCGGGCGCTGGGCAGATACACCCAGGACAGGCGCCAAACTATCGCTGGGTACATGGAACCAGCCTAGATATTAATGCTTAAATTTATTTTTACATGTATGTGCGTCATAAATTACCTTTAATAATTATTTTCAACACCTGACATTGTTCACCCTGTTCTCTATTCATATATTTACAAATATGGTAATTGCACAAATTCAAGAAGTAGCAGGGTTTGGAAAAAGATATATATAAAATATGTATACCCATCCTACCTTATAGTGCTAGTTACCTGTATGTCACCAAAGAGGAAGTTACAAGTACCCCTGTTTAAATATAATCAAAGCATCTTTTTTTAGCACTACCACAATATGATCATACCTGCTGACACATCCAGGGCATCTGAAATGACCTCCACCGATTTCACAGTAAATACTTTGAAACCCTTTAGCTGGCCTATAGGCAGATTTGACCTTTCACTGATGACCATTAGGGTCCTCAGTAGTTTGCATACCAGGGATACATAGAAGTGATCAGTTGCATGCACTGCACAGTGCTAATTTGTACTTGGATGAGGTTCTTGATGCATTGTCGAGCACTTTTTTTGTATATTTAAATTATTATCAAACGTACAATACATTCAAGATCAATTTAGAACTTTTTAATGTACAAAGATACATAATGAGGAGCTGTGTCCATTTACTTATATATTTGGTAGTAGGTTGAATTTTTTGCATCATTTATAATTTGAAGCAACAAACACCTTGTGATGCAGAATCATTAAGTCAGTGCACCTTTTCACACACAGCATTCTGTATACCACTGCAAAAAAAAACAAGAATTAGACTGAGAAACGATAATATGACTAAAGTTTTAAAATAATACTTTACCTATTTTACTCTTTAGTTCTAGTAATGTCTTTGGTAACATTTGACTTGGGCCTAAATCTGCTTGGGCTAAAATTACAGACCAGTCTAAAATATCTCTGTAAAACCGGCTCCTGGTTTAATGCCACTTAACCCACAGGCCCATGAGGCATCAAACTTTTAAAATAGTTCAAACAATAGTTTCTGATAACTCTTTGTTGTGGTGTGTTTTTAAAGAAGTGAGAGGACAGAACTCATGTGGAGGTTTTTTCTTGTTTTTTTGTGGACAAGTGAAAACCACTGACAGCCTAACATTAAAAAGACAAATGACTTGATGTTGAAGGACCTAAGTGCTAGGCAGCCCTTATAGCTAATCACCACTCGGGGAGTAGAATGTGAAGTCCTGACTGGTGAAGATCTTGATTTGTCTTGATAACAAAATGGACTAGACAGACAAAACATAGATACTGTAAAGAAATAGTCAGACTTTCATTTTTTTCCTCCTAAGACTGACTGTATCCATGACTAGAGGGTTGATTCTCTACCCACTCTAATTACGGCAGCTATTGTAACATAGTTGCATTTGCACAAATTTTTAGCAAATGATCCCGTATCCCATTTCCGTGTCCTCTGCTTTTATTTCCTTACCATACTACCCAACCGCACTTATAGGCATGAGTAGCATGCTATTGTCTTCTGTAAGCAGAGCTGCAGTTTCCTGCTAAAACGTAGAGCGGGTGACATGCAGTAAGATGCTAAATCCTGCTGGCCTTTGGTAAAAGCAGTAGGCCATCAGTAGACACTAGCTCCCACCACGCTTAGGCCGTACTTATTTGGAGTGGCTGTGGAAGTCATGGGATCTTACATGGGCACAGATTGCACAGCAGCTTTAAGACAGAATTGGTTAATTCCCCTAGTCAAAGTGCCTGAATGTATTTTATATAGGTTTTATTATGTTTATTTTAACTTTACTAGTCTCTTTTTTTATGTGGTGTACAGTTGGTTATGATAATGCCCACATTTACCATTATGTCATGCACCATGACAGACTACAAGGACAGTAGTCTGTCAAGACACTATTTGGCTTTGATGACCATTAGGGCGGCCTGATATTACACCTGTCAAATATGAAGATTTATCAATAAAACCCTGCACAATGAGAAACTATTTTTACTGTGTTCTGTAACTATAATAGTTTAACATCAAATAATATCCTACTTTAACAGAAGTTAACATGTAATCAATCAGCACATCAGTAGATTGCACAACTTTGAATGTGGATGTTGCTCTGGTTCAAGATAAACTTTGTCATGTACTCAAGGTCTGCCACAGATCTATTGCTGCATACAGGAAATGCATCGGTCACAGCTTCAGTGGACATAAGAAAAGATTTTTTAAATATGTTTTCATCATTTATTCCCTCTTGGCCAGTGTCTTTTTCTCTACAGTAATCTGCTAAAAGGGTTTCAAGTAGCTTTAGGAGTTCAAGTTCTTGACTAAACCTGGATTTACTTGAGGCAGTTACAGACTGACAAAACAGAAGAAGATTAACAGCTCTGCTCATCTGTTTCTAGAGCAATATCCTAAATTAACTTTACCCACAGACTCATTTCACCAAGTAGTTCAAGGAAGCAGCCAATCTATCCTGCTGGCTGTCACATGAATTCACAATAGTGCTACACAATAAGCCACCTTGTCACCAACCTGAGAGTGTGAACAATAAACACTTGATACATCCAGCAATCTACACCTGCTTACCACTTAACAAAGGGCTCTGTTCCCCAATAGTGTCCTTTTAACACTCCTGTATAGTGGTTGCATTCGTTTTAGTTCCTTTTACTCTTTAGTATACAGAAAGTGTACAGGTAGGCAATCTTTCAGTACTCAATTTGCACACATCTTCATGAACTTCATGACTTCATGAACTTCGAGCTGACCACTTGTTTTTAGTAAATATACAAACAACATCATTCTGTATCATTTTTCTTCTTTTAGCTAAAAGGTTGTCAGGTCTTGCTTGCTTTTCTGAAGCCTGAAGATTCGGTGTGTGAGTGTTACTGTGTGTAATCCTGGTAGGAGTGAGTCATGGTCCATATCAGGCTGGGGGAGGGGTCCCAATGGATCATTTACAGATGCTACCCTAGCCTTTTTTAAAAATGAATATTAATTTCCCTGTCTTGTTTTCCACTCCTAAATTAATAATTAAATGAAATCCACTTGCCACTACAGAAGGTATCAAATCATATCAACAGGACTTCTGCTGCAACAAACAAATTATAATATTAATTAAGTATTCTTTTGCTTTTTTGTTTTAGGTAAATTAGTCAAGCAGACATTTTCATTAAAACTATGACAAAAGGTAGCCTTGTTTGTAAATTGCAAATGCATTTTTCACTTTCTAGCATTTTTATCATCCATTAGAAAAAAATAAAACAGCTCAGCACTGAAGCTCACAAAATGTGAAAAAAACTGATGTGACAAATACATTATTAAATCCTATTAGATCTGGTACCTTTTAACTTTTTTTACTTAGTTTTAAAGATTAAGTTACAATATAGCATTATATAATATAGTATTATAAACCTGTTTATACCAATAGAATGAACAAACTGTTTAAATAGTATTCACAATTGGCCCTGGATAAGGGACTAACAAGAGTTTGTAAGTTCTCCTTTCTGCATGGGTTTATCTTGGAAACATTCAAAAACTTGTTAGCAATTCAATCAGAAATACTATATTGTTCCTTCATGTAAATATGGGCATGAATGTTTGTGTCCCATGCTTCCTTAAATTTTACCATGAGTGCTGGGCAACGGTAAAAGCCCAGCCCTCTTCTGCAAACCCAATATGTGTAAAACGTTAATGTACAAATGGCATTAATTGATGGCAGTCCATGGCAGTAATTTATGCTTATTGGACCTCTCTTTAGGACAACATTACCTAAGAATTAAGTAGTATACATAACTAGAGTATATATATATATATATATATATATATATATATAGAGAGAGAGAGAGAGAGAGAGAGAGAGAGTAGATATAACTTAACTGTACTCTATAATTTAAATAATGTGTGAAAGCCTGTGCATAAGCATCATATTTGTATGGTCTTGTGTCTTTGTAGTTTTTATCTGCACCAGAGGCTGCATTGCTGCTGTAATAATTATGCAATGTTTTTTGTTGTTGTTGTTGTTTTTTTTTTTTCTTTTTTCTATGACTTGCATGATGCAAAAAAAAAAAAACCTGGTTCTTTAACCGGATGCATGAACCAGGATGTAGGATTTGTAAATTGTAAATACACATTCCTGCAGGTTCCAGTCAGTAAGAAAACCAACCCACTCCAGCTCTTCCAGCTGAACAAACTTCACACCTGGCCGCCACTAAACTTAAAACACTGTGTTAGACGTCACTTAAATAAATCAATAAAGATATCAATCCATCATTAATAATAGCAGGCAATCGCTGACATTACAAATATTAAGCAATCCTGCTGTTTCGTTATTCTTACTTTATAACTACCTTGTAGCTAATGTGTTAGAATAAAATTAAAAGAAAAAAACACTGGAATATATACAGCACGCAAGCTGTCCTGCAACTTAAAGGCATCGATACGTTTATTATTGTTATGATAAGGTGTGAAAAAGAAATCCCGTTTGATTCGGAGCCTCTGAGTCTGTTGATGGAAAAAGTGAGAGTTCGCTTACCACATTCGAGAGGAAGTCGGTCTCGTTTAGGTCCTCCAGGTCCAGGAGGTTGGGGTTGGGGAACAGTTTGTCCGACGTTAAACTGTCCAGTATGGTGTCCATTTTTGAAATGGATCAAATGTGATTTGGGGGAAATGCTAAGGTGTTTTTTTTTTTCCAGAGTAGAAAGGGCACGCTGAATATTTGGAGAATCTGAAAATTGCAGGTTTTGCAGGATAGAGCTGAAGCTCGCCTGGTGAGTGGATTCTCCCTCATCCGAGGCTGCTGAATATTCTGTGGTTGACCCCCTCTTTTCAGCCCGGTGTGAGGGAATTAAAGCGAGTCGTGTTCCCTTGCTTCTCCTAAATGTGCCTTATTCACAGCCTGGTCCCCAAGGATCAACCGGACTCATGCATATTAGATCTGGAGCACCCTCCCACTGTAGCCATTTAAACTCCGCGTTCATACCCACTTTCCATTCTGTTTAAAGGTACAGAGACACCAGCTTTTATCTACTGACGCGCTTTTAAAAAACGATTACATGTCAGTAAAGTAGATTGTGAATAAGGAGACTAAAACCCTTAACGTGAAAACAGCTTAACATGACTTCATTTATTACAACTGTAACCTAGAAAGACAAAACTTCTCTCATTACTTCTATTTAGTACGTTCTACTGCTGTAATTATGAACATGTACTCCAAAAGGAAAGTAAGCCTTATGCTCCCATTCAAACCCATTATAAGGAATTGGCTTAACATGACTGTATTAAAACATCAACCTTGAAAGATCAGTCTTCACTGATTTATTACTATTCTTAAGTACTATTTACTGCTGTAATTATGAACCTGTACTCCAAAAGGAAAGTAAGCCTTTTCCTTTTATACCCATTATACCCATTTAACCCATTATAAGGAATTGGCTTAACGTGAGCTAATGTATTGATACAGTAACCTAGAAAGACCAAACTTCACTTATTTGTTACTCTTCTTTATTACTCTCTACTACTGTAATTATGAACATGTACTCCAAAAGAAAAGTAATCACTTTCCCTCCTATTCAAGTAATTGGCTTAACATGACAGTGTATTAAAATAGTAACCTAGAAATATCAATCTTCACTGATTTATTACTCTTCTCTTTAGTACTATCTACTGCTGTAATTATGAACCTGTACTCCAAAAGGAAAGTAAGCCTTATCCTCCCATTCAAACCCATTATAAGGAATTGGCTTAACGTGAGCTAATGTATTGATACAGTAACCTAGAAAGACCAAACTTCACTTATTTGTTACTCTTCTTTATTACTCTCTACTACTGTAATTATGAACATGTACTCCAAAAGAAAAGTAATCACTTTCCCTCCTATTCAAGTAATTGGCTTAACATGACAGTGTATTAAAATAGTAACCTAGAAATATCAATCTTCACTGATTTATTACTCTTCTCTTTAGTACTATCTACTGCTGTAATTATGAACCTGTACTCCAAAAGGAAAGTAAGCCTTATCCTCCCATTCAAACCCATTATAAGGAATTGGCTTAACGTGAGTTAATGTATTAAAACAATAACCTAGAAAGACCAAATTTCAATTATTTGTTACTCTTCTTTAGTACTCTCTACTACTGTAATTATGAACATGTACTCCAAAAGAAAAGTAATCACTTTCCCTCCTATTCAAGTAATTGGCTTAACATGACAGTGTATTAAAATAGTAACCTAGAAATATCAATCTTCACTGATTTATTACTCTTCTCTTTAGTACTATCTACTGCTGTAATTATGAACCTGTACTCCAAAAGGAAAGTAAGCCTTATCCTCCCATTCAAACCCATTATAAGGAATTGGCTTAACGTGAGCTAATGTATTGATACAGTAACCTAGAAAGACCAAACTTCACTTATTTGTTACTCTTCTTTATTACTCTCTACTACTGTAATTATGAACATGTACTCCAAAAGAAAAGTAATCACTTTCCCTCCTATTCAAGTAATTGGCTTAACATGACAGTGTATTAAAATAGTAACCTAGAAATATCAATCTTCACTGATTTATTACTCTTCTCTTTAGTACTATCTACTGCTGTAATTATGAACCTGTACTCCAAAAGGAAAGTAAGCCTTATCCTCCCATTCAAACCCATTATAAGGAATTGGCTTAACGTGAGCTAATGTATTGATACAGTAACCTAGAAAGACCAAACTTCACTTATTTGTTACTCTTCTTTATTACTCTCTACTACTGTAATTATGAACATGTACTCCAAAAGAAAAGTAATCACATTCCCTCCTATTCAAGTAATTGGCTTAACATGACAGTGTACTAAAATAGTAACCTAGAAATATCAATCTTCACTGATTTATTACTCTTCTCTTTAGTACTATCTACTGCTGCAATTATGAACCTGTACTCCAAAAGGAAAGTAAGCCTTATCCTCCCATTCAAACCCATTATAAGGAATTGGCTTAACGTGAGTTAATGTATTAAAACAATAACCTAGAAAGACCAAATTTCACTTATTTGTTACTCTTCTTTAGTACTCTCTACTACTGTAATTATGAACATGTACTCCAAAAGGAAAGTAAGCCTTTCCTCCAATTCAAACCCATTATAAGGAATTGGCTTAACGTGAGCTAATGTATTAAAACAGTAACCTAGAAAGACCAAACTTCACTTATTTGTTACTCTTCTTTAGTATTCTCTACTACTGTAATTATGAAAATGTACTCCAAAAGGAAAGTAATCACTTTCCCTCCCATTCAAACCCATTATAAAAAATTGGCTTAACATGACTGTATTAAAACAGCAACCTAGAAAGATCAAACTTCACTGATTTATTACTATTCTTTAGTACTCTCTACTACTGTAATTATGAACATGTACTCCAAAAGGAAAGTAATCACTTTCCCTCCCATTCAAACCCATTATAAGGAATTGGCTTAACGGGAGCTAATGTATTAAAACAGTAACCTAGAAAGACCAAACATCACTTATTTATTACTATTCTTAAGTACTATCTACTGCTGTAATTATGAACCTGTACTCCAAAAGGAAAGTAAGCCTTTCCTCCAATTCAAACCCATTATAAGGAATTGGCTTAACGTGAGCTAATGTATTAATACAGTAACGTAGAAAGACCAAACTTCACTTATTTGTTACTCTTCTTTATTACTCTCTACTACTGTAATTATGAACATGCACTCCAAAAGGAAAGTAATCACTTTCCCTCCCATTCAAACTGATTATAAGGAATTGGCTTAACATGACTGTATTAAAACAGCAACCTAGAAAGATCAATATTCACTGATTTATTACTATTCTTGAGTACTATTTACTGCTGTAATTATGAACCTGTACTCCAAAAGGAAAGTAATGCATTTCCTCCCATTCAAACCTATTATAAGGAATTGGCTTAACATGACAGTGTATTAAAACAGTAACCTAGAAAGATCAATCTTCACTGATTTACTACTCTTCTTAAGTACTATCTACTGTACTCCAAAAGGAAAGTAATGCATTTCACATTAAGCTTTTTTCCTCCAGTTCATACATATTGTAAGGAATTGGCTTAATATGACTTAATGTATTAAATCAGTAACCTAGAAAGACCACAATTTTTTTTATTATTATTACTCCTCACTATTATTCTCTACTACCGTAAGTATGAACCTTTACTTCAAAATGAAAGTAATACATTTCACATTAGGCCCCTTTCCTCTCATCCAAATTGGCCTAAGGTGACTGTTTTAATACATTAAGTCACCTAGAAACCACAAACTTAAATATATTGGACATTTGTAAAATGTATGATTTAATGTGGTATAACGTCATTTTACAGTATATTATGGATGATTAAATTTATTTATAATTAAAACTTAGTAAAAAATATTTGGCAGTGGGAGTATGAAGATACTAGTCTTGTGTAAAATATTCAACTAGCACATAGTTTGGTAGTGAGAATTTTTTGTTTTGGAAGTGAAGGCAGAAAGAAAGCCAGTAGGGAAAGACTATGAAGAAGAAAAAGTACTAACAGATTTACAGCATCTATTCCACCAGCTGATCCCTTACCCTGATATCATACTTTCATCACTCTGTCCAATACACTAACACCCCTGTTGTTGATTGGTTGGAATACGATTGTGTGGTGTGGTCTGCACCACTATGTTTTCTTTTTACAGAGCTTGGGCTACGTACAAATTCATTTTTTTTTAGAAACTACAGCTAAGTTAAGTAAATTGCACTGGTTTTGCAACACAGTTCAGCCGAGCTACTGTGGTGTACATGTTACTGCACTTATTGCGGATCTCAATGTCATATAAATATGAAGGTCTAAGTCAGAAAGTGCATCCAGTGTAAAAACTGTGACAATTTAAATATGCAGATCACAAATCTTGTTTCTGTACTTTCAGATTAACAAAGGTCTCCACCAGTACTGCCAGCCAATAGAGTGGAAATTGAGCTACTATTGATTAGAGAAAAAGAAGAAAAAGAAAAAGAGGAGTTCAGAATGTTCTTTAAAAGAGAGAAGCTGAAGGATAAGATGCAGCAAGTGAGGACATGCCGCTTGTTTGAGTGAAAAAGGAGGATGCTCAGGACATGGTAAATAAAAGGTAAATAAGGACATGGCAAGATGGTAAATAAAAATCCACTGTGAACATGAACAGTCAAAAGAAGAAGAAAAATAAACATTTGCACAGTTTAGGTCCAGTTATTAACCTGAAATTGTAGAAAGAAATAAAGGTCTTATGCACTGATAAATTAAAATCAAAATTTTTGGTACATCTGTCTTTTTATTTTTAACATAGAAATTAAAAATACAAAGAAAAAAAAACATTTAGTACATGATTAACCAAAACGTGTTGTGGTTCAAAGCAGACTGGTGCCTCTTTGTCAAAATCAATGGCAAAGGCTGTGTGGATCAGGTTTATTTCACTGCAGCCATTTTGTGGTAAGGCATATGAACAAAAGTATTTGGCCATCTAAAAAAAATATGTGTTTTGTTATGACATCTAATTTTAAATTGATCTTTAACAGCTTTCACTTCTCAGGCTTTCTCAGGCTACAAGAACTGTGTTTCTGGGAATTCTAACTCATTTATCCAAAAAGGTTTTTTTTAGGTCAGACCATGCTGCACCAGTAAAGTTAAAGAAATGTTTCTTTTACTGTCTGGCCAAAATGGTTCCTAAGATTATATAAATTGGTGACTTCTGATCCGGAGTTGTCTGAGCACCCAACTATTTGGTGATTTACTTACTGTCAGTAAGTTCATACCATGTAAGGTATAATAAGCCATCCATTACATGGCACAAATTTGCCATTTTCTGCAATTTGTGTCAACATTGCTAATTTTGGTTATTGCTAAATGTATTTATTTATAGTTAATTTCATTCATTCATTCATTCATTCATTATCTCCCGCTTTATCCTCTACTAGGGTCGCGGTGGGGTTCCCCATGCCCATCCAGGGGAGAATGTTTCGGGCGCTGGGCAGATAGACCCAGGACAGGGCGACAATCCATCGCTGGGCACACACTCACACACTCACACACACAGACACACTCTATACAGGGCAATTTTTGAGAATTCAATTGACTTGATCCATGTTTTTGGACTGTGGGAAGAAACCGGAGAACCTGGAGGAAACCCATGCAGACACAGGGAGAAAATGGAAACTCCACCCAGATGGGGATTCGAACCGGGAATCCCTAGCGCTGAGAGGCGAACGTGCTAACCACCAAGCCACCGTGCCGCCCTATTGTTAATTTATTGTATTTATTTATTAAGTGTTAATCATTTAGCATGTAAAAAAATCATAATTAATATGATTTTGA
Source organism: Corydoras sp. C115 (assembly GCA_019802505.1). Classification (NCBI taxonomy): domain Eukaryota; kingdom Metazoa; phylum Chordata; class Actinopteri; order Siluriformes; family Callichthyidae; genus Corydoras; species Corydoras sp. C115. Next base: position 3,825,014 of record JAFMOC010000037.1, on the reverse strand, counting down.
TTGTGATTATATACCAATTGTAAGAAATCTGAGTGTACAAAATGTATCACAAAAGTGGACATGCTTAACATAATGGTAAATTTATTTAAAATGTATTAATTAATTTGTTGTCCATCATACTTTATTATTTTTAGATGTAATCCTGCAAATAAAGTTAATTATCATGTCTTGAGTTAGTTAGGGACATTCTAAAAATGAATATATATTAATATATTTTATTTATTTATTTATATGACACTCATCGAACTATTAATTACTAGGTTCTGTAACCTACAGTACCTATACGGCTTAACTATCACTTCTATGGCAAATAACTATACACCTGCTCATTAAGACAGTTAGATTATAATCTAATTCTGTAGCAGTAGCACATCTTATTAATTTGTGCAGCCAGCAGCTTTAGGTAATGTGCACATCAACAATCAAAATGTCGGAAAAAAAATTTAAACAAAATCGAAATATATGATCTCAATGATTTTGAGAGTGATGTTTCTTGGTGCCAAACAGGCTGTTTCAATAATTTTCAAACATGATGCATATTTATACTGTACATATAAATTATACAGTAGTTATACATTGGCTATTATTTCACTATATTTTGCTCAAAATTGTGCATTGAAAGCATTCAGTAAACAAATGGAAAAACAGTGGTGAGGTTGCAGGACTAGCTGTCAGTTGTCACTAGTGTACAGTTGATGAACCAGGACAACAAAAAAATAAGTAGGGAAGCATTTCCAGAGATTGTCCTGTAGGCCACAGTCAGAGTATGCGGGCAGCTACTGGTAGCCAATGGAAAAAGACAGGTAGTAGAATAACAAGAGTTTGTTTGGGTTGGTTGAACAGCAGATTGATATCTGATATGCTAAATATGATATGCTAAATAAAATGGCAGTTCATTAGTCAATTAGAGTCAGTTTTTCTAAAGTCTTTTAAATTGCCTTATTTGACAGTACAAACCAGAAGAAACGGCACTACATAAAAGCAGGCACTTGGCACCTGAATACTAAGGAAGGCCACGTGGGTCTGTGTGTCTGCACATGAATAATACCATTGTAGGTCAAGATGTACATTTTTTTTAACACAAAGTCCTTTCAGTGAAGGCCTTACCTTGCTTAACACTTATTGCAGTAGGTACAACAGTACATCCAGACTCATGAAAGGAAGATTGTAAATTTTTGTTGTGATTAATCAAGCATGTATTATCCACAATTTAGTGAATAATAAGCTATTAGTAGATAATAGAGTGTAGCTCTGTAAATAAATAATACAATTTACAATAAAATTCTGTTAAATAATAAAAATAATAAATAAATAAAAGTCTGTTTTTTAATAATGTAACCAGAAATCAAAAAGTGGAATTAGTCATATCTAGTATATTAGGGGCACGGTGGCTTAGTGGTTAACACGTTCGCCTCTCAGCGCTAGGGATTCCCGCTTCAAATCCCCATCTGGGTGAAGTTTCCATGTTCTCCCCGTGTCCGCGTGAGTTTCCTCCGGGTTCTCCGGTTTCCTCCCACAGTACAAAAACATGGATCAAGTCAATTGAGTTCTCCAAATTGCCCCATATAAAGTGTGTTTGTGTGCGTTTCTGTGTGTGTGAGTGTGTGCCCAGCGATAAATTGGCGCCCTTTCATGGGTGTATCTGCCCAGCACCCGAAACGTTCTCCCCTGGATGGGCATGGGGAACCCCCCTGCGACCCTAATATAGGATAAAGCGGAAGATAATTAATGAATGAATGAATAGTATATTAGGCAATTAAGTTTGGCAAAGTAGCTCATTTTCAATAAAGGTTTAAACACCTGCAGTATTAACTAGGTGGGCACACTACTAAACTAATATGCTGCTAAAAATGTAAGTGTACTTTTTTCTGAGTCTAAATACCGTAGTTTCTTTTGTGATATTACACATTTTTAAGATCTTATTCTTTTCTTTATTTATACTAACTATAAAATACAGAAACACTCTAAAGCCAGTCCATTGACAGCACTTAGAAGTCCTAAAAATAAAAAAAATCTGCCAAATCACTGCAAACATTTTATTGCCTAAAATGCACTTGGACTGTGGGTGGCGGAAGGAAGGAACCAACAAACATATGTCACATGTCACTTATGTCTCACTTATGTCTTTCCAGTTTCAAATCCCAAACAGAGTGGATTTTCCATGTTCTCCCCGTGAATGCATGGGTCATCTCTGGATTCTTTAGTTTCATCCCACAGTCCAAAAACATTCAAGATGATTGATTCAAGGTGAATTGGATGCTCCACATTGCCCATATATATTGTGTGTTTGCGTTTTTGTCTGTATGAGTGGTCATATATGGATTGGTGCCCAGTCCTGGGTGTATCTCCATTACCCCAACATAGGAATAAGTAGAAGAATGAATGAATAGGACAGTGGATCAGATCTAAACAGAAAGAGGCAAGTTCCATTTGCTTTTTGATCTGTAGCCATAAGAAGGCACATCTGTGTTACATATGAGGGGGGAAAACATGTTCGCAGATGTCCTCAACCTTTCAATGAACCTCAAATATAATGCAATAACACACATCACGTGAGACGTGCGACGTGTGTCTAAACGTGTATCTTGAAAACTACATTGTTTTGGCTACACATGTGAATAACTTAAAGCAGACCTAACAGTTTTGTGTTTGACAGAAAATATATTCTATTTATTATTATGAAAGATACATCATGGTCCATGGTATTCATCACGTGTGATGTCAGTGTGACATTATATATATAATGTACACTATTACTGCACTAAGCTTATTATTTTACATATAAATGTTAAGAGTACAGATTGTTTCTGAAATTTGCAGTACCTCAATTTATACATTACGCTTTCGCACAGCATTTTTTTCTTAACCTATATATTTTTTATTTTTATCGTAATCTTACATTTTGTATATGTCATTGTTATATATTCAATTCTAAAGTTGTTTATTTTTGTTTAACTTGTGCATTACTGTACAGCTGCTGGTTGCCCTAAATTTTACTTTGGGATCAATAAAGTATCTATCTATCTATCTATCTATCTATATATATATATATATATATATATATATATATATATATATATATATATATATATATAAAAATCATTATAACTATTTATAATGGAGTTGAGTTTCCATGGATGGAGTTTCAATGGGTGGAGTTTCCATGTTCTCCCCGTGTCTGCGTGGGTTTCCTCCGGTTTCTCCGGTTTCCTCCCACAGTCCAAAAACATGGATCAAGTCAATTGAATTCTCCAAAATTGCCCCATATAGAGTGTGTCTGTGTGAGTGAGTGTGTGCCCAGCGATGGATTGGCGCCCTGTCCTGGGTGTATCTGCCCAGCGCCCGAAACATTCTCCCCTGGATGGGCATGGGGACCCCCCCCCCCACCCTAATATAGGATAAAGCGGAAGACCTGCAGTATTAACTAGGTGGGCGCACAACTAAACTAATATGCTGCTAAAAATGTAAGTGTACTTTTTTTCTGAGTCTAAATACCGTAGTTTCTTTTGTGATATTAAACATTTTTAAGATCTTATTCTTTTCTTTATTTAAACGTTCTCCCCTGGATGGGCACCCCTGCCCTATTAAACTGCCCACACGTTTACAAAAGTGTGTATATTAAACGAGCAATTTCCACAGCTTTAATAGCCAAGGGGCTGTTTGACATTAATACCGCATCTTACAAATACTTTGCTGTTCTGTTTTATTTGTTATTGTTCATGGGGTTGGCCACAAACTTTTGGCTGTCTACCGTTTGTCAGTATTGGTACTAACAACGGCAAGGCTCTCAGGGCAGACTTCTTGGACGGTGATTGGCCAGACCGTGCACTCACGTGCACCCACTAACTTCAGTTTAGCCGAGTTTACATCCGGGTTCTTTTTTTCTTGGCCATGGTTGGCGCACTACCCCCGTTCCTTAGGCAAAGTGAAATAAATTCGCCGCGCCGTTACAAGAAGTAGACCCATCTATGAAGCTCATTTTATTCCCCGTGCTGCTACTTCCCCGGCGGCATACAATTCAATTACACACCCGAGAGAGATACCGAATAATACCGTGCACAATTTAAAGTATTTTGTGCGATGTTCTCGATAGTTTTGCTGTCCCATGCCTGAGCGCATTGATCTGTGTTGTGCGCAGGCCTGGCTGAATGAGATTGAAGAAGAGTTCATGTTTTCTGTCAGTTACTCTGTATTTTCTACATTCTTGTAATAAAAGATATTTACGCTGGTAAGGAATTCAGTCCAATACGCTAGTAGGACTTTTTCATGATAATTCATATATTTCCGCATGCCGCAGAATCCGACTGTAAAAATTGGATTGTAAGTAAATATTTCTATCCTTTGCGTGTGTAAAAAAAACGACGGCTGACTGCTGGTGGGGTGAGTACGAGGGTGATTGCACCTGCAGAATGTTTGATTAGCGTCCCAGCTGTACCGTCGGCATATTTGACTGCACTTGGCAAATAACATTTTTGTAGAATTGCCGTTCGGCGTGGAGCTGTCCTTCGTTCCCCTTTATGCTTATTTGAGGAGTTGGCCGAGAGTGCGGAGCTATTGGATGGGGGGTGGGGGGAGAGTGAGCTGCACAGCAACTTGACGCTCTTCCACAATTAAACTGGGTTCAGCACCCAGATAAATACCTACACACAAGCCACTCTGCGGGCGAATCCTTTTAACACGCTCGCTTTTGTTGAACTACACCATTCCGCTTCGTCTTGCCAGCAAACGCAAGTGCAGTCTCTGTTTTTAGAGTGGTGTATGATTTAGCGAAGTGATTTGCCCCCATAGCGCGTATTAGACCGAGCCTCCATTGTAGATGCGATGTTTTGCAGCAAGTCGAATCTGTGATCAACTTTCGTTTGGACTTTGGGGAAGGCCTGCTTTAGTGTTCCATTGGCTGATCTCTGTAGTGTATTAAAAGGCCTGGTAGTGTTGATTTGCAGCCGACTAGAAATTGCTGGTTTGAGCTTCGAAGCTTTCCTCATCACATGGGCACGTTGACGTTGGACACTTTGTGAAGTGATTACGTTTTGTTGGACGCTGTTGGTATAAAATTTGGACGTGATGGGTTACTTTCAACCGCAAAGTTCCACGCCGCATTTTTTGTTTAGCTTTTAACATCATATAGCCTGTGATATCATTTTGCTTTCTCTATTTATTTTATTTCTGTTAAGTGGTAAATTACCAAACGTGTTAATGAAGTAAAACCAAGTTTGCTCTGTTAAAGTACTCTTACATGGTTATGCCTTGTAGTTGAAGGCTTTAATGTTATATAAAGAAACTGCTCAGAGCATTGTATGTATACTTATATATGATGATGTATGTTCATTATATGCATTATTCTGTTAACTGAAATTCATCAATCAAGCCAAATGTACTTTTATTTCAAGGCAAAGCCAAAAAACCCCGTTTTTGTTTAACAGTGTTATTTTGATTGCTGTCCATGGATCTGGGACATCATGTATTTCTGTGCAGTTTAATAATCAATATTCATTTTACTTCAGTTTGCTAAGCTATACGAGTTTGAAAAATCAACACAGTAAAAACAAATTCTGGCGGAATTGCTCGTTTTTACTACCGCTTGTGACTACATGATGTGTAAATGAAAATAACATCACTGATTATAAAAGGTTACATTTAAAGACCTAAAAATATGCACAACCTGATTAAACACTGCGATGTCTAAAAAAAACTCTGGCTACACTGTTGCTTCTGTCCTTTTAGACACCAGGCATTGTTTTTTCTGTAGAGCTGCTATTCGTCATGTTGTTACTGTCACAATATTAATCATTTAAGCATAATTAAGCATAATATTAATGCTTCACCTCAATCTGTTACTTACGTTGTTATTTAAAGTAAGCATTTCTGAGTGTTATCATCAACCTTTAACCGTTGTTCTAATAATAAAGTTTGAACTATTAATATTAACTATTGTGAACAATACAAGTTTGTGGTACAACTGAAATCTTAACTTGAAGTGGCATTGGGTGTCTGCATCTCAGCATTCTTACTTGATACTCACAAATAGCTTTTTATACACTGTTTCTGTGTGTGTGTATATATATATATATATATATATATATATATATATATATATATATATATATATGGGTTATGGTAATAAGTTAATCACTGCACTGGGGACCAAGCAATATTTTCTGGTGCTCCTTTGAGAACCATTTTGTAGCTACAAAATAATGTTATAATACTAATAATGTCATGCGGACATTTTATAAATCTCAAAAATTTGTGAAGCAACAGCTATGGATGTGTCCCTTTTACTAAAAATGCTGTCACCATGCTGACATTTCTCTCTTTTCTCTGTGGTTTGTTTTTCTCTCATTGTTAATGAAAAGGGGATCACAGCCTGGTTGTACTGGATATGCTTGCAAGGTGCCAGCACTGTCTTTAGCACTGACTACTGCAGCATTCGGGATGGCAGACCACAGTCAGTCAAACACAGTACACTGCTAAAGCTCAGTATAATGTTGGTGCTTGAGATGTATTGGAAATGCAGCCTCCTTTACAATAGATGCATTTACAGCAGTTCACAGTCACATTAAGCTTGTTACATGCACATAAACACTTCCACGACTGCCTGTTCTTTCCTTTTCCTTGATTTAAAGTTTCTGCTTGCACAACAGATTTAATTATTATACAGTCATAAGTGGATTTGATATACAGTTTATGTAAGACAAGACGTGTTTTCTGGAAAAAAGAGGACACACAGACTAAAAACTTGGCTTTAACATGTCTGTGTGCTTGTCACTAGCTGAACGTAGTAGCATGTGTAAGTCAGCAACCGCTGATGTCCATCTCAGACAGCCAGTTGCAGCCAGCTTCCAAGGAACAGTTGTAAGCAATCCTGTCTTGTTTTAGAGATGCTGTACTTTGGGCCCGCCTACATCTGTCAATTAAACTAAATCTGTTACATAAGAAGAAGCTTTAAATCAAGCAGCAAAAAGCAGGCGAGAAAGTGGTTTGTACATGCAAGAAGCTTTCCACACTTGCACACAAAAGATATTTGCTTGGGATGAATGAGTTTTTTTTTTTTTTTTTTTTTTCCAAGTTAAGAGTAATGTTCAGTGCTTGCTCTAGAAAGACTTTGCTCACCTAAGAGTATTTAGCTTCCCATGCTGGCTCAAGGGTGTTTCTGTGAATTCAGGTAGTGCTGAGCATGCACATGAGAGGTTTTATTTGCGCACAAGTTTTGACCTTAATATAGAGGGGTATAAAAACAGAATGGAGCAACAATACACTTTCCAGTGATCACAGTCCTTCATTCGAGGCATTAAATATGCTATTGGAAATTTAAAAAGGGGATCATTATAGAGGATTCTTGGTCATTGAAATTTTAAAACATGTTTTAAAGTGAAATTGGTTTTAATGCCCATTCCTTGGTGTAAATACACTAACACAGGGACTGGATGTATCTAGTTTGTAAGACATAGAAAGAAAGACTTTTCTATGTTAACTCATTAATGTACTATTTAATTGTCATTAATGGACAAATTATGTAAGTTTTACCAGTCATACTGGTTTAATAATGTATGTAGAGGGTGATGAACTGTCAGGGCTTGTACACGCCTTTAAAGGGAAATAAAAGTAGGTCGGGACACTTGACATGAGAAACAGGATTTTTCAGGATTTATAAAACTGCAGTTCAGCTGGTTGTTTCTGAATTTGCTTGTTCTCATGCTCATGCTCATGACTCATACTCTCACTTAAGTCTCTTTGGATAAAAGCATCTACTTAATAAAACTTAAATCAATAAACAAGGCTAATTTTTTTCTTATTTGTTTGGTTCTATGTTTAAAAATCTGATAAATTCATGTACATCTCAATTTTCAAGTACCACTGTATGCTTACATGACAGAAATAAAATTAGGTTCCCACTGCTATAACTACCTAAAAATTAAATGTATTTCTAAGATATATTTTCATGAGCCTGTAACCTATCTTTGTTTTCATTTTACTTGGATGGATCCCAGATATGTTGATTTCTATGTGGTATAATGACAATCAGGCGGCACGGTGGCTTAGTGGTCAGCACGTTCGCCTCTCAGCGCTAGGGATTCCAAGTTCGAATCCCCATCTGGGTGGAGTTTCCATGTTCTCCCCGTGTCCGCGTGGGTTTCCTCCGGGTTCTCCGGTTTCCTTCCACAGTCCAAAAACATGGATCAAGTCAATTGAGTTCTCCAAATTGCCCCATATAGTGTATGTATGTGTGCGTGTGTGTGTACCCAGTGATAGATTGGCGCCCTGTCCTGGGTGGATCTGCCCAGCGCGCGAAACGTTCTCCCCTGGATGGGCATGGGGAACCCCACCGCGACCCTAATATAGGATAAAGCAGAAGATAATGGATGAATGGATAATGACAATCATTTATTTATTTATTTTTGTCTCATTTTGTTTTAATTCACAGAAAAAAAACACACATGACCTATAAAATATTTGTAAATGCAACAATATTTCTGGAGGAATGATGCATTTTCTAAAAATAAGTATAGGGTGCCAAAGTTCTTAATGATTTTTTTTTTGTATTTGCATATGTAGGGCTTACCTCTATTTATCTATCTTTTCCAGTTTCAAGACCCCACCCTACCAGTTGGATGGTGTTCAATACAGCAGACATTGTGAAGGTTTGGAGCAAAGTATTTTTATTAGGAAACACACACACACACACACACACACACACACACACACACGCATACATACACATATATATATATATTAGTATGTGTGTTTTTGTCAGTACTACAGTACTGTAAATGATGTGGATTTTATAATGTGATTGAACCTGTGAACTTCTGAGCTAGAGGATCAACTTCATTTTAAGTATTATTTCAGGTGAATCACTAATCCTGAATTTGTTCATTTCAATTTTGTTCATTAAATAAGACCCAATTAATCAAATTGATTATATTACTTGACCCAGGTTATAGTTTGAAATTAAATGAGTCCTGTAATGGCATAATTCCTGTTTTGTTTTTATTGTTTTTTAAATCTGACAAATGAACCTCGATTATCAGCACAAAAACAAAAAATTATCCATCACTGACATTTTGTTGACAAATAACAAAAAAGATAAAATTAGTTTCTTTAGAAGTGAACTAGGATTTTAAAAAAAGGTGGGGTCCTTTACTTATTTCTCTTTATTGTTTGTACAGATAGTAGGTTTTTTGTTAATGTTTGAATTGTAAGCTTTAACAGTTTATCAACATGCTTAAAAACACTTATTTCTCACCTCTACATTTATTGTACAATTTTCTCTCGCACACTCTTGATCTTCATCTCTCTTTCTCTCTCTCTCTCTCTCTCTCTCTCTCTCTCTCTCTCTCCCTTCCTTCCTCTCTCGCTCACTCTACCCCCTCTCTAAGGCTGAGGGAGGTGTGAGGTTTGGGCAAAAGGGCTTAATGATGGAGCTGCAGAGTCTGCAGGAAGCTCTCAAAGTAGAGATACAAATACATCAGGTAACCCACACAGTGCAGTGATGCCTAATGAAGTCTGTATGGTAAAAAAAAACTCACTTACAAATGACCTTTCTTAAAGTGCAATAAAAAAGTAAAGTAAGATGTATTGTTTTCATTGTTAAACTTAATTATATTATAAAATATAATCAGAAATTAAAGTTACTTAATATTATTAATTATTATTTTGCTTATAAACAAGAAGTGAGCTGCTCAAACCGTCCATGGTCACCATCGTCGATGATCTTCATGATGTGGCCACACATTTTCAATGAAACTGCAGGCAGGCCAGACAAACACATGGACTTTGTGTATGAAGCCATGCCGTTGTAACTCTTACATTGTTATTCAACTGACTGACAATTCTCTTTTGAACTTTATAACAAAGTAAGGAACCACAACTCATTTTTTCTTGTAAAGACTACGCCTTTGGTGGATTAAACTTTTATACTTGTATTGTAGCCTTTTGTATGATAAAGATTTAAGTGACTTAATATGTGACTAGTTTTTATTGCATTTTTGAAAGTGTCTTAACTGCTAAACAGTTTGGATATTGTGTCTTTTTTTTTGTCTTATTGAGGTTCCTAAACAGATTGACTTACTGTTTGCTTTTATTTATTTTACACAGAAGCTGGTAGCGCAGATGAAACAAGATCCACAGGTTAGATGAGCACACACACCCCCATCTCTCCAGAATGATGCATTTCTTAAACAAAAATTTCTCTTATGTGCTTCATTTAAATAAAAAATAATAATAATGTGATTATTTAGTGTTTAAAACTCCATTTAATGTTTCATTACCTGATGTAGTCTTTTCTAAAGATCTGATGTGTAAATGTAAGAGACTTTTGCATAGGTTTTAAAGTGACATCTGTGGCATGTCTTGATCATAATACTAGGACAAGTTATATTAGCTCTTTTTCTAACCTATTTTAACAGACCATTTAAAAAATATTGATCCAAGTTAAAATACAGAATTGGGTATAGATTTTCTTTCCTTTTGTTTTTTAACTGAAAAGATCATTGAACAAGGTTCTATTGACGCTCTTTCTTTCTCTGTCTTTAGAATGCTGAGTTAAAGTTGCAGCTTCATGACCTTCAAGCCAAAATCACAGTGCTTAGTGAGCGGCAGGTAGGAATGAAAAATGTATTTTGAAAAATACTTACACGAGTAGTAAATAAGAAGACTTGGAGCATACAAGTTATCATTTGTATAATCTGTTCTATGTCATCTGTCTTTATTTGGAGTGCTGAGTCTTTTACTCTGTTTTATAATTTGAAGTTAATAGTTTTAATATTATATTAACATTAATATTATATTGAAGTTAATAGCAGTTTTGGAAATGAAACTTTTGCCCATTCTTGCTGCATATGCCTTTAGCTAGTTGACAGTCTATTGTTATTGTTGTCTGATTGCTCAATTTCTCTCTGTAATTTTTATTTTACATTTTTGGTGATGTATCACACATAACCTCACTTTAAGTAAATTACTGTAAATTCTAGAACCTCATATTGTCTTATGTGCTAGTGTAAAAATGCATCAACATTGTTGGGGTAGCACTGCACCTTTCAATCCCTTGGAACAGTGTGTACTGATTTAGTGTGTACTGTTTTTTTCCCCCAGAAAAAAGTAGTGGAGCAGTTGAGAAGAGATTTGCTGGTGAAACAGGACTCGGCGGAGATCAGGCTACAGGCACAGACACAGCTCCCTCTGCAGGCTGATGGAAAAACCACCACACTGATTTCTAGTCCAAATCAGAACCATCTTGCTCCTGCTCACCTCAGCATTCCACAGGTGACTTAAATTACTTAAATCTTTTTGAGCAAATGACATACAGTTTTATCCAAAATTGTTTTGTCTTCAGAAGTACTTTAAAATATCCTCTCATGGTTATATCAATATTGTTATAAAGTGAAAGCTGCTTTGCAGTTAATATTGTCAAATATAAGGTTCTCCACAGACCATATCATTAATAAGCACAATGCTACTAAATATAAATAACTTTTCTGGCAGGTGACTGGAATTTGTTTTGAATAAGAAGGCTGGTAACATTTTGGTCTGTTAGGAAAACATTATCCAGGAGCATATCAAGACCAGCACATGAAGTTTTATATATGTGTTGAAGAAAAATGATGTCAAAACCTGAGATTTACATAAAAACAAATGTGAAAGCAATAAACACTAAAACTGCTTTAGTATTTTTACTAAATGTCTTTTTAATCAGAGATATAACAAAGAATTAATTAGTTCTTTGAATTCACCATTATACCCATCATGTGAAAACACTGGGTGAGGATTATAGCACTTCATGAAGTAACGTTTATATATTAGAATTCCATTTAAACAAGTTTTTACTAAAGTACTTATACTAAGAACTTTAACTATACCCCTAAACAGTGTTCTTTAGGGTTAATATAAAGAACCACAAAGCACAATACTTACAATAAGCAATTATTTTATACACATTTTAGTTTAAGTTTGCATTGTTGTTAATTACAGGGAATAAATTGTGATTTTGTTAATGCAGTAGCATGAAATTGACAATTGTGTTTTGTTGTTTTAGGAACTTTTCTTAAGTCATGTGACAATGATTGTCATTATACTTCTTCTTTTTCATTAGAACTCAGTGAGTGTGACTCCAGTCATGGCCACCAAGACTCTACCTCTAATGCTAAAAGCTGCAACACCCTCTACTCCTATTGCCATGATGCCTACACCCACCATCGCTATGGTTACCACTCTTACTAGCATGTCACGTACAAACTCTGACCCCCAGAATTCACCAATAAGTCTCCAGGTGTCTGGCAAAATAACAAACCAAGGAACAGAGCCTATGCGTATAGTTCCCAAAAACACTATTGTTGTAAGTAAACATTTTTCTTAAGGTTTTGTAACAATTAACATTTTAGACACCCTTCAAATTTACTTTTAAAGGTGAAACAGTTTAAACATCTGAGGCAACTTGAGTCTTAAACCTTGCATTTAAGACATTTCTGATTGTGAACTAGTTTATTTCTAATTCTATTCTGCATTTTGTTTTTTATTTATTGCAGGTCATGCCGAAAACTTCTGTGGCTCAGGCAGCACTGCAGCCGGTTCTAGCCTCCACTCAGCAGCCTGTGCTTCTTACTGCCAAACTGAGTTCTGCTCTGTTGCCTTCAACGGGCCCAGTGCACCAGCTCCATATTTTTAACCCTGGGAATAATCCACCGGGAGGCAACACCTCCCAGTCCTGTCCAAACAATGTCCAGCCTGGATTTAACATTATCCAGCCCTGCCCCAGCATCACCATGACACTAAGCACCAACTTAACCCAGTTAAACACTAGCAGTGTACAGCAAAATGCGCAGCTTCCCAGCATCATCTTTTCAACCCAGTCCAACAAACCCCACGTTGCCTCCCTTTCTCAAGGAAACGTTGACTTACTGTCCACTAATAAAGACTCAACTTGCACAGACCAGAGCAGGGTGGCCTGTGAGGAAGTCTTGGTGAGTGAATCAGCGTGGGCTCAAAGGGTCGGCAATGTTTCAGAAAATTTTTTTAGTATTTTCTTATTTAAGTAATACAAGTTTCAAGTTACATTTCTGCTGTGTTGATTGGCTGCGCTAAATAACAGATTTCCAAAAGACTTTCAAACCCATTTGGCTGTTTTTATCACAGTATCATAAAGTATCTAATACAGTGTAGCCTGGGTCTCTCAGATCACACACATGCAGATGTACTTTCTGAATTTGTTCTGCATAAAGTAAAAAAATTACACCATTAATTAGTATATTCGGTGTGAAATTCCGAAGTCTGGATACATAGAAGAATTGTTTTAGGAAGAGTATCTAGTGTAAAACTGCCACAATATGTGAATGTTATTGCTGTTGTGACCTCCATCAGGAACAGCTGAAAAAAGAAGAAACAGTAAAACACCAAAATTCACACATTAAGTAAATCAGGTTACGGCATATCTAAAGTCTTCAGGTTATTGTATGTTTGTCAAATTTCCCATCCTTATTATTACTCTAATTAATTCTTGATTAAAATTGGATCTTGCAATCTGTAACGTATGTCCTTCATACAGGATAGGCAGTTTGCTTAGTGGTGTATTTATTAACACAAAATGCATGACTGTATAAGTACACAAATGTTGATTTGTCTGTGGGATTGTACAGGGGTAGTTTTAAATTTTCACTCACTGATCATTTTACTTTTAGATACAGGATGCAGGGAATACAGTAGAGCTGAAGACATCAGTTAACAGCACAACAACTTCCGTAACTCCACAACGATCATCTGCCCCTCTTTCCAACTCTACCACACACATCCAACAAAACAGCTTTCCTGAAACCACACAAACAACTACACCCAAATGTCAGGACAATCCAGTGGTGAGTAGTGACTATATTTAGTCATTTAAGCTATTTCGGCATATACTATGTGTTACAATTCAGTAAGAATGAACATTTTTCCTCTATTCAGAACTGCAATTTAATATAACGGTGCATATGTGTCAAGAATGTTGGTCAGTATCCAGTTGTACTCGCATGAGTGGCATGAGATGTGTAAAATGCCTTATAGTCATTATTGTAGAAATCCTTTGCAGACTACTTAAAGAATTATCAGTAATCTTATGTGTATTGGTAGAATCACAAGTATATCATGCCATAACACAGGGAAGAGCAGAGACACGATTTCCAAGACCAGAGTATAGCTTTTATTACACCTCCATTGAGTTTGTGATTTCAATATTTGTGTTAACATCTTAACAGAAACTGGCCTTCATGCTCTCTCTGGGACTCGTAACACAGGGCCACCTTGATGGTGAGCTTTAATTTCTCCTCTGTCTTTTGTAATTTTCAATATTAAACCCAGCACTTATGCCAGTGTGGTCATGTGTGTAGAGATTCAAAGTAAAAGTCAAGAGAGAAAGAGAAGGACAACAGCAAACCCAGTCTACAGCAGAGCTGCAGTTGAACCAGAGGTATCCCACTGCAGTGTATAAATACAAAGTTGTAGGGCATGTATACACTTTTTAAATTTCTTAATTTCTTACCATGATTATATGTTAAATATGTTTCAGCATAAGAAAAGCACACTGTCGTACTTAAATTCTACAAACCAACGATTCAGAAAGAATGGTAATTATGGTAAAATTTTCACTTTATACTAGTGAATTAAATGTTTGTCTTAACAAATGATACATTTTTACTTTAATATATATTTTACTTTAATAATATTTAAGAAAAGTGTCAACTTTTTTGAAAATGGAGTTTCTGTAAAAGTGATAAATATAACAAGTGACCCTTGTTAAAAGTATGACACTTTTTTTCTTAAGTAATAAACTTGAACTGAACAGATTATTTCTGTGTAGAAATAAATACAACCCTACATATTACTACAGCATCAATTAAATTTACAGAAGTGCTTATCACGTGATTATGATCAAAGCATTGTTGCGAAGTCTTTATGAAACTTTCCTCGCTACTTAATATTCCACAGTCAACACTTATAACAAAGTGTAAGCATTTTAACCAACAGCAACTCGGCCACAATGTGATGGGACACAATAAATGAAAAAGCTGTTCGGCAGATGCTGAGGTTCATACTGCGCAGAAGTCTTTATAAATGTTATTCATCATTTATACATATATAATTTAATGTTTTGTATTAACACTTCAGTTATAATTAATAATATGTCATTGTATCACTATCGTGAATGCTTTTTTGTTTGTTGTTAATTGCTAGCCAATGAAGATGGTTCACTAGAGGTAAGACACCCTACATTTTCCTACCATGTGTCTGTCATTTTTATTTTTTCCTTTGTCGTCTATCACATCTCACCCAGGTTAACCACTAATCCCAGCAGTGCAGTGGAGCAGGGCATCAGTCCTTTGATCCCTTCCATCCTCCACTCAGCTTGTGTGGGCTGTCAATCTTCAGCGTTTCCACCATCCATCCCCATCTACTTCTCATCTCCGCTCAAGCTCAGTGGGGGATGTAAGTAGCTGGGGGATACTGTTGCACTCATTGATACAATCCCTCCTTCCTGTCCTCTCTGTTTACTAGTATCAGTAGTAACAGGGTAATTTTCCTTTTATATGTCTCAAATGGATTGTTTCCCAAAACCCTATGAGTTACAGTAACAAAATTTAAAGATCTTTGCTTCTGGGATTCCTTTGGTTTGGTTATTGGTCATTTTGGTGTAGTAATTAACAGATTGGACCCCCTAGAGTTAACCGCATACAATTGATTGTACACCTTCCAATAAAAAGTTTTGCAATTTACTTAAACAATTATTATTTCTCTCTATAAAAAAAATCTATTGAAAGCTCTGTTTACTGTTTCAATATTTTGGTAAATACTTGAATAGATTTCCCTGAGCAATAGATTTTAAGTTTTTTTAAATTCCTACGTTTGCTTGTGCTCAGTGTTATGATGGAGACATCCATGATTTTTGTCTGGTGTGTAGGCGCAGTGGGCAGTTATTCATGTGTGACACCTGCTCACATGTCTATCACCGGGACTGCCAGGCACCATCCCTCTGCACTGTGCCTAGGGGCATGAGGATTTTGCTCCTCATGCAAACAGAAGGTAAATGCTTTAGAGCCTGAGGTATCAGTACCCATGCCCATTGCCCTATAAAAATCGACCTCTTGCAAAATAAATTGGGGGTAGGTTTGTTGCACTTCTCTAACATGTTATGTTTGATGCGTCCAGTAAGAAGTACAGGAATCTGTATCTATAGTGTAATTTGAACATGCTTATAAGTTAATAAGTTTATGTTCTCTTTTCTTGTTTGCATTGTTCAATGTCACATTTCACCCTTTCACTCATTATACATTCATGTTATAATACATTTAACTTGTTATATTTGCAGTTTTCTATATCTTTATGTCAAAAGAGGGACTTTTTTTTTAACAAATCAGATTTTGGAGCAAGATGAAGTGTTGGAGTGGCCTGGGACGTTTGCAATAGTTCATTCCTACATTTCGTACAAAGCAGGTAATGGCATTTGATTCATAGAAGCGATTTACTATTGTCTAACATCTACAAACGCATGTGACATTGTTAAGTTCTTTTGCTCTCCAGAGAGAGAGCAGGAGAAATTGCGACTGGAAAAGTGGAGCTCTGACCTGCTGCAGGAGAGGGAGGAACTAGAGCACAGAGCAAAACATCTCAGTGACTCCATTACAGTCAGATATTATTTTGTTTATTAGTTCAAAAATATCTATCCTAAAAGTAACTTTTGTCTTTACCATAAAATAGCAATGACTCATGTTATATTTCTCTGTTACTGTTTTTAGGCTTGTACAGAAAGTCGAAGTAGTGTTTTGGCTCGACAAAGGGAGATGGAGACTTCAATAGAAAAAATGCGGAGTCTTGTGCAGCTTATTCGAGGCATTCAGCTACCTGTTTTACCACAGTTCCTGCTAACGGGTGCCCCCAGCAGAAATTCCGACCCAGTTTTAATTCAGCAGCCCAACATCCCACTCAACTCCGAAGATAACCAGCATTCAGTAAGAAAGAACATCATAACTCTAGATCAAATTTCAGATGCTGGTTGCGCCTCAGCAGGTCTCAGAGATGCCTTTAGCCTTAACAACCCCAGAAACACCAACTGCAGCATTCCAGTCTCTGAAGCTACTGAAAGCAACAGTAACACAAAGAATTCTTCCACAAGTCGTTGGTCTGGTTCAGTTACAACCAATTCTCCAGCTCTCAGCAATACACATCATTCAAAAATCATTAATACTAGCTTAAAGAGGACCCGAGAGCTAGATGATGAACATAATGAAAGCAAAAAACAAAATACTTTTAAAGATCTAACCAAAAACAGCACTGAGGACGTTAATGAAAGCATCACAGGCCTCAGAGGAACAGCAGACCCACGGCTGCAGACAGTGATGTCCATTGCAGAAGTAGTTCAAGGTGTAGACTAGTACCCATATCTCAAACCCCATACACCTTGTTGACCTCCAATCCAGAAGTGTCCTATTCTGCCATTTAAGTGTTTTTGTTTCTGTATTTTGACTACTATCCACAGTGCCAATGCAGAACAGGACTAGATGTACACAAGTAACCAGCAAGGAAAGTATTTAAAAAAATAATTACAACAAAGAAAAACAGTAAGAAAGGAGTTTAGGATATCACACCAACATGTGCCTGCTGTAGTTGCCGTTGCTCCTCTTGGTTGAAACACTTGGGGGCCAGCTGAAGGCATTTTCCCTCTTTAAAAATCACCTGAATGGTTTGCAGTTTGATCTTTATTATGCTTTGTTTAGCACGGTTTTCTTACAGTACCGAGATTTTGTATGAAAAAAAAACAAAACTGCAAATCATTTCAGAAAAAAGGGCAGTGTAAATTTTTTTTTAACAATTGGGCACATCTAATTTTTGTTTATCATAGTCTCCTGAAACTTATGTGACATGCGTATACAAAAGGACTGAGATTTAAAATTTTTGAAGGTTTTCTTTGCCGACAGGGCAAGTACAGGAAACCTGTCGTATTTCAAAATGTAATATCCTGATGGCATCATAAACTGTGACGAACTTCAGGTCTTGTTCTGTTTATATTTATTTAGGCAAATTGTGAAGTCTAGAGCTACACAGAGGCTTGCCATTTTTGCTCGGCTTATTACAGCTAAGCCTGTCGGCAGTGCGCAGCCTGGATTTGCATTTCCATTTTAGCACCGATCATGTTGCCCACAGAATGCTTTGCTTAATTTGCCCAAAATTTCGTAATAGTTGTGGACAGGGTTCCACTATAACAGGTGATGATAAAAGTAAACATTGCTGCTCTGTGATGCCTGAGCCAATCGCAGAAGAGGCTTTTCTGACCAGTCCAAAATAAGCATGGCACTTTCAACCTGTAATGGAAATGCTAACTAGCCCGGCACTGCCAAGAGATAAGACAGCACTCGTGTTCTCTGACTTCCAGGGCAGGTGAAAACCACCAAGAGGGAAAAATAAAGCTTATAAGCAGGTCTTCCATGTGTTTTAAATATTACACATATTAGATGTTTTGTCCAATTATGTTGGGTGTGCAGCAAGTATGTAAATATACATCTATCTCTCTCTCTCTATATATATATATATATATATATTTTATATTGTTTTTTTTTTTTGTTGTTGACAAAATAATGCCAGTTTGTGTTATCAGATGTTGACTATGTGGACATTTTTTTTTTTTACTTAATGGTGAATTAATGGATATCTATTGGCATTGTATTTGCATATGATCATTAAAATGTGATGTTTAGACAGTTATTAAGTGTGGTTTTGGGCCTCGAGCAAAACTTTTTAGGATCTCATTGACTATGTTTGGGTTAAACTTAAATATTTTATCTTAAAAATCTAGCAAGTACTAACACAGATCCCCCATATCCAACAAATTCGCAGAGATTGTGCCCGTTATAATTTTTTTACAGGGCTAAACGCCCCTCCTACAGGCTAAAGTTTTTACAATTACTTGTTCTTGCTCATCTGTTTCTGTAGCGCACCACTGGATTACCTTGTTTGGGTCCTGTAGCTCTGTGATCGATATTGTCTCCCTCTGTTTACGGTCTTAATCAAATATGTAATATTTGTGAATTTATGCTTATGTAGCATATTAAAAGGGCTGTTCATTTTTATTCTTCATTTAGTTGAAGTGTTAGTCTTTGACTTGGCAGCACTGGTTTTGTTTTAGGGGAAAAAAGCACAGGAATGTAAGCCAACAAACAAACAGGTACCCCTCCACTTATGTTATGTCGTGTTAACCCTAGTGAGAGTTCAAAATGTGCAGCAATCAAAGTGTATCAAGACTCAAGCCCACTACAGCTGTGAGCATCAGACCAGCATTAAACCAATACTGTGTACTAGATTCAAATAAAAGAAATACAAATCTAATTCAAATTCAGCTGTATAGATATATAAATAGCATTGGTCCTGTAGTTTAACTGTGTGTGTACAGTGTGGGTGGCTACTCAGGCAATTAACTGCTTAATCCTGTAATAGTCCATTTAAAGTGGTTGCATTAACTTGTTCTGGTTCTTTGGTTATGTGTAGTCTACTGTAATGCTATGTCCTTGTGACCACCTGCAACGGTGTCCTGACTTATTTTTGGATGGTGCCTACACTACCTTTTCAGTTATGGTTTCTATTAATTGTTTTTAATATTTCAACTTTTGTTTTGCAAAAACGTTATTGCTAATGTCGAAGCTATTTTTTTTTCTTTATTTGTTTTGGATCTGTTAGTCTGTCGTATAGGTCACAGTTTTATTTAGCTCTTCATTCTGGGTCCACAGTCGTGCTATCAGAATTTATTTATATATATAATTATTCAATGGCTTTCACTTAACAATAGTTGAGCCAAAGAGGTTTTCATAAATATAAAAAATATGTCAAAATATAACAAATGGATCAGGTGTTGTAGATCACCTTTTACTGTGTATTTTTATTTGGGGAAAAAAAATTCACCTTACTCCTGGAGTGTTCTTGAGTTGTCTTGATACTGTGCTGGGGGTGATAAGGAATATTGTTCAATTTAATATCTGCAAATGTCATGTTTAGGTTCTTGTCAGATAAGAAATGTCAAGTTATGATAAAAATGACCATTTTGTCAGAATGGCTGTGTAAACGTGCAAAGTTGCTTATTGTAAAGAGTAAGCGTTTTTGTGTCATTTAAACAATTCCAAGTGTTTTAAACCTTTTTACAAGTGTCACTGAATTCCTGTGTTTAGTCCAGTTAGTAGTTGTAAAGCTGTTTGGGTGGTGCTGAGTCTTCAGGTCTCCATTTGCATGGTTCCCCACGAGATATTCAATTCTTTTCTCTGACATTATCTCATCCCAGGACTTGTCATCTATACAGATTCAGAAAGGCAAGCAGATGAGCTTTGCACAAACCTTATTACATTACAGCACACCAGATGTGGTGATAAATTTATTAAATAGTAATAATCCATTGACCTCTGGTTTAAAGTGTTTTACAACTGTTTTGAAAATGTGATGTTTGCTTTTTTTTTTTTTTTACACTGTAATGTGGTCTTTATTGTTTGTTGCCGTTTAATGTTGGTATGTTCACTTTTTACAGATTTGACATTTTTTCCTCTTATAACCTCTGTAAATGCACAGATGCGTGTCTTTCTTCATGTTGAAGGGGTGGATTGAGGGGATCTTGATTTGTATTTATTATTTTTTCTAATTAAAATGAGAAAGTCGATAATTTCTGCTTTTTCCCCCCAAATCTGAAAGTGAATACAGAGTTTTGATATTCTTGAAGCTGTATTTAGTTGATTGTTACTAATTATTACTAGTTATTTATTCGTAATTTTTTTTCATGTTTTCATTTGTGTGGTGCAGAATGCCTGATGCTTATTTTTTTTTATACAAACCTTCCCCCAAACCATCATGTAAGAATTATAAAGACAATACAGGAGATTGTTTGTTTAAAATATTTTATAATGATAAATTGGTGACTTCTAAATTTCCAGTCTGTGGCTTTGGGTGTGAAAATAAATAAGCAATTAAAAAAATATTTTCTCTAACCAAATAGTCAAAAAAAATTCTAAATGCACTATTTACAATATTTTGTACCAGCATTGTCCACATGAAAAATCTGAATAATTATTAAAATGTCAAAATACTCTTTGGAAAACCTCTAGTAAACTCCCCATTGTTTTAGCAGGAATAAAACACTTTGGAACATTATCAGAAAGAAAGGATGTGCAAAACCTGAAAATAAGATGGGTTCTGAATATGTATTGTGATATTCACAAGGATTATTCAGGGGTGTCATGTATGACCTTGTATGAAATATATATATATATATATATATATATATATATATATATGTATATATATATATATATATATATATATATATATATATACACACACACACTCACACACACACACATGTGACTGCATTAACCTTAGCACAATGGAAAAGCGCTTGAATTACTGGAAGCTTTTTCGGCTGCTGAAACTGTTGACCTGTACCTTAGTTTTACAAATTAATTTAATAACATTTATGGACTTGACTTGTGTTCTCCCTTATAGGTCATTTTCTCCCTTATAGGTCATTTTGGGTAAAAGCTTCGGCAAGTCAATTTGTTTAGTCTCCAGTTCAGGCAATTTTGGGTGGAGTTTGAACATTTTATTACTAGAATTGTAAAAAAAAAAGTCACATTTGTTAGTTGTTTGATATCCTTGAGCTCTTTGGACAAAGAGCGGTGAGGTTGCATGCCTGAAAACCTAATTTAGTTTCTTTAGCTGCATGTTTTTTGCCTATGGAAGGAACTTCCAGGTTGAGCAACACCATAAAACATCCTGAAACAACTACAGACAGTGGCTATAACATTATTTTTATTTTGCTTACAGCCTTTATTGAAACCTACATTTTTTTCACTCAGAAATAAAAATGAAATTGAAAAACATTTGAACCACGATAATAATAATTATTAAAAATAAATAAATCTTGTGAGCAACACAAAATGTCCAGTGATGCACAGAAGTCTATATAAAAGACTGGTAAAACCAAAGCAATAGAATCTTTAGACATCTACGCAGCACGATGCCATCGTCCAAAGAGATGACTTGGTAGCAAAAAACCTAAAGTTTATTTTGTAACTTAACATCACAGTTTCTACTTGATACCATTCATCTGAATTGGAATTTACTCTTACTCTAAGGTTTGAAGATATTTTATAAGTAAAAACATAAGTAAGGCGGCACGGTGGCTTAGTGGTTAGCAAGTTTGCCTCTCACCGCTAGGGATTCATGGTTCGAATCCCCATCTGGGTGGAGTTTCCATGTTCTCCCCGTGTCTGCGTGGGTTTCCTCCGGGTTCTCCGGTTTCCTCCCACAGTCCAAAAACATGGATCAAGTAAATTGAATTCTCAAAATTGCCCCATATAGAGTTTGTCTGTGTGAGTGAGTGTGTGCCCAGCGATGGATTGGCGCCCGAAACGTTCTCCCCTGCATGGGCATCGGGAACCCCACCGCGACCCTAATAGAGGATAAAGCGGGAGATAATGAATGAAGACATAAGTAAAGCTTTATTTCAAAGTGAAAGCAGAGTGTCTTAAGCTTCAGAAATCCTTCATCCAGTGCATGAATAAGAGTACAAACCACATTACTATGTCCTTCAGGGTGAATTATCTGTAATATAAAGATCAAAATGTACAAACTTTCTAAAGCTGTAAAGTATAAAGAATACTGACCACCTTCGTAATCCTAAAAGTACACCTTTTTTATGTATTTCGGTGATGTGGCTTAAATACAAGTAAGTGATGGATTACCAAAAAGTTTAATAATTTGGGGTGTAGTTTATTATTTTGATAGACTGTAATGACTACATGTAAATGTGACATAGCACATGAACAAGTAGACAACTAACACGTTTAAAAAAAATCATATATTTGTATATAAGCAAACCAATCATTTAATGCGGTTTATCCAAGAGTGTAGTGTGCCAACTTTTAGCTAAAATGATTTTGGATCAGTTCCTGTTGTACTTTTAAAGCATCAAGATCCACTTTTTCCAATGTGTCACTGTCTTCCTCTGTCTGGTCTGTGGCTTCCGTCCTCTCGAAGGTCCAAGCGTCTAGTCCTGACTGCAAGGAGATGTTATGGAGAACACAGCATGCTTGGATGATGCGGGAACACTTGTCTGGTGAGTACTGCAGATAACCCTTTGCTCTATCAAGGCATCGAAACCGAGTCTGGAGGGCACGAAAGGTGCGGTCCACAATTTCATGTGTGGTTATATGAGCCATGTTGTAACGGTAGTCAGCTGGAGTTTTGGGATTCTTAACAGGCGTCATCAGCCATTTCTTGAGAGGGTACCGGTTATCTCCTGCTTAGAAAAAGGTTAAATAGTAAACATAGACTGCCAGATGTATTTGGTATTAAGCAAATTAGACCAAAATAAAAGTTTGATTTAACAATATGAGCTTAAATTGAGCATTCACTTAACCATTTGTCATCGGACAAACCAATATTTACATCATCAACATTTTAAAAAGTATTTAGAAAATAATTGTCAATTTTAATTGTTTTTACAGCAATATCTTAAAATGAACACATCTTTTTACTCCACGAACTAGTTCCAATTACCGGATGGACTTTGTAATTCTACAATTACAGACTGTTCTTACTCTGTTCTCTAATGGTCAGGATCCCACTAGTAGCACCACGGAGTAGGTATTATTTGGTTGGTGCATTATTTCTATCTCAGCAGTGTCACTGAGATTTTTAAATGAAACCACTGCCACAAATTGCATGTGTCACTGCAGAACTGACAGTAAACAATACACCCCACCAAATTTGACCTATTCTGTGATGGTTCTGACCCATAGAGAACAGAGAATCAACAGGGGACTAAAAAAGAAAACATGTACTACAGACTGTATTTGTAAAACTACAAAGTCCATCTATATGGTAGGTAAAAAAAAAATAGACAATGAAGGGAGCGTGTCCAAACTTTGGACCGGTACTGTAAATTATGCAAAATATACTTTTTAGGCATTGTACCTTATCTTTTTTTATCTTACCTAATAGCCAACCTCCATGATTTTTTTGCTCTTTGAACAGCTTGCACACATTTGACTGGTTGAATACAGCCAAGTCTGTTAGACTGCCAGGCCAGTGTGTTTCAGCACTCAGCAGCAGCCCTCGGGCATCACAAACCAGTTGGCAGTTAATGGAGTGAAAGCCTTTTTTATTGACGTATGATGAATCCTCAGTGTTTGGTGCTTTAATGGCAATGTGAGCACAGTCCACAACCCCTATGACATTAGGAATACCGGCCACTCTGTAAAACTCCTCATTAGACTGCTGCTTGGTCGACTCGTCACGGTTGAAGCCGATAACCTCAGGTGCTTTTTCGATTAGAGCTTTGGTGACATTTGAGACACAACGGCTCATGGAGGCCTGACTGATACCAATGGTGTCCCCCATTTTACTCTGAAATGAGCCTGAGGTGTAGAAGCCCAGAGCTGCCAGGATCTGAACTTCTGGGCTGATTGCCCGAGACCTCTGAGTGCGTCTGAGCAGGCTTTCCTTAAGTATCTCCACCAAGTAACAGATAAATTCTCGTGGGAAACCAAACATTGTCAACAGGAAGTCATCTGTAACTGTTTCAATATCAAATCTATCCAGGGTTTTGTGCCCACGGCCGTGAAGCAAAAGGTCACAGTCCAGGATGGCAATAGGGATTGCCATTGTGATTGAAATTAAAGGCACCTTGGCAGAATGAGCTGTGAGAATCCTGTAAAAAAAATAAAATAAAACCTCACACTCGATCAAGTCAGTGAGCAATTAGTATTCAGTATTTTTTTAAAAGCAATATAGTTAATAACACTATTATTAACTTCATTTATTCCTAATCTAATACTTTTTTTCTGATCCAGTTAACACTTAACAGAACATTTTCCTGCATTTTCCCCACACACGCTTCAACTTTTCAACCCTGGTACATTTTTTTTTTACCAAATTATTCTTGCATTTACCAAATTATTCTTGCAGACAGTTAATGTTAAATCATCACACACCACCATGCTGCTCATGCACAAACTTTATTCATTGATTTTTTACCACATTTAACCCACCCATGCAGTAAAACACACACTGGTGAAGTGATCACACATGTCCAGAGTGGTGGAAAGCCCTGTACACAGCTCCTAGGGAGTAACTGAGGTTAGGTGCCCTGCATAAGGGACTTCAGCCATAGTACCTGGTGAGACCAGGAATCGAATAAGGGCCACAAGGCTGATTTATTATCCACAAGCCTATGACTGCTCCTACACAAGTTAATACAGTTGTTTAAAGACAAACTATTTCTGATGCTAAAAAAATCAAGGCCTTGTTATGATTGCCACAAAATTCAAGTTAAAGAGAAATCTTATTGAAGGTGTAAATGAAAATATAAATACCTATGTTCTTGCGTCAATTCTGCACTCTCCACTCTGCTACAAAAAAGAAGGTATTGCTGTAGATATTTAACAGGTTTGTTTATGTTGGTTAGTTGAATAGACTGCATGTATCAGAAAACAATATAAACACACCCCCCCATAATTACCCAACACTTGCTTAGAGTTTCTGAATACAAAAATTATGATAACTGCCCAAAAACGGGATTCCCGTTTCGAATCCCAATCTGGGAGGGGTTTCCATGTTCTCCCCGTGTCCGCGTGGGTTCCCTCCGGGTTCTCCGGTTTCCTCCCACAGTCCAAAAGCATGGATCAAGTCAACTGAGTTTTCCAAATTGCCCCATATAGAGTGTGTCTGTGTGAGTGAGTGTGTGCCCAGCTATAGATTGGCGTCCTGTCCTGGGTGTATCTGCCCAGCGCCCGAGAACGTTCTCCCCTGGATGGGCATGGGGAACCTCCCCCTCCCCCCCACGACCCTAATAGAGGATAAAGCGGAAGATAATGGATGGATATTAATGTACTGAGTATACAGTATCAAACAAAGGTTTAGACACAACATTTTTTTTCTCCACTTACAGTTTCACTGACCGAAAAATGGCCTTTGTAGTTCTACAATTACAGACAGTAGTCAATCTGTACACATTGTACTTAAGTTATTTTTCAAGTTCAAGTAATTTATTTATATAGCGCTTTTTACAACAGTACATTGTCACAAAGCAGCTTTACAGAATGAAAAGCCTTTAAACCCCCAAAGAGCAAGCCGAAGCGACAGTGGCAAGAAAAAACTCCCTGTTATGTTGTTATTTAAGGAAGAAACCTTGTGAGGACCGAGGCTCAGTGGGGGACTCATCCTCCTTGAGCGGCCAGGCAGCGACAACAGTGTAGGATAGCCATGTACAGATAAACTTACTGTTCTCTGATGGTCAGAACCCCAATAGTAGCACCACAGAGCAGGTATTATTTGGTTGGTGCATTATTATCCCAGCATTATTATTATTTGGTTGGTGCATTATTATTACATCCTATCCCAGCAGTGTCACTGAGGTGTTTAAATAAAACTACAGCAGCACTGCTGCACTAAAACCCCCTCACCACATCAGTGTCACTGCAGACCTGACAATAAACAATCCACCACCCAAATTACACCTGTCCTGTGCCCCCCCCCCACCACCACCAACAGAGACCAAAGAGGGAACTAACTAACCAAACAAAACAGATGTACTACAGTCTGCAATTAAAAAAACTACAAAGTCCATCTATATAGTGAGTTAAAGAAATAAACAGTGAAGGCGGTGCGTTCGCTATTTTCGTTGTAATTTAGCTGAATTTACCATGTACATTTTATCTCACTTTATTAAATTGCTACACTAAAAACCTCGTAACACAAGATATTTTCTTTTCTCTTACCCATCTTGTTGTTGCCACAGAACCGCGTTACTCAACTCCGTCGTAAAGTGCCGTAAAGTATCTGTGGAAAGCCAAATGGGTCACACAGAAGCTGTTTCCCGAAAGCTTCACATTTCCTCCAACTGATCTCCACACGGGCGTTAGTGGTTAGCACGTTCGCCTCTCAGCGCTAGGGATTCCCGGTTCGAATCCCCATCTGGGTGGAGTTTCCATGTTCTCCCCGTGTCTGCGTGGGTTTCCTCCGGGTTCTCCGGTTTCCTCATATAGAGTGTAAATTGCCCCATATAGAGTGTGTGTGTGAGTGAGTGTGTCCCACAGTCCAAAAATAATTGCCCCATATAGAGTGTGTGTGTGAGTGAGTGTGTGCCCAGCGATGGATTGGCGCCCTGTCCTGGGTCTATCTGCCCAGCGCCCAAGACGTTCTCCCCTGGATGGGCATGGGGAACCCCACCGCGACCCTAATAGAGGATAAAGCGGGAGATAATGAATGAATGAAAGAATGAATGATCTCCACACTGAAATAATCAGTGAACGAGCATCCAACAGCTCAAAGATTTTAGCTCACCGATTAATAAAAATGCACTGTGTATGTTATAATAATAATATTTTATTTAAGTAGCGCAAATCTGGGATCTTAAAGACGATATAAAATGTATTCAAATAGTAGAAACACATGAAACATTGATACTAACAATAATGTGATTTCTAAGATAATAAAAGCAAAATAAAAATGCAACAGCGATGAAAATAGCAGCTCCAGGTTAAAAGGGGTCATAAACAGATATGTTTTGAGGAGTGACTTAAAAGTAAGCAGATCAGAACATTCACGTATTTGGAAAGAGTTCCTAAGTGAGGGGGCAGCAACAGAAAAGGCTCGGTCAGCCCGGGTCCCGGACTCGGTTCGGTTCTAATGCTGGCAGACAGAAGATTTGCATCAGAAAAGCGAAGGCTAGGTGATGGGGTATGAAGATGAAAGAGGTCAGTGAAATAAGAAATGTTCTTTCTGGACAGGCATGGACTAGATTTCAGAGTTTACTAGATTAGTGACCAGATTTCAATTCACCAGATGTGGGACAAAGACTGTTTGTGTGGGATATATATATATATTTCATTCATTTATTATCTCCCGCTTTATCCTCTATTAGGGTCGCGGTGGGGTTCCCCATGCCCATCCAGGGGAGAACATCTCAGGCGCTGGGCAGATAGACCCAGGACAGGGTGCCAATTCATCGCAGGGCACACACTCACTCACACAGACACACTCTATATGGGGCAATTTGGAGAATTCAATTGACATGATCCATGTTTTTGGACTGTGGGAGGAAACCGGAGAACCCGGAGGAAACCCACGCAGACACGGGGAGAACATGGAAACTCCACCCAGATGGGGATTCGAATGTGCTAACTACTAAGCCACCGTGCCGCATATATATATATATATATATATATATATATATATATATATATATATATATATATAGTATATATATACAGTATATATATATATATCCATGCTCTCCCCGTGTCTGGGTTCTCCGGTTTCCTCCCACAATTCCTCCAGTCAATTGAGTTCTCCAAATTGCCCCATATAGAGTGTATTTGTGTGAGTGAGTGTGTGCCCAGCGATAGATTGGTGACCCTGTCCCCAGCACCCCAAACGTTCTATCCTGAGCATGGGAAACCCAACCATGACCCTAGTAGAGGATAAAGCGGAAGATAATGGATGGATGGATGGGTTCCTATGTGAGGGGACAGCAACAGAAAAGGCTCGGTCAGCCCGGGTCCCGGACTCGGTTCGGTTCTAATGCTGACAGACATCAGAAAATGTGATGGGGCAGTGAAAAATAGGAAATGTTCTTTCTGCTAATCTGACAAACTGGGCACTTTTTCACCCTGTGGGTTGACGCTTTTATATATTTACATTTTTTTCTTGATTTCTAAAAAACCGGCCCACGATTGGTCCATATTCAAGACAGACAGTGCACTGAACCAATCGGGATATAGTACGAAACCGTCCCACCTCTTCCCTGCGTGGTTAAACTCTTCCCAGTGTTTCCAACTATAAAAAAATATTGTATTTAGTTTTTTCTAGTTTTATTGAAGACTTTTGGAAGCCGAACGTGAACACACGACTTCTTCAGTTTCTGTCCTCAGCGAGTAGCGGGTTCTGCCGTGAGCCCCGTTCCCCAACACTGCAACTGAACTGCGCATGCCCAAAGCTGCCACTGAGGCTGCCCACTAATTACAGTAATTAATAAATACGTTTTTTGTCAGTCTCTCGCCTCGTCCATGGTGTGTAATTTTAGGTAAAGAACTAAACATCTAGCTAGATAATTAAAATTGATTTAGAGTGTTTTACTAACTTTTTTGTGTTGCAATGCATTTAACCACGTTAATAAATAAATAAATTAATAAATACAATTTTATGCAAATAAGGCGATGACGTCATCCATCGACTTCGCTTAATTCTACACAAAAGTCCAAGTGCAACCTCACAACAACCTAAGAAGCCACATTCAGGTGATTTATTCATTTCTCTCCTGCAGTGGGTTATGATGAAACGTGTGCAAAATAATACCCTGCAGTTGTATTTAATGTTAGAAATTAGTGAATATAACTAAATAAAGGTATGCTGATGTGCAGAGGGAACCGCCTACAAAGATGGCAGTACTAACCTGCCTAAAAGTTTATCTCTGATCATTAAAGTGTTTTTTTTTTTAAGATTACATGTACATATTATCATTGTGAAATAAGATTAGCTTGTACACAGGTGCATTCATCAACACGCTCGTTATTCAGTTATTTCTTTAGTTTTATCGCCATGACAAACACCACTCTCAACATTCCAAAGTGGTTGGGAACGTTCTATTGTTCTCTGGACTGTGAAGTATTTAAAAAACCCAGAAGCTTATTTGTGCGGTTTTGACATATTTCAGGTGTTTTTACTTACTTTTTGTCTCCCACAAGGTTATGCCTTTATTCTACAGCTTCAAATACATGCAAATTAATTATTATGAAAATTAGGCGATGACGTCTTTCATCGCTTTCACAGACATATTTGCTGCTGTAGTAGTCTCCATGTCCTCCATGACATCAGTGCTCCAGCAACAATGGGTTGGAAGTGCAGACAGATTAATACCTTTCAAACGGTTTATTAAAGAAATAAACAAAAAGGGGGAATTCAATTTGTCAAGTAGAAGGCATAGACCAAAGCTGGTCAAAATAAGAAAGAAAAGAGTTCCACTTCAAATAGGCTAAAAGCATTTTTTTAATATCCATCCATTATCTTCCGCTTTATCCTGTATTAGGGTCGCGGTGGGGTTCCCCCTTGCCCATCCAGGGGAGAACGTCTCGGGCGCTGGGCAGATAGACCCAGGACAGGGCGCCAATCTATCGCTGGGCACACACTCACTCACACAGACACACTATATATGTGGGGCAATTTGGAGAACTCAATTGACTTCCATGTTTTTGGACTGTGGGAGGAAACCGGAGAACCCGGAGGAAACCCACCCGGACACAGGGAACTCCCAGATGGGGATTCAAACCGGGAATCCCTAGCGCTGAGAGGCAAACGTGCTAACCACTAAGCCACCCATTTTTAATAGTAACGTATAAATAAAATCACGTGACTGCTTGTATGATGTCATTGGTTATGGTGGTTAAATTTTCACAGCATGTTTACTGCTGAGCATAACACACTGTGACGAAAACTCATTCATTCATTATCACCCGCTTTATCCTCTATTAGGGTCGCGGTGGGGTTCCCCATACCCATCCAGGGGAGAACGTCTCGGGCGCTGGGCAGATACACCCAGGACAGGGCGCCAATCCATCGCTGGGCAAGTCAAGTCAAGTCAAGTAATTTATTTATATAGCGCTTTTTACAACAGTACATTGTCACAAAGCAGCTTTACAGAATGAAAAGCCTTTAAACCCCCAAAGAGCAAGCCGAAGCGAGTGAGCGGCACACACTCACTCACACAAACACATTCTATATGGGGCAATTTGGAGAACTCAATTGACTTGATCCATGTTTTTGGACTGTGGGAGGAAACCGGAGAACCCGGAGGAAACCCACGCGGACACGGGGAGAACATGGAAACTCCACCCAGATGGGCATTCGAACCGGGAATCCCTAGTGCTGAGAGGAGAACATGCTAACCACTAAGTCACCGTGCCGCCCCGTGACGAAAACATGCTTAGCTAAAAAGTATTTTAAAAGCACATTCATGTACTAACTAGTAAGTTTTTAAATATGTAAAATGTTCCAAAAAGTATATTTATTCTTTCTCTCTCTCTCTCTCTCTCTCTCTCTCTCTCTCTCTCTCTCTCAATTCAATTTTAAAAGCTTTATTTGCATGACAAATTATACACTCGTATTTCACAAAGCTGGTTTACAAAATAAAAAAACAAAAATAAAAACAATTACAAATTTACAAAATTACAAAAATGTACATAGTATACAAATACAATGAAATAGTATAATATATACATATATAAATATCGCTCTCTCTCTCTCGCTCACTCACTCACTCACTTTCACACGTTTGCTATTTACCACGGTCACTGTGATCAAACTGGTAACATTCGCCAATCGGTAAATATAATATGATAAAAACCCGTTCCTTAAAAAAAAAAGCGTATTAAGCAAATGAATGAAATACGATGTCTTTTCTAACTATATGGGTGTGCACACCTTCTGTGTGATATAAATTTACCTCTTGACGTACGCCAATCCGACGAATGTGCTGTTTATGGTTTCGCAATCCTTACACGTCATTTGGACGACCTGCTTCACAACATAAACAGAAATGCAGCTGTTTGTTCCTGCGTTGTCTTAATTTGACTTTAGTCTTTATTTCGGTGTTATGTTCGTCCGGAAACCCTATTTTAATCTTCTGAATGCTTACCCGTTGCATGGCCTGCAGTGTAAAGCTGCTGAGCTGTAAGTAAAGATTATCATCCTTCTGTTCGGGAGTTTATGGCTTTATTTCCATCCGTTGGGTTCCACTACAACCTGAAACCTACACAAATCCAATGGTTTTAATAACAATCTGCATAAATACAGCCGTGTTTATATATTTACAGCAACGTGCGTATTGTACAGCTGTGTTTACGCATTTATAAAAGTCTTAACCAACGTGTTTACGTATTTACAGCATTGTTTATGTATCTATAGTAGCTGCTTCCTGAATATGGAATTTTCTTAGTAAACATTTTGTATCTATAATAAGTCAAGTCAAGTCAAGTAATTTATTTATGTCGCGCTTTTTACAACAGTACATTGTCACAAAGCAGCTTTACAGAATGAAAAGCCTTTAAACCCCCAAAGAGCAAGCCGAAGCGACAGTGGCAAGAAAAAACTCCCTTTTATGTTGTTATTTAAGGAAGAAACCTTGGGAGGACCAAGACTCAATGGGGGACTCATCCTCCTTGAGCGGCCAGGCAGCAACAACAGTGTAGGACAGCCATGTCCAGATACTAAACAAATGGAAAAACTAACAACTAGAAAACTATGTGTGAGTCCATTAGGGGGCGTCCTGCAGGACCACCTTGTCAGGATCCATACAGTATTCGTAAGCAGAGCCATGGATATTACATCTGTATCTTACTTTTAGAACCGTGTTTCTAAAATCATATACAATGAATGTGCTTCTAAAAGTATATTTAGTATATTGTAAAAGCACACGTGCTGTATATCAAATTTTAGCTGCAGAATTTGATTTGATTTTATTTTATATAATGTAATGTTTCCCTAGAGTGACTGGTTATTTACTGCAATGCCATGCTGTTGTTATACTTGCAGATTCATTCATTATCTCCCGCTTTATCCTCTATTAGGGTCGCGGTTGGGTTCCCCATGCACATCCAGGGGAGAACGTCTCGGGCGCTGGGCAGATAGACCCAGGACAGGGTGCCAATCTATCGCTGGGCACACACTCACTCAGACAGACACACTCTATATGGGGCAATTTTGAGAATTCAATTGACTTGATCCATGTTTTTGGACTGTGGGAGGAAACCGGAGAACCCGGAGGAAACCCACGCAGACACGGGGAGAACATGGAAACTCCACCCAGATGGGGATTCGAACTGGGAATCGCTGAGAGGCGAACGTGCTAACCACTAAGCCACCGTGCCGCCCATACTTGCAGATTGCTATTCAGAATCATTTTCCAATCAAAGGCATCTGAATAGCATCACTATTGCTCTAAAGATGTTTCTGTGTGTTGTTCATTTCATTACAGACACTGGATGTTAAAAGGTGTACTAGTAACCTAACAAGCTGCATGGGACTTTAGCTCCAATATTACTGTGTCTAATATTAGCATAATCCATTCCTCCTTATAACCCTTTGTCTATTTTTTTTAGTTTTGGGTAATAATGGACAGCAATCTGAGCCCACAGGACAGGAAAGACTTGGACAAATTCATCAAGTTTTTTGTCTTTAAGGTATATGTTCTTTGTTAACCTTGTGATGATGTAGGAGCTGATCGTTTCAATTGGTCATGGTATAATTTGCGTCTGTGTGTATGAATAGACTGTACAGGTAATAGTCCAGTCTCGGCTGGGCGAGAAGATCTGCACTCGTTCGTCTTCGTCACCCACGGGTTCAGATTGGGTAAACTACATTAAAAAATATCTATCCATTTTATATATTACTTTTTCTAAGTTAAAAACATGTGGTGTTAAATTTCTCTTAACATTTTTTTCTAGTTTACTTTGGCAATTAAGGACATCCCAGAGGTTACACATGAGGCTAAAAAAGCTTTGGCTGGGCAGCTACCCAGTGTTGGACGCTCTATGTGTGTGGAGATCTCCTTAAAAACCTCAGAGGTAAAAGAAGACAATTCAAAATTTGATGCTCAATTTTTGTGTGATGCTTGAATCTTCAGTTTTGTGGTAAAACACTGCTGTTCCTTATATCAGTGTGACTCAGTTCAAATGTGTATCTGTCATACACACATTTTTAAAACCGTTTAGCATGTATTCATTATTAATTACGGATAAGCGCAGAC
Source organism: Corydoras sp. C115 (assembly GCA_019802505.1). Lineage (NCBI taxonomy): Eukaryota > Metazoa > Chordata > Actinopteri > Siluriformes > Callichthyidae > Corydoras > Corydoras sp. C115. Next base: position 3,791,215 of record JAFMOC010000037.1, on the reverse strand, counting down.
TGACTGCTAAAAATAGGCCATTGGTTATTAACGCAATTGGCCAAATGGTTAAAAGTTTTTTTTATTTTTTTTTTATTTCTCAGCTCCAACTACCCTTTTATTACCCTTACACTGACTAATATTGTTTTATATAAAATAACTGCAATGTCATCATTGCTGAGCTTTTTATGTGAACTTTGCAGTTAATGATGAAAACCTTAGTGACATCCTTTTTTTTCTCAAGACATGTTCTTCAGTCAGCTTCATTAGGTCTGTGGGTGCCAAACCCAGATTTTTACCATACCACTGAGATGTACTATATTCATGTTTTCTTTCTGACCAGAACACAATAATTACTAGAACCATTTCTTATATCGTAGTCTTTTACAATTACCTAAAAAGAAATATATAAATGTTGCAGGGGGATTCAATGGAATTAGAAACATGGTGTTTGGAGATGAACGAGAAGTAAGTTGTTAAAATTATCGTATAGCTCATTTGTTTATGAGACTAATATCTTTGTGTACTATTTTATATGACTGTATTAGTTTATATGTTTTAATTGTCTTATTGTAGGTGTGAAAAGGATATTAAAGTCTCCTATACAGTTTATACACGGCTGTCCCTGCTACTTAAATCTCTCCTGGCTATCACAAGAGTTACTCCTGCCTATAAGCTATCACGCAAGCAAGGCCACGATTATGTAATCCTATACAGGTATGAAATGTGTTTAAATCCAAAATTTTGTTAAGCTGTAAATACACAATTTCTTAGCATGAATGAATATAATTTAATAAGATCCATTTTAAAATTTATTTTAATCTATTGGCAGGATATATTTTGGAGATGTGCAGCTTTCAGGACTTGGGGAAGGTATGAACTTTAGATAACTTAGAAAGCAAACCTTTGATAAAACTCCTATCTGGTTTGCATTTTATTTTTTACTACCTTTGAATCTCTCTTATTTTCTGTTTCACTTCTCACCATTATATAGGTTTTCAGACTGTACGTGTAGGAGTTGTGGGTACTCCCATAGGCACACTCACACTCTCATGTGCCTACCGTACCAATCTGGCCATGGTATCCTCCAGGTACATATACTGTTCACTATTAACAAGTAAAATATGAAAAAGTGGAATATGTGTTGTGCACACACACACACACACACACACACACATCATTGCCGGTCCAGTAACATCACATTTATATTTCATATGTCAGGCGCAGTAAACAGTAAATTAAAACTCCAATGCAGGTTTTTTTTTCATACTGGGACATGCAAGTCCCAGGGGGCAAGATTCTTTTTATTTTTGTTTTCACACACTCAAATCTATATCAATTATTTTTTTTAGTGTTGTATATTATTATGCTGACTAGCATATCCAGTTGGTTTTAAAGAATATGTGGTTCAAGTTATACACATAATATGGGGTCTGTGCCCAAATAAAAAAGACTGAAAGCCACTTTCTTGCTTTAAGGGAATGAAAAATAAGTATTTCAGCACAATATACAAACATTCTAGATAATATAATCATGCTGTCATGTATGTGAACTTGTAAATCCATACATATTACAGTATGACTGTGTACCTGGTTAAAAAAAGTTTATTAGGACAAGCTTGGTTTAAAATAATTCAGGTGGACTGCATACAAAACCTGATCTCAGATATTCTTTAGGCAGAAATTGATCGATAACCAGTCCAGTATTTGTTTTTGTAGATGTTATGCATTTTGTCTGACTCTATAAAGATGGTGACGAATGTGCTGATCTTGCAGGCATGTCGAGAGGACGGGCCCTATAATGGGCATTATTCTAGATCATTTTGAGCGTCCACTCGGCAACACTGCTCTCATGCATCCCTGCAACTACAGGTGTGTTGCAACTAATGTTTTAATAAAGTAGCCCCAAAATATAACATTTTGAGTATTGATAAATTGGATGTCTTCACTGTAAACTATGCATAAATTATATACATTTAATCATATATCTAAAACACATTGTTTATTGAAACTAATAAGGCCAAACACAGGTGTGACTGGTGTGAAATGTAAGCATCAAAATATTACACAATTACTTACTTACAACTTAATTATCAAAACAATTACACTGGGGAAAACAGAATTGAACACTTAAGTACAAAGAGATTTAATACTTAGTGAAAAAAATATTCGTTTGCTGTAAGAGCTTCGATGTGCTGAGAATTTCAGAAATAAGCAGGACTCCTCATTAATATGCTTAGAAGTTCTGTTGTGAAGGTTGATACCTATCCTTGTAGAAAAATTTATTAATCCAAGATAATGTCCAACATGATGTATTTAGTCAACAAATGGTATCTATGCCTTAACATGTGCCAGAGTTTATTTCAAATTATAGATGTTCTGTTCAATTCAAAGATAAAAATATGTCCAAGTGTCTGTCCCATACAAAATCAGATTTTAAAATGTTTCATATAAAGTACAGATTTTGTTTCTAATTGATGTAGTTTAAGTGCTAAATTATTTGGACTAAAACAATCCCCTTTTTTCCCTCATGCTGCTAGAGCTCCAGTTGAAGATGAGACAGGAATGTATACTGGAGTCGAAGATTCACAGGAAGTGTGCACCACCTCGTTTTCCACTTCTCCTCCTTCTCAGGTACATACACCTTTCTCTGCAATGCTGAGAATGTTGAATTTGAGAAGAAAACTGAATTTGTATTTGAATTTTACTATATTATTGATTTCTTGCACACCCCCAAAAAGAAAAATCCCTGCTCTCCTGTTGAGAGTACAGCATCTCAGCCAAAATCCTTTTTAGGGAAATAAATATTGTGGCTCATAAAGCTATAGGCTTATTATTTTGACAAGTTGATTATTACTTATCAGTTCAGTTTTTTTCTTAATACCTGATAATTGGTCTTGTAAATTGTTATAAACAAGTCACAGAATTGTTTTTGAATTCTATTTTTTTTGTTTATTTTAAACATTCTAAAAGGTTTATTATAATATAAATCATGTTAATTTGTATTTATCTCCTAGAACCTCAGGAAAAATTCTTAGCAATTCTACGTTTATAAACGTCACTGCGTCATAACAATTCATCACCATTGTCTTTAAACCGCTCAAGTTTGAATATTTTCTTAATATTCTTAATAGAACTTTTCATTTTCTACCAGCTGCAGATTATTTCTTCAGTCTGATATCATGATGACTGATCTGCTGCCTTTGTTGCTTCCCCTCTTCTCTCTTCTTGCTTTCCTTTCTTTTTGTGTGTGGATATATGTGTAGTGTCTGTGCACGGTAAGTCAGGCACATAGTAAGACTCCTAAGCCTACTCAGACGACTACTCTGATGGTCCCTGTGGTGGGGCCAAGCTTCTCACAGCAAGTGAGTTGTGGGTGTGGGTGTGGGTGAGTGAAAGAAGTAAGAGAAAAAAAAAATAGCCTGAACTCAATTGAGTGAGCAAACTGCCATGTGAATGTGTTGAGTGGAGTGTGTGTGTTGAGTGGAGTGTGTTAATACAGATTGCATTGCTATTACCTTTCATTGATCGTAATAAGGGCTGCACAATATGGGGAATACTGATAGTGTCTTTTTTTTTTTCTTCTTCCTGGGATTTACATTGTGGCATTAAATTATATGTATAATCACCATACACCAGGTTTAAAAGGAATTTATTGATGCTGCAAGTTCTGTGACCATTTGATATTGCATACTTTTACAACGTTGATGACAAAATGACATATTGTGCAATCCTTACTGTAATGCACATTTAATTTGTGTTTAACAAATGTTAACACATAATTGTAGTTGTGACATAAGCTTTGCTTGCTAAGCCAGTGCAAATTAATAATAATACATTTTATTTGATGGCGCCTTTCTGGACACTCAAGGTCACCTTAGAAAGAAAAAACAATAAAACATCAATAATAAATAAATTGTTATTATATCCAAATTTTACATATACATTATGTTTCTAGCCACTTATTATTGATCTGTAGTGAAACCAAGAAACTCAAAGGAACATAGTAAAAGCTTCACTTTGTTGTTTGTTAATTGTAACTTAGTGGATTTTTTAGTGTCTTTTTTTTATTCAGGTAGTATGTTCAGCTTTTTTTTGTCGAACTTTCTTTTCTCATTGTGGTTCAGATCTTTTCACTATAGTTTGCTTGATAGTAGCTGCTTTATGTGGATGTTGGTTTACATGCTTTAGACATTTTATAAATATTATATTTATATTTGTATAACTGGTTTCTCTTCAATGATGCATCACCACTTCCAAGTTTTTTTTTTAAAAAAGCTAAAAAATGCTGAATAGAAATACATATGTATTTATATCATTCCCTTTATAATCATCAGTTCTCTTGATTTTAGCTCATATGTGTAGTTATTCACTTTATTTCATCATACAGCTACAGAACGAATAAAAGGAACTCTATTTTATTAAGCTAAATGTCTTACGTACAGCCTATAGGTTGAAATACACTTTATAATCTAATGCTTAGCTATTTATTTACCTACACAATATTCGTTTTAATTTGTTCATATGATTATAATGTTATTGAAATATTGTCTAGCGAACAATTTATCTCTGTCTACTGTACGGCTTCCTTTCAGCTTTTATGAAGATGGCAAATAATAATTAGATTTTTTGTTATATTATTTTCTGTTCAGCAGTGCTTTGTAATGCTTTGTAGGAGTATAACATTTAAAATATTTGTCTTTTAGTGTAATACATTTAGAACAGTTGCATATATAATTATAAATAAAAGAGCCCAAAGTGTCCTTACTTCTTTCTCATCCTTTTGCTCAAATTTTTTTTTTTTCAGCTTTGTGCTTCTCGTATTTCATATCAAACTACACTGCAGGGTGGAGATTTGTGCCATCCTGCAGCATGTGCTGTTTCTGCTGCCCACCCCCATCAGGTAAAACACTAGCACATTTATCCATTTACAGAATCCTATAAGAAATTATGCTTTGACAGGTCTGTTACACATTTTTAGTTGTGCAGTTTTAATAAAAGTAAAATTAATTATTAAGACTTGTTACCTAAATTCCACAACAACAGAATTGCTTTTTTTGTTAGATTAAAGAGTCTATAAAGTGTCTGCTTGAGTAAAACCTTATATTTACTCGTTGGGTCTGAACCTAAAAACCAGTTCAACTTTAAATCAACCTCTCCGTAAATGTATTAAGATCACATTTAAGTACTAACTGTATTCTAGCTGAGTGTTTGTTTTTTTTAAGCACAACACAGGTATATAGATATGTCTGTCTCATTTGCATGATTCTTTGCTGTGATTTATTTTATTTTTTTTAACCCTCAGGCAACATACTGTCACAACTAAGACTCAGTATTATGATTTATATTGCTAATTATTTGTGTATGTACATATAATAATCTCATCCATTCTAGTTCCTGATCTGTGTTGAGCTTTCCACTGGTCCGGAACCCTTTAAAAAATTACTATATTAAAATGGCTTCATTCAACTATAAAGGCTTTTCTTGATTTCAAAAAAATCCATTTAGTTCATCCTTAAATTTGTATTTATTTAAGTTATTTCTTATTTTATTTAAGTAAAATCTCTCTTAATGTGTTCATGTATAATAATTAACCTTCATCAGTGATTCTTCTCTTGTATTTGATGATCTGTCAGACAAATATTAGTCAGTTTCTTTTTTTTCCCAATTTTAGTAATGTCTGTGGTATTATATTATTCATTTGTATTATAGTAGGAGTAAATGTAAATGTTTGTTTTCAGTGTGACCAGTAAAGTAAAATAACATCGTTTAAATTTTATTTTTTTTGTTTTTACAAACCACTTTTATTCATAATGTTTAAGGCACAAATATTACACTTTCACATGAGCATACTTTTTTGTTCATGCAGCTAATTCCTAAACTTCGATGTGTAATGTAAGATCAGGCACAGGAGCAGTTTTATTATGCCTTTGTTTATAGGACCGTGAAGTGAACATGCATTTCCCACTTTAAACAGATCATCGAAAAACTCATTTATAAAAAACACATTTATATTTAAATAAATGTTTGGTATGGATGATTTCTTTACAGATTGCTCCTACTGGAAAAGAGGGTGGAGTACTACAGACTTTGGCTCAACCCAACTATGGTACTCAAGCAGACCATGGGCGTGCTTCAACCGGTCCATCAGCAGACAAACGTGCACCCTTAAGCAACAGGTTAGCACTATGTACATTGCAAAAGGTTTTGTTTTGTTTTTTTGTAGGAAATTTGATGCAGTGCATTTTGGATTATTGATCTATTTGCTTTTACCCTTTGCCTGTATGTGCATACTTGTGTGTGTGTGTGTGTGTGTGTGTGCTTGCTTTATCTTAGTAGTGCTGATATAGATGCATTATCAAGAAGTAATGAGATGAAAAGTCTGTCCCCAGACATTCTTGAAACAACCTTTACAAGAAAGGTGGGAGCCTTCGTCAACAAACCCAACACACAGGTAAAGAGCTTGATCACCTAACAATTTATAAAACTGAATTTATAAAATAAACAAAATTTAATAGAAGCTAATTTCACTCTGGCTTTCATTTAAAGGTGACTACAGCCAGTTTAGATCTGCCTTTTGCTGCTTTCGCTCCAAGGGCTGTTGATCTAGAGGAGAACGACCCCATGGTACAAACTTTACATGACCTCAGCACAGACATCAATAAGATCAACAATCTAAATCATATGAACTATATTTCATTATACAAATACATCTAAACATACAGCCAACATAAAATTCTTTAGTATAAATCAAATAAAATAAATTCTGCTGTTACTTTTGCTTGACATCTAGCAGAATACATTGCTTGCTAAACTTTTGTTTACATTTACAAACATTTATGACTAAAGCATATGCTTTATGGAAAATCTCTTTCTTTGTGTTTCCTATATGCTCAGGTACAACCGCCGCCATCTCCTACCCCCTCATCCCCTTTACAAGATAGCCTGCACTCACAGAGTTCCAGTCATAGCGGAGGTCAAGCCCAAGAAGACTTTGTCATGGTTGATTTTGTATGTAAATTTTTTTAAAACATTTTTATTTCTGTGTACAAAAAATGGGTGCTGTGGTGGTACTGAATATTCAACAACAGAGTAAAAGGAACTAACGAACTGAAACTAATGAATTGCAGTAACAATAGAAATTTTACTATGTGCCATAAAATAATAAATTGGACAACGTTTTGGTTTATGTTCATTTTTTCAGAAACCAGCATTTTCAAAGGATGACCTTTTGCCAATGGACCTAGGAACTTTTTACAGAGAGTTCCAGAACCCTCCCCAGCTGACCAGTCTTTCTATTGACATCAGCACTCAGTCTATGGCTGAAGACCTGGTAAGAAAGATCGGATGCTTCAAGTGCTAATTGCTGTGCACACTCTATATAAACAGTACTTAAAGTACAGTAAAGCATTTAAACCCACTTTAATGCATGTATCATTTTTATAATGTAATGTAATAATAAAATGTTATGATATAAAAAATCCGACTTTTACAAACAATATATAAATCATCATAGATAATCAGTTTTATGTTTTTATAATTGGTCATATCTGTCAGGTCAGTAACATTTAAATAATAATACATTATAACGTTTACTTGCTATTTTGTTTACACCTGTAATAGTTGAAAATACAGTAAAATATGAAAATCATCCATTTTAATGACACTTGGCGTTGAGATGCCAGCAACTAAATGAATGTTTGTCCTGCAGGACTCTCTGCCAGAGAAACTGGCCATCTATGAGAAGAATATTGATGAATTTGATGCGTTTGTTGAAACACTCCAATAGATCACACCAAACCTGGACTAGTCTTCAGCTTTCCATACACAATTTCATGGTATTCTTTATCTGCCTGTTTTTTTTTTTTACTTCAGATTTTAAACCACATGTAATTGCTGTAATTTTAGGTTCACTTTACTTTACTTTTAAGCGTTGTATTTTATAGTTCTAAGATACTCTGATACAGGTGTGGAGGTTGTGGGTAATATTTCACCATTGTGGTGGTTTTAAAGGCAGTGATTGAAACATTTATACTTGGCTTGCCTTCTGTAACACATCTGCCACCAAAACCGGAGAAAGAACTTTAATTACAGTTTTTATTTAATTGAAGAAGCCTTACAGTGTCAAACTCCTTTTCTGGTTAAATCTTTGCAATGGATATCGGAATGTTTTAAAAGAAAGCTACATTGCTGAATCATCTTTAAGGCCCAAATAAATATGAGACGAGATGAATGTATATAATGTAATTGGCTCATAAAGCAATTGGTGTATAGAAACACCACACATTTTATAATTCCTGAAAAATGAAAACTAAGAATATCAGAGTCTGTATATGCAAAATGTTCAGTTGATATTGTTTTATTTAATCTGTATTGTCTATTATTGGTTGCCACAAAAAGTGTGGTGTGAAGTATACTACATGTTTCTGTACCATACAGTACCCTTCATGATTACTGGCACCCCCTCCCCCCCGGTAATGATCAATAAATATTCATTTTGTTAAATTACTCTTAATCTCACAGTAAACAAATAAGTAGAAATACTAACCTTTTAAACAAAAAATTGCATTTATTTTGAGACAATCTAATCTAGTAGTAACAGGAGAAAAATCTTTAATTATTATTGGTCATGTTCTGTACTTTGTGCAACCCTGTGCCAATAACATGAAGTTTAATCACATTCTCTAGCATCTTTATAAGGTTAGAATACAAAACATGTAATGTATGAGTGTTTCTTTTCAAAATCCCTCCACATGATCTATTATACAATCCCCTTTTTAGCTTCCTTAAGCAGCTTTCAATGTGGCTTAGATCAGCAAAGACTGATGTGGGCGTTTCTACTTCAGAAAGATTTGGTGTTGACTCAAATTTACATTTCTTGGCAGATACAGACAGATTTCAGATTAAAATGTTTGCTATTACATTTAGTCTGGCCTTTGGAGGGGAAAAAAATCCACATCACAAATCCTCCACCATATATAACAATGAACGTGGTTCTATATCCTTTATTTTATGCCAAAGTTACCCTAAATATGTCTAACAAAAAGCTTTTTTATTGAAAACTAACCATAGAATACATTTCTGAAGACAAGGCTCATTAGTACATGCTTTCCAAGTACTTTTTGGCATGGAGATGGCCCCTCTTGGTAGTTTTCAGACTTGATAAACCTTAATTGCTGTTTGTTTCTGCAACATTACAACCGTGATCTATGGGATTTTTTTTTGTTTGCTTTTCCTCTTCACTGTGTGTGGGAGCAAACTAAACACTGGTGCTTAACCAGGCACGTTCACCACGTTCCAAACGTTTTTAATTATTGACATGATTGGGGTGCATTTTTGTGATCACTTTTATTTTAGAAATGATTCATGCATATGAATACCAATAGTATGTATGCCATTTATATATATATATATATATATATATATATATATATATCAGTTTCACTGTCTGTAAAGATGGACAATTACAGATTGTAGTCCATCTGTTTGTGGACTACAGTATATACTGTGTTGGTTCCCTTTACTCCGTTCTGCAGTGGTCAGGACCCCAATAGTTGCACCACAGAGCAGGTATTATTTGGTTGGTGCATTATTCCTATCCCAGCAGTGTCGCTGTGTTTAAATGAAGCTACAGCAGCTAAACCCCCCTCACCGCATCAGTGTCACTGCAGAACTGACAATAAACAATCCACCACCTAAATTATTCTTGAATTTATGGGTTGCCAGTAAACATGGGACATGTGTATTTGTTTTAAATAAACTTTTGAATTTGAATGAATGAATAAAACTTTATTAACAGCTTGATTTATCGCATTGAATAGTTAACATAAATCCACCCAAGACTAAACTAAACTTTTTTTTTTATTATTTTTTTTATAATTTGAAGATAATTTATTGAACTACATTTTTACCAGAGGTATCAGAAATTGTGAGGGATATTGATTGCACAATGCAAAAGTCATGTAGAATTATATTCAGACCATTTTCTCATGTTGTCTTCATTGAACATAAATGCAGCAATACAACAAATTAATTATGGATTTGTTAGAACTCCTATATTAGTTTGTATATACTCGGCATGTTCCGTGTGCACTACAGTGCCTGCATTAACCGTCTTTATACAGGATAAACTACAACCTGTAGAAATGCTGGTGACATGCTGATACCGGGTGACTTCTGTAGCCTTGCATTTACCAAAAGGGAGGTTAAGGTTTGTTAAGCTTACTTTGATAGGCTGGTATTTAATGAGACACCCAGAAACTTAACTCCTTAATTCTCTCTGTAAACATAAAAAAAAACATTTACTGGATTTAAAGCACAAGGGTTACAGCTTTGCACACATGATGAATACTGACCATGTAGAATAACTTCACATGAAAACCTTTTCTTTACTAACAAAGCTAAATGCATGAATAAATATGTTGGGTTCAGTATGACTGATTTAGCAAAACTGCTCCTACTTCAGTGTAGTTCCTGCTGTGTTTTGTAAAGTGTTATTGTGCTCTTATTTTGGAGCTTCAGCACTTCTGTTAATGACGTACTTTGTGCAATAAACAAATCTGTTTGAAATGGATCTGAGCATCACTATGAGACGAAGGTCATGGACATTACCATTCTCAGAGCGGGTGTGGTAGATCAGTGGCTTTTATTCATTCATTCATTCATTGTCTCCCGCTTTATCCTTTATTAGGGTCGCGGTGGGGTTCCCCATGCCCATCCAGGGGAGAACGTCTCGGGCGCTGGGCCAGGACCCAGGACAGGGCGCCAATCCATCGCTGGGCACACACTCACTCACACAGACATGGTATTTGGGGTAATTTTGAGAATTCAATTCACCTTGACCCATGTTTTTGGACTGTGGGAGGAAACCAGAGAACGTGGAGGAAACCCATGCAGACACGCGGAGAACATGGAAACTCCACCCAGATGGGGATTCGAACCAGGAATCCCTAGTGCTGAGAGGCGAACGTGCTAACCACTAGTGGCTTTTATAAAATGGTTAAAAATACTATGTTGTTAAAAACAAGGTTTGATTCATAAACACGTTATTGCAAAATCCATTCATTATCTCCTGCTTCATCCTCTATTAGGGTCGCGGTGGGGTTCCCCATGCCCATCCAGGGGAGAACGTCTCGGGCGCTGGGCAGATACACCCAGGACAGGGCGCCAATCTATCGCTGGGCACACACTCACTCAGACACACTCTATATGGGGCAGTTTGGAGAATTCAATTGACCTTGATTCATGTTTTTGGACTGTGGGAGGAAACCGGAGAACCCGAAGGAGACGGGGAGAACATGGAAACGACCCAGATTGGGATTCGAACCGGGAATCCCTAGCGCTGAGAGGGGAACGTGCTAACCACTAAGCCACAAGTAATCTGGTCTTCCGCGACATAATCTAGTCCGGTTTTTACAGCGAACGCTGACCCAGTGTAAAAGGGTTTCTAACAACCAAATGCTGCCACCAAGTGCTCGATGTGCAAAACGCACTTTATAAAAAAACATCAAAGGATAAGAACGTATCGTAAATCACGTATTGATACGAATGTGAAGCGGTCAGAGGTGTGTGTTAGTGTCAGTGTCATGGTTGGCCAAACGGATCAGCCAATCAGATTTATAGACCGGCAATATATTTCTCTTTTTATATCCTAGTAGCCTCTTCTCAGCCAGAGCTGAGGTTTCCATTAAAGGTTTCAAATCCCCATCTGGGCGGCACGGTGGCTTAGTGGTTAGCACGTTCGCCTCTCAGCACTAGGGATTCCTGGTTCGAATCCCCATCTGGGTGGAGTTTCCATGTTCTCCCCGTGTCTGCGTGGGTTTCCTCCCACGGTCCAAAAACAAGAATCAAGTCAATTGAATTCTCAAAATTGCCCCATATAGAGTGTGTCTGTGTGAGTGAGTGTGTACCCAGCGATGGATTGGCGCCCTGTCCTGGGTGTATCTGCCCAGCGCCCGAAACGTTCTCCCGTGGATGGGCATGGGGAACCCCACCGCGACCCTAATAGAGGATAAAGCGGGAGATAATGAATGAATGAATGAATCCCCATCTGGGTGGATTTTCCATGGTCTCCTCGTGTCCGCGTGGGTTTCCTCCGGGTTCTCCGGTTTCCTCCCACAGTCTAAAAGCATGGAACAAGTCAATTGAGTTCTTCAAATTGCCCCATATAGAGTGTGTGTGTGAGTGAGTGTGTGCCCAGCGATAGATTGGCGCCCTGTCCTGGGTGTATCTGCCCAGCGCCCGAAACGTTCTCCCCTGGATGGGCATGGGGAACCCCAACGCGACCCTAAAAGAGGATAAAGCTGGAGATAATGAATGAATGAATCCCCATCTGGGTGGATTTTCCATGGTCTCCCCGTGTCCGCGTGGGTTTCCTCCGGGTGCTCCGGTTTCCTCCCACAGTCCAAAAACATGGAACAAGACAATTGAGTTCTTCAAATTGCCACATATAGAGTGTGTCTGTGTGAGTGAGTGTGTGCCCAGCGATAGATTGGCGCCCTGTCCTGGGTGTATCTGCCCAGCTCCCGAAACGTTCTCCCCTGGATGGGCATGGGGAACCCCACCACGACCCTAATATAGGATGAAGCGGAAGATAATGGATGGATGGAAACTGCAACTTACGGAGGGAAAGAAAAAAATAACACCAAAGAAAACCACTTCCACATCACACCAATACAAGTTTCCTGCGTTCAATAGCACTAACCACGCATGGCCACCAACCACTGCTGTTGCTGCTCGAACCGCGTTGCTGGTTGTACAGAGTATATAAACCTCTGCAGCGTCCTGCAGAGTAAGTATGTCAAAGGTCAATGAGAAAAAGCAATCCCTTAGCTATTAACAAAGCTCAGTGTACTTTAAAAGTAGCAATATTAGGTGTAAACTTTTAAATCATTCCAGTAGATGGCAGAGTTGTGATCTGTCAGTATTGATAACCGAGATTGAGATGGAAAGTGCTGCCTTGTCCACCATACTGCCCAGTTCTGACCCTTATGGACTTCCATCTTAACAGCAAGTCTTAAAGGTGCCTTGCATGAGACACACTTTGAATATAATGAGATCAGACAGAACCGGGTTACATACCAGCAGTGACAAGCATTTAATTAGATCAGCAAATTTGTAAAATTTGATACAAATATATTCAGAGAATTCTATGTGAGGCGTTCTATTTAGGCTTTTAGGATTTAAAGTTAACAAATCATTCAGCATTCCAGGTTGTTTCTCAGAAATAACCAGACCAGCCCCACTATCCATTTTCCACTATCATTTTCAAAACAGGGCCTAGATTCCAAACACCTGAACTGTAAGGTGAAAAGTGCATTTGGCTCAAATGTACATCGTCTATATTTAAATGGTCAATGCGGTGAGAAAACCAAAAATGAATTGAAAACATTAGTAATTTTACCATTTATTTCCACATTTACAAAAGTTACAGGTCTACAAAAAATACATTTAAGCTATAAAAATGGATCCAAAAACCTGAAAAAAAAAAAAGGTTGTACCTGAAACCAAAATACAGAAATCTACAGCACATGAAATCTTATTGGCAAAACTCAGTGTTACAGAAAGAAAAACAACCTTAAGCAGAGGAAGGTTCAAACAGCAATAAACCATCAGCAAACCCACGAAGGCACAGGAACATAAGGGCTTAATGGTAGATTAATGAATAGTTCCTACAATACAGATTGACAGAACTCAAAACATTTTATATTATATGAATTTGTATGGAGAGGACGACGGCTGAATACAGGTGCAATTCACTGAATTTATTCATCTCAAAAGGCACAGACACATGGGATTCAAGGTCGAGACACCAAACTCACTATAATACAGAACTGTTTGAGACAGAGTGTAAACAATATCATTACAATATTAAATATGACACTGCACTCAGGTTGTTTACATTCCCTGCTTCCCATCTGCAGCCTCTTTTCAGTCTTAAATCTGAGATTATTTTATTTTCGCCTGTGCAATTTTCACATCTTGGTGGCTTTAAAAATCGCATTCATGGATGTTTGAATTTTGTGTGTATCAAATTTTAAACAAAATCAAAACAATTAAATAATTTAGTATGGTTTGATGGTTTGTCTCTGCTTTAAAACCAAATACCTGTTTTTTTTGGTTCAAAAAGTAGCAAAAGCTTTACTTTGCATGTTTCCCATAAATATCTCAGAATCTGTATTATAAAAACCAAAATAAAAGTATGACTGATGGATGTAAAAGCTTAGGACACTAAAGTGTAAAAATTGAGTGCATTCACTAAAAGAATGTTGAATTACTATCACCATTTCCTGTCCTCGTGTTTGTAGCTTTTTAAGGCAGATTGTAAATGAGGACTTCCTGTGTTCGTGGGAACAGTGCAGTGCAGTAAATATTTAAATGTTCCGAACAAAACACTGCACACTTAATTATCGAGTATAATTCGAGAAATAATAATAAACGTAATAAAAATATATGATGCAAATGTTTTAATACATTATACAATAAAGTGTTTCAGGTTTGTGTAGTGCTATACTTTGGTCCAGCCTGGACTCGTGCAGGAGGATTTCTTTTGCACACATACGTACTCAAGAGTTCTCAGAACCCTTCTCTTCAAGCACCCGGTGCCAAATGGAGGCATTTGCAGCCAGGAAGCTGCCACAAATGAGGTGCAGTTCACACGACAACAACTCGACAACACCACGTTAAGAAGAAGAGGAACATTATTCCGAAATGAAACATTGATCTTATAGCTTATCTAGACAAAATGAATCACCACTCAGGGATCACACTGGAAATCGGGTCCATTCGGAATTCAAATCGCTCTTTTTCCACATTTCACAATACTTTGAATTTGGCAACAGTACAGGAGTCAGGAAAGAGGTGTATGTATACTTTTTAACAATATTAACAGTGAAGGGATCTAACTAGTGATCAAAGGAATGGGGAAATGAGTTTCACTGGCTGAAAATTTCCTGGTGGAGATCAAGCAGGACACAGGAAAAGTTGTTGATTGGTCCAATGGAACTGAGTGTCAGGGCTGCATCCTGCGCCCAAAGAAGATTAGGGCCAAAAACCACAGCTAGATTTTGATTGGTCATCTTATTCACCTCACTCTTAGCTGAAACCTACAGAATAAATGCTAAATGTTAAGAAATGTTCCAATCAAGTCTGTTTAAACAAACCAGACCACGAAAATATGTGTTGATTGATGTAAATGGATGCATTTTATAGAAACATAAGAAATAAGAGAAGCCCACATCTGCGAAAGATCTACTTTTGGACATGCAATTAGAAACTTGGTGATCATAAAAAAAGGTAGGACATTTTGCTGACCTGTGCAAGGAACTTGATTAGAAACCGCAATGAGGTATAGTTCTCTGCAGGGAGTGACATCAGCATATTTCGAACTCGAGAAACTTTGTCCACACCTTGGTACAAACACATTTCATTTCTGTTTTAATACTGTGGGTCATTGTTTCTTTATTAAAGCAGTATAAACAGCAGGTAACATGGTTCAGAGTCTTGTTATTGTAAAGTACTCACTCTGAAAATTCACAACATCATTGTAGAGTTTGTACGTGAGCAGAGGTTCCGGCAGTTCTCGGAGGAAAGTCTTCAGAATTACAGCAGCCAAGTGAACATCCCCCAGTTCAAAGAAGTTAACCTTCTCACCTAAACACACAAAAAACATTTTACTTAACATCATCAATGTATTAAATTATCACACACTCACATTACAGACTGTCTGCTTTTTAAAACTTTAGTGCAGATGAAGGGGAAACATTGAAGCTACCAGAGTTGTATTTAAGCTGGATGTCCTTCACCTGCGTCACGTTAGCAGAGCGCCGAAATATTCCTTCTGTTTCCAGACCTGAGAGACAGTGAGGAAGTCAGACAGGCATATAAATAACAGCATTCAAATTATCATCATTAAATTCTGTGCAATTTATAATATTTAAAAAATACAAATCACTTATTTTAAAATCAAAAACATTACCAAAAGAGTTTCTTACCATGATCCTGGAGAAAGTTGATGGTGTCTCTCATTACCAATGGAATACCATCTGATTCTGCATTTCTAGCTTTTAACCTGAATACCAACAACAGCATATTAAACACTTAGGATATACTGAAACCTGTCAGCTGTCTGCATAAATAAACAAGTAGAAGTCGTGCAATGCCAAAATATTTGCAGGTGATTTACAGGCCTTTTAATTACCCAAATATTTTAAAATCATGCAAAGAATGCATTGCTTAAGTGTCAGTAAAATTTGTCAGTAAAGATAATGTTGCTTATATTTGTGTGGGTGTGGTCTTAAATGCTGCCACATTACATATTTTTAAACAATTTCATTTAATAATTACAACTGCAAATACAATTCAATGAGATTAGACAAACACAAATAGACCAGTATTTTTACCGCCTGCATGCAAAAGTGTGAAATTTTGTCTAATTTACTTTGATCACAAATAAAAAAAAAAAAAAAACCTTCAGTACTAAGTATTGAAGTGAAACAGTTTAATTAGTATAATCATTGTAGAGTTTGTACATGAGCAGAGGTATCAGTGAATTCATTACAGAGTTAACAGTGTATAAAAAATAAAAAAAAAAACAATAGAACATAAACATAACCATTAACTCACACTGCGAGTGTCACGCCAAACTGCTGAAAGGGGAGAGCGGTGCTACCAGGTGGTGAAATTGGTCTAGGTACCACAGATGGCTTTTGATTCTGGCAGATTTTATCATCATACCTATAAAAACAACATAGCGGGAAGAAATTCATGTTTCTTCTGGATTAAGGCAGTGCAGGACTACAAACAAACTGATTACAAATGAATAAGTGCATTACTTGATAGTCCCATCAGCAACAAAAACAACTGAAATAAATAATTAAGGAGGGACACCAGACACCATATTTATTATCTTGTAAAAAACTTATGTTGTGATGATATTATATTTATGTTAAATATATTCAGCGATGTATTGCACATGCTATTGTAACCTGAAATGTAAAACATGATTAAGCTTTTGATTACACCTGTGTTTGTAATGCATGCTGGAATCTTACGCTCGGACTCGGCTGGGGATGACTAGCTGGTCACACTTTACTATCTCCTCCAATTCGCTCAGGTAATTGACATAGTGTAACTTACGGCCAAATTTAAAGCTGTGGATCACACACACACACACACACACACACACACACACACACACACACACACACACACGTTCAATAAACAATATATTGTACATGCACATATATTTACAGAATAGAGAGCATAAACTGCAGCTGTACCTGATGAATGGCTTGAAGAAGATAAGTACAGTTCTGATAAACATGGTTGGATGAACAATATAAAATGCCTTAATGTTCTTCTTATACCTGAAACACACACACACGTACATTTAATATTTATTTTATTAGTACCACTTACCATGTAAATGCATTTTTTTAGTTCTATATTTATACACTGTAATTAATTCATCACTCTGCATACTGACAGTAGTTCATTTGTTGCTGCACAGTGCTAGTCATCCTCTGTTTCATCTGTGCTCACCAAAAATTTTAGTGGCTTGACATTTTTGTTTGATAGATTATTTTCAAATCAGCAGTGACACTAAGGTATTTAAAAATTCCAGCAGCAATGCTGTGTCTGTTACACTCACATTCTAACATACCACCACCAAATGAATATCACTGCAGTGCTGAGAATACTTCAATACTAAAAATACTAACCAATATTGTTTGGTATGCTAAAAGTACACTTAAATATAAATATATAATAAGTAAAATAAATAAGTAGCAGTTTACTGTCCATGATTTTTTTTCTTGAATTACTTCAGGTTAAATGAATTAATACAAGAACCACTGTTATTTTCTGTTCTAGATATTCAGTTTCTTTTTATAATTAAAACAAAAGCAACAAAAATGGCTTACTGTTGTAATGACTTACTTTCTTTCAAACTCCCGGTAAGCATCTCGTAGCCAGCTGAGAGAGAGTTTGTTCTCACTGGTCATGCCATGATGGAAATATATTAACGTGTAATCACTTTCCACATAGGTATCCAGGGTCTGTTTTAAATATCTAAACGTTCACAAGATACAACGGACAACAAAACATACAATTCATTTTTTGCAGTTTAACATTTTTACTGTGACAATATGAAACAACTATAGATTTTGCTAATTGTTCAGTGAAAGTAACATTTTAATGACCTGACCTATAATATCTTGCCACAGCTGTGACATTTATATTTAAAAAAGACTTAAAATACAGTAGCAAAAAAAAATAAAACTGTACTATGTTCCCATGTGTTAAACCTGCCTGCTAAGCTGAACGCTACCAGTTGCTTTCACCAAATCTTTACCTGTGTAAGATGTTTCTCACTAGATACAATATGCTAGATCAGAAATCTGAATGGAAAAACCACCAGTTAAGATTACCATAAATATATACATGTGGCCTTATAATTACCAAAATGTTAGTCTAACAAGTTCAACTGTCAGATCAAACTTGTCTTGCTGGCTACTAATGACAGGGATATAAGGCTGATACAACTTCCCAGTGGTAGAACCGTCTAACTTCCATGCATTCACATACAATATAACAACTGTAATTGCTAATTTACTTATACACCACTAGTAGTCTATTAGATCATTTTGAAACATATTTTTGTCTATATTTATGCAAATATTGTATGAGTTTTTAATTAAAATGTTGTTCTTTTTTATTGAGAAAAATAATCCAGTATTATTTACTTGTGAGTTGCAAAAGTATGTAAACCTTAAGTTCAAAACTATTGTAAATCATGTTAGGTCATGATTTTGGGCCTGTCTGGCTGCAACTGGGCCAGATCAGTCTACCATGAAACAATAATTTTAGAATTATGCCAGCAAACATTATTTAAAAAATGTGAAACTGTTGTGAGCTGCATCTTAAAAGCATTTTACTTACTTACTAACATTGGACATGCAGCAAAATAGCGACCTTAAGCATAAGTGTTGCTTGTGACCAAGTCAAAGTCCTGACCTTAATCCAATAGAAATGTCGCGGAATGAGCTGAGGAAAGCAAGTCATGGAAGGAAAACCACTAACAAAACAAGAGTTGTTTTGTACAGACGAATAGGTTGAAATTCTTCTACGTTGATGTGTAGGTTTATACAATAAAAATGTTTTGTTGCAGTTATTGACAAAGAACTTAGTATTTGATGCAAAAACATAAAAGGTTTTAAAGGTGTTACCAAAATGTCATAAACTGATGTATTTGTATGCAGTAATGTAATATACAGACACTTACAGCAGTAACTTGTGGTGGTCTAGCTGATGACTGGGAGGCATGCGACATGCACTAAACACAATCACCTTACGCCCAAAGTTATCATCACCTAAACAGAGACATGTTTAGTGTTTACAGTATCTCTAATTAAAAAAAAATGCAACATGAATAGAAATAATAACTTACCTGCAACTTCCACTATTTGATGCCTTGCAATGTCATAGAATGGGTCATCCCACGCCAGGTGAGGACCTCCACTAAGATTCTTTATATCTGTAGCTACACAGTAAATACAGCAGTTCAGTTATTATTAGTAATACCTACATTAGCTGCAACTGAAAACACAAATAATAAGAACTAAGCAAAGCAGTTAGCTATTTAGTAATGCCTGACTGGTAGCTGTAGTTCACCTAATGATATGGCTGTTAAGAATGACTAAAGTTCACTAATTTAAATTTTGTGTCTAGATAGTGCTTTTTTAGCTCAGTAGTCTGATTTAATAATAAGAACAACAGTATACCATTTGTAAAGCAATAACAGAGATTTTTTAATTATGAAAAATAACCCTTCTCGTTGTAAATAGTTAACATTCATCTAAGCTTCAGTATTACAACCAAATGCAAAAGTTTGGTCTCTCTTCTTTAGAGCTTGCAGTATTGATCTTGGAGTTACAGTAAAGACTCCAAGCATTAAATGTATAGTAAGATGATCATAAAAATCACATCATACTCACTCGACTTACTGACACTGATGGGGTCATCCTGTGGCCACTGCTTGTCCTGGACCAGTTTAAGCTGGTCGAGAGCAGCACTGGGAGAATCATCTCCCACCAGCTCATCATTCAGATCCACCAGCAGGTCTGAGGACATGACTGTCCTCTAAAACACTACACGCGAGAACCTGAAAAAGTAAAAAAAAAAAAAAAATTATTCAAAATGCCATGGATATCTTAGAAAACTTTACCCCAACCAATATACACATATGGCTGACATTAAAACCACTATTCTGTTTACAAAAAAATACTTAATATTAAAGAAAATGCTCAACCTCTTTATTCAATTAAGAATGTTTAGGTGCTGTTAACCAGATATGAACCAGATCACAATCTTTTATTTACATAAGGACTAAAATGTTACCAAAAATGGTCACACAAACCATCAGGAATTTGGTCATAGTTTATTATTAAACTGATAACTATTTTATCAAATGCATTTTAGGAAACACAAGAAAGGTTAAGAAGAAAAGTAGGGACCATTTTATGCAGTCACAAGACACAGCTTTAGTAATACAATGCTGTTTAAGACTGAGTACTGCCACACAGACACTCACATGCAAGCAGGCATGAACACACAAATGCACACATGCATGCACGCACGCACATGCACGCACATGCACATGCACGCCCTGTTTTTTGTTTTGCAGAAGTTATGTATATGACAATGTTAAATTTAAATAATAATAACATAATAGGGCATTTTACAGACTATGTGTGTGTGTGCGTGTGTGTGTGTAGCTGTAATGCTAACCACATAACCACAAGCAAGATTCAGATACTGAACTGCTCTGACATTTCTTTTCTTAGATTGTAATAGTGGGGGATGCAGAGACATGATGCCTGTCCAGGCAAAAACATCTGCGTCAGTACATCATATCTTGTCAACTTATAACAGACCTGAGATCAACAAAAAACTAAACACTCATTTTTTTTACTTTATTTCCTGGTCCTGTCTCTGTTTTATCACATTCCACACACCCATATACAACAGTAAAACCCTAAAATGTTGGCTTATTGAACTCAACTACAAAATGAACAAATAAAATAAAAGCAAGTATTTTAATTTGGCCTGACTAACTGAAACTGACAGCTAAAAGAATATTCAAAGGCAAGGTCAACATGTTTGCTTAAAGAGCATTTTTAAGCACTTTTTTGAGCACGCAGCAAACCCACACACAGAGAATTTTTGAGTGAAAAAAGAATAAACATGCTTCTGAGAAGCTTAATTTTTCTTATTTATTTTGCTTTGTCATTAATACAAACCCATTGCTTAAGATGTTCATGCATTGACACTTTTTTTCCAAGCTAGATCAGCTGCATAAACCAATGTTTACACAATATATAAGGCAAATATCTTGTGCAGCACAAGTCAGTGTTAAGTGAACATCACGATGTGAATGGGTGAGGCTAAGTAAAATAATATTTTGTATAAAGCAAGCAAAATGAAAATTTGTGTTCGGTATGAAAATGACTTAAGAGCTAGGAGTTTACTAACCTAAAATATAGTGTTAGCATGATTTTCAAAAAAAAGAGTTAATAATTGTAATCAACATCACAGTAAATTTCCTTTGTACACCCTCAAGAACTATACAGTTTGAGTAGTTGTGTAGTACAATATATAGGGTGGATAATCAATTTCTTATGTAAAATGAGATAATCATGAAAGTACAAGTAAGAAGGAGACTTTTGGATCTGAGTACACTGACCTGCTAGATATTTTAATATTCATTAACTAATATTAATTGTTTATCAAAGTATGATAAGGGTTAACTTTTAATGAATAGTATTCTAAGACAAAGTGTGATAAGGATACACAATTAATGACCCAGGACACTACAAACCAAATTAGGCAATGTCTGTACTGACATAGTTCAACAAAAATCTTTGTAGTTACTGTGAATTAATTTTTTAATATCAGTGGGCACTTTTTCATTAAGGGCATTAAGAATTATAAATTCAAGAAAACATTTTTTTCAAACAAATAAAAGTTATATGAACACTGTTTAACAGTTATGCCTTTTCTCTGTTTAGTAACTTATCTAAACATACAAAGCAAAAAACAGCAACTATCTATTTATATTGTAGCTCTGGTGTGGTATGATTTCTGGTGATAATATTTGTGTGGCAATATTTCGCAGCATTAAAGTTCACATTTACAATCATTATTTATTTAGTGATTAGTCCTCATGAATTATCATTTAATAAAATAGCTGTAAAATTAGAATAGAATGATATGTACACTGCAACTGTACATATCTTAAAGTGCAATTCATGGCCAAGAAACATCATTTCTTGAAAAATTCTATTTTGCAAATGTAGGGGGAGAATTTTGCCACAGAAATGTAACCTAAGATCACATGGTGATATATAAGGTAATATAAATTGTAGGAATGCACAGTGGTGTAGTGGTTAGCACGTCTGCCTCTCAGTGCTGGGGATCCGGGTTCGAATCCTTATCTGGGTGAAGTTTTAATGTTCTTCCCATTTCCATGTGGGTTTTTTCCGGATTCTGTAGTTTCTCCCACAGTCCAAAAACATGGAATTAAGGTGAATCAGCTGCTCTAAATAGTCCCTATATAATGTGTGTGTGTGTGTGTGTGTGTGTGTGTGTGTGTGTGTGACCAGCAATATATTGGCACCCTGCACTGAGTGTATCTGCCAAAACATTCTTCTCTGGATGGGCATGAGGAACTATAGGATTATCAGAAGCTAATGGGATGAGAGATAATAACGGTGCAAAAAACAATTTCTATCTTTTATCTTGTGAACTCCCTTATAATTATTGTTTTTATATTATATCATACAAACGAAAAACATCATGGCCAACGAATATTATCTTTTGCTTTTAAAATACAAGCTTTACAGCACAAATTATGTTATGGTCCCTGAATGCTATGTTTCCTTAATTTGCTGTGTAGTTGTGAACAAATAAATTACTTTCTTATCTTCTTTTGTACAAATGTAACATAGCATGAATGTACCACAAATTCATTCATTATCTTCCACTTAATCCTCCACTAGGCTCGTAGGGGTCCCCATGCCCATCCAGGGGAGAACGTTTTGGGCGCTGGGCAGACACATCTAGGACAGGGAGCCAATCTGTCACTGGGCACACACTCACTCACACAGACACACCCTATGGGGTAATTTATAGCATTCAATTGACCTTGAATCCATGTTTTGGAATGTGGGAAAAAGCTGGAGAACCCAGGGAAAACAAATTCGGACATGGTGAGAACATAGCAACTCCACGCAGATTGGGATTCGTACCTGGATCCCCGTGTACCACGAATTGTCTTGTAAAATTATAATTATTGTTTTGTGTTATTTTCAATAAACGAGGAACTCGTCCGTAACCTCTGTTCTTAACGTCTCAGTGGTTTGGGGAACTCAGATCACGCCCTGCCTTTCACAAGCCACTCATCACGACTCTCACTGACACAGTCATCGTGTTGTTGTCTGACACACTATTTATACACATCATTTATTGACAGTTGCCCGAATGAAAAATAAAAAAAATTATAAAAAAAAAAAAAAAAACGAATGTCCTGATGAACAGCTGGAGTCGCAGCTGTATTACGTTTTCAGTGTTAATTCGGTGCTGATTTCTAGTTCGCACTCAATAACAAACACAATATAACTACATTTAGCATATTTTGCTTGCACGTATCTGAAATGCAAAGCGTTTTAAGCAACTAAACCAAACTGCAGTCGAAGTTAATACGTCTTCATGTCAACAACAGAGCTAAATTGCTTAGCCAGTTAGCCAATAAACAAGTCAAATCAATTGGAATGTACGTTTTTATGCAACATTTTTTCTCTTTTCAAATATTGTTCAGTTTGTGTTTAAAGGTCCGATATCAGCCATCAATAAAACAGAAAGAACGCCTTACCTGAGCTCTGATCTCCGTCCCGAGACGTTCACAACCGATACGTCGACAGCGAACTCACTTCCGGTTGTTTCACCATAAAAGCCGGAACGTTTATCTGATTATGTGACAGTTTGCATTATAACAGGCTCAAATGTATCATTAAAATCCTGCTAAAACTTTGTGTTTATGGTATTCTATGGGATTAAAAAAGAAAATAAACATATTGGCTTAATAATTGTTATGAACGGGCTGTCCCGGGCTGGGCAATATAATATGAAGCTCTAAAGCTGGACAGATAAACAGTAACTACGACGCGAAATTTCAGTATATATATTCATTCATTCATTATCTCCCAATTTATCCTCTATTAGGGTCGCGGTGGGGTTCCCCATGCCCACCCAGGGGAGAACGTCTCGGGCGCTGGGCAAATACACCCAGGACAGGGCGCCAATCCATCGCTGTGCACACACTCACTCACACAGACACACTCTATATGGGGCAATTTGGAGAATTCAATTGACTTGATCCATGTTTTTGGACTGTGGGAGGAAACCGGAGAACCCGGAGGAAACCCACGCAGACACAGGGAGAACGACGCGAAATTTCAGTATATATATTCATTCATTCATTATCTCCCGCTTTATCCTCTATTAGGGTCGCGGTGGGGTTCCCCATACCCACCCAGGGGAGAACGTCTCGGGTGCTGGGCAAATACACCCAGGACAGGGCGCCAATCCATCGCTGGGCACACACTCACTCACACAGACACACTCTATATGGGGCAATTTGGAGAACTCAATTGACTTGATCCATGTTTTTGGACTGTGGGAGGAAACCGGAGAACCCGGAGGAAACCCACGCAGACACGGGGAGAACATGGAAACTCCACCCAGATGGGGATTCGAACCGGGAATCCCTAGTGCTGAGAGGCGAACGTGCTAACCACTAAGCCACCGTGCCGCCACTCAGTATATATAATGGGGCCTAATATACAAAATACACTGATTAGTCTTAAAAATTTAAAACTTAACCTTTCACTATTTAGTCCATTATGCCAAACTGTCCCCAGTTTAAAGAGGTTCCTGTCTTTTTTATTGTTAAATGGCTTCTGAGTAGTATTGTGTGGATTCACATACCTTTATTTTTAGTTTGCTTTTCCTGATAAAGGTTGCAGTGGGTGGTTTAAGCCTATACAAACATCCATCCATTATCTTTATCCTCTCCTAGGGTCACTGGAGGGTTCCCCATGCTTATCCAGGGGAGAACGTTTCGGGCGCTGGGCAGATACACCCAGGACAGGGTGTATCACTGGGCACACACTCACACACACAAACACACACTCTATATGGGGCAATTTGGAGAATTCAATTGACTTGATCCATGTTTTTGGACTGTGGGAGGAAACCGGAGAACCCGGAGGAAACCCACGCAGACACGGGGAGAACATGGAAACTCCACCCAATGGGATTCGAACCGGAATCCCTAGTGCTGAGAGGCGAACGTGCTAACCACTAAGCCACCATGCGCCCCCTAAACAAACAAGTACTAAAAAAACACTCCAATGCTTGAAATGTTCTTGGTCCCCCAGTGTATTAAAATTTTGTTACTGAAGGGAAATGACACAAACTCCACACAAAAGGACCTCATCTGGCCTATCCAGGAATCCAATCAAGGATCTCTGGGTCAGCAAGTCATGGAGTTTACATGGGTTTTCGACTTTGATAAACTTGACTTAAAAATTCTAGACAAAAATAACATTAAAGGTCTTTATTTATATACAATATTTTAACCATTTGTTTATAAATCCATTAGATTGGCAAATCAGTTGATTGTAATGCACAAGTTAATGTAAATATTTATTTAAAAATTAACAAATTACATGCATTTAAAAAACTGCATTTTGAAATAACGTTTTAATACATCTGTTCTCGGTGAGACAGGTCTCATTATTTATTATGTTATTCATCATCAGCTCCATCTGATTTTTCAATGACCTTCCTCAGCCACCGGCGCATTCGAAACAGGTGAGTGTAGAATCCATATTTTCCATCCCGATCACAGCCCTCACCCCATGAGACAATGCCAATTTGATACCAACGGTTATCATCTGGGTTCTGTAGAGGTTAAGAGATTAGTAATGTATAATAATACATAAATAATCTAGGAAGCATTACAAAATGTATTTTTTTCCCTACCTTCATGACAAAAGGACCCCCACTATCACCTTCACAAGCATCGCCTCTCTTTGTGTCATCTGGACTATATCCTAAAAACGTGATTTTAGATTAGAAATCTGATCTAAATTTGTGTAGATCTAGATCTGTGTAATTAGAATTAATTACTTCTGTCTTGGTAAAAGACATTTTGGTAAAGAAGCATTTGGTTAAATAAAGAATTAAATATGATGAACTCCGAGCAACCCCTCACCTGCACAGAACATATTGTCAGTAATGCGAACGCTTGTGGAGTTACGGCAGTCATCCTGGTTCACAATGGGCAAGTGGATCTGCTGCAGCACTGTTGGCAAGTTTTGAGGACTCGATGTCCAAGCTTCTTTCAGGTTACCCCAACCTGTCACGCGACCCTTGTGTCCAACTGACATCAAACTGCCAGCAAAAAAGAAAGTTATAAAAATATAAATAATTATAAGTTATAAAATATAAATAATAATGTCTATTTAGTATAAGTTATATAAGATAAAATGTATATTTTAATTCCATATGCTGTTTTAAAAGTTTTTAAAATTGCTTTGTAAAGACATTCAAGATCAATAGTCAAATCTTAGTACTTACTACTAAATATTTTTGTATCATAACATAATTTTAACATTTACAAGTATAAATGGTTAAAGAGTTTGTTAACAGTTTTTCTTTTATTTTTATGTATTATGTATGCGTATGTATTAGTCATTAAATGTAGATTTTAAAGCTTTGGGGTTCTTGAATGGTGCTGCTGTCTATGTCTATGATGCCAAGTAAATAAAGGCACTATTAACATTGCCAGAGGAGAACTTTTTAAGGTCTGATTAAGGTCTATACATTAGTGTTTAATGAAGTAGAGGCCTGTGCAGGTCAGTCAAAATACTTCTACACCAGACTCATCTGCCTGTTAAGACCATGCTTTGGACCAGACCATGCAATTATACTGGAAAAAACCTATTCCAAACTTGGTTGGAAGCATACAATTATCTTGCCTGGTACTTGATGTTACACACCCTTGCATTAGTGCTGAACGAAATATCTAAAATTGATGATTAAAGTGTGTTCCAATACTTTTGTGAATATAGCATATGTCTAAATTTTCTATACTTTGTACTCACTGGTTTGTAAAAATATAAGTTCATTGGAAAAAGTAACAGATGTTATAATGTAGTTATCACATAATGATATCACTGTAAAATAGTGTCTTACATGTTTGCAATTTTCTTCGTGGGAATGCAGATTGGGTGAATCTCATTAGAAAAAGTTACAGGTTTTTTCATGTGCAGCAAAGCAATGTCTCTATTCAGATTGTCTTTCCAGTTATATTTTGGGTGCACAATGATCTCATCAATAGCAACAATCTTCTCTGTTCCCCTTTCATACCTTTAAATGGAAACAAAAGATAAAACATTTCAAAGATTTGACTGTCTTGTTGTTATATTGGTTTATATTGGGTTATATTACTTACTTGGCACGATAATGTTTTCCTAGACGCACAAGGATATCATCACTGGTGAAGTTTTTGTTCCATGGTGGATAAAGGATGCAGTGAGCAGCGGTTAGGATCCACATATTACTAATCAAACTTGCTCCACAAAGCAACTCCTGAGGACTGCGCTTATACAGCATTACTTGCCTGACAAATGATGACATGCTCGATAAATAATAAGACAGTGAATTCTGTTCCAGCATTGACAGAAATGTTTCTCCTGAATTCAGATTACCATGAACAAATCACTACATAAAGCACAATAACTTACCATGGAGCACTTCCTACTTCAGCAGCCTCTCCATTTACAATTCGTTTCTCATATGATTTAATTAGCTCAGCTTCTGTTCTATCTTCTTTTTTGATTTTCTCAAACAAGGGGCGCACGCCGCATTCTGTCAAATATACAAAACAATCAATAATTAATGTAATGCAAATCAATTAAACTCACAGCTGATTTGACCATAGAACACCTGCACCAATTTGCGGCTGGACTTTTTATAGAAAGGGGATAAGCAGGTTTTATTAATATATAGACTGCTTTTAAGTCATTACATTTAAAAACAACTTTTATTTATGAAAATGGAAAATTTGTCAGTCATCTATTTTTAAACTAATTAAAAAAATGCCTTTAATTGAAAGTTTTGTAATTTGCTGTCACATTTTTGCACGTTTGAGAATTTTGTTCTCTTATTATTTTCATTTACATTTTATCTTACAGTAATGAATTTTTTGTGAGAATGCAAGCGCTAAGTATTTGTTTATATTCTTACCCAGTTCACCATCACCAAAACTCTGGGGGTTAAAAAAAGTGTCTATTTTAGCTACTACTGTTCTTTGTCTAATAGTTTCCTCATCTAACATCCCATCCAGAGGAGCATCTGAAAATCAGAATAAGAAGGATTTTGTTGAATCATACAAAGACTAATGTTGTAAAATGATATATTTTAAAATAATATGATACTGGAGGCAATTTACAATTACTTTATTAAAAGAACTCACCACATAGTTCTATGTTACAGTAATCGATGGTTATGTTTCCAGAAGGGCCCTTCACGTAACACCATAGTCCTTCTTCATCCCCATCTGGGTTCCTGCAGTAATTTTTTAACAGACTCACTTCTGGATTGAAACCTTTGCCCTCACTCAGATTTTTTACTTTTGGAAGGCTCCAGTCCAAGCAGTTGTAGCCACCCAGAGTCACAGACAGATTTCCAGTATAGCTCTCACCATTTTCATGTAAACAGTCAGTCTTGTGGTAACGCTCTGACATACCCTTTGCTTGGACAGTTGGAACAGGTGAAGGCAATTTTTCACCTGTGGAAAAATGGAGAGAGAAAAGGGATAAAATCATAATTTTCAGATTTTATCAGAGATTCTCTTGATATCTTGAGATGGTTCATTAATTTCTGCAAATATAAGACAGACTGTACTGTTATGAATAAGTCTTATGTAATCTGTCATAGTGATTCACATAAATCAAAGTACATGCTATTATTTATCACATAACACATTTTTCCAAGATTCTAGGCCTAGGTTTCTAGACCAGGTAAAACTAATTGTGAAATAATACTTTAGTGCATGATAAAAATGATAGTGATTTTTGAAAAACAAATAATTGCAATATTTACATATAAATGTACACCAATGTAAATGTGCAGTACAATTATGCATATAAACACTGCAATAAATGATCATATAGATCACTATGTGACAGTTACTCAACAATTACAAAATACTATTATGCGTCATAAACATGGAGGACAAAAATACAGTTTAGATAAAACTACCAAATGTTACATATGTTAAAAGGTTTCGATTTTTTGAGTGCACCCTGCCTAATGAACTATACCACATTTTGGTAGAGCGCATTTCTCCCTCCTGACAGTAGGGTCCTTAGTGAAGCACCATGGGCCACTTGGGCTCTGATCTGGGTTCCTGCAGTAGTTCTCTGGCAAGTTTATCAGTGAGGTATTAAACTCCCTAAAACAAATAAAGATATAAATAAGTATTTATATCTAGTTTTTTTTTTTTAAGATTGAAAAACAATATGACAGAAGATCACCAACAGTTCAATCAACATATTAAATAGTTTATTCTATTAAAATACATAAAGGTCTCTAAGATTAAAAATAGCAAAAATCCAGAGGAATTACATACACAATTCTATGAGGAAAGTTACTTTTCCAGTACTGACATGATAGCCCAGAAATTGTGGTACTGACAATGCCAGTGTAGTTTACACCAATGTTGATGTAGCAAAGATCTGCAGATTACAATCAGGTCAAATATTAATATCAAGCAAAGTAGGAAAATGGAAGTGGAAAAAAGTGTGATATGTTTACCTTTGCGATCTACACATGATCTAACTTTGTTTACAGTTGTTGGATTCCTCTGTAACGTGTTACCTTTGCAACCTGTTAAACAAAAGCAAAAAGTAAAAAGACAAGGCAATTGATGATTAGGTCACTAGATATTCCAGATATTATACATGGTGTTGACAGACTAAACTGACATGACATATTAGAATGAGCTGGTTTGATATTTTCTTTGATATTAACTTCAAAGTAGTGCTAAAGCCAACAACAATCTTATTAACAGTCTAATGTGCATATGATTTTCCTTAAGTCAAGAAATGAGCTATAGAAAACCTCTAAATTTGCTTTATTACTGTGAAAATGGCTGTCATAGGCCTCATATGCCCAGCATAATCTCCACTGTCAGTAGGCTCTCATTACTGCTAACAATGGGATATTTGTATTTTAGAGATGTTCTTATATACATTGGCTATAATGATCTCTCCTTTTAAAGACACTTGCAATTATTAACCACAGCATTCTAGCAAATATTTTAGCTCACACCTTCAGTACTTTATTTTAAATACGTGGCTGGGCTGAATTTAAAATTAAGCTTCTTTACAGAGCCTGTTTAAGGTAGTATTACACATTTATGGCTACTGTAATTGTTGTTTGCTGTTGAACACCTTTGGCTGTATTTTTCACTATACAATAACATCATATATGGTTCTTATTTTCTTGATTTAATGCAATGAAAAAGTTTAGGTTAGAAGAAAAGTTCCTATTGATATTTTACCATTATATTAACTGTGGGGGTGGGTACAGTCAGCTTGACGTTAATGAAAATGCAAACGATGGTACACTGGAACATCACTCTTAAGGCAAGTATTCTGTTTTGTCCTCATTCTCTCACAACTAATTTAACAGAATGGATAGAGTAATATAATTAATTAACAATCACTGAAAAATTAACAATCACTACTTTTTAGCAGTAATAGCAATTTGTTAAATTATTAATTAATTATCTATACTTATATGAGTATTGTTTATGCCACATATTTTAGTGTACTTCTAAACATTTAAAATGTAATGTTTCTCCTGTGTGTGTATGAAGTTTATAACCATTCCAATAGATGACAGAGCTGTAATAAATCCAGGAACACATTAGCAAATTGGGACAGTGTTGCTTGATCATACTCCCCAGATCTACCACCCTTCATAATTCATTCTCTTTAAGCTTTTTTAACATCGTAGATACATTAAAGATGATTAAAGCATAATTCATCTAGTATGAACATGGTAACAGGATAAGGGCTGGCAAGAAATACATGCACTTTTTTCACACTGGTGTACGGTCCTTGACAAAGACTAAAAAATAGTGCATGTAATAGAAACATTTATTTATATTGTAACTAAATGTAAATGGTTTTATGACATTCTGAACCATATTCTAAATCGAGTTGTTAAAGTTCTAATAATTGCAAATTCTTAAATGCTGTGTACGGTATTCAAAATGTCTTACTTTTATTTAACATTTATCTAGAAAATGAAATAGTAATGGTGACAGTAAAAAGCCGATTAAGTCACACTATGAAAACGCTTCATCTTGGAGTTATTTATAGTTTAATATTCTAAGTATTAATAATTGTTTAAAACTAATAGTTAACATTATACTTATATTTACTTTATTGTCAAAATTATTTCTATATTTAAGTATTAAAAAGTTATTCTAAGGAGAAACAATGTCAAATAAAAAACAATGTAAAAGCTTAAGTATTAAATCTATGCCTCAGAGTTGAATTGATTTGGTAATCACACAAAAAATGCATGTACTTTGCTCCTGGTACAATATCAAATATTGACACAATACGTGATCATTGTTGACCCAGCACATTTAGAGAAACACACTAAATGGTTAAAGCTTACCTAAGTATCTGTCCCAAAATACAGCCTGTAAATAAAAAGAAAGACAAGTTGTGTAAAATAATGTAAAATAATAAAGGCATGATGACAGTCTAGGGTCTACGCTGCTTTGCAAAGTTCAAAATCCACATTATTAAAACATCAGCAAATTTAAGTCTCCAGATGCATTATATTATTGATTTGAATATAATTTAGTTTTATTTGTTTTGCTTCCCACCGTTTTATCTGTGCTTTCAAACACCTCTCGGGCCTCTTCATTGCTACAAATCTCCTCCATACATTCTCTCTCCAAATTTCCTTTCTTCAGCTCTTCAAAGGGTGAGTTTGCCCTTTTTATACGAAGAACTTGAGAGGCTCTCATTTCATTGATAAAAACTGGCAGAAACAATAAACAGTTGTTTGATGAACATTTTAATGCAGCTTGTCTGAGAACATGAACAATTATAAGTGACAAGCATTTACAAAAGTATACTTACCCTCATAACAGACAGAACATTGAAGTACACCAAAGAAAAGAAATGTGACTAGAAGTATTTGTGCTGTCCCCATTGCTTACAACGACTTGTTCTGCTCTTCAGAAAAGCCCTGAAACATCACACAAAGCTTGTGAACTGCTCAAATTCCTAAAAACCTCCTTTAGTGGCTCTCCAGTTAATATTGAACTACGCAGTTCAAAGAGGTACAAAGATTGTGTGTGATCCAAACAGTGGTTGAGCCATCCCCAAACACTTTATCACTAATGATTCAGCTGTGATGTTCTGTCTTAGGATACTTAGGACATTAATAACAACATATGAGTCACACATAAAGACTAGAAAATGAGTAGTTAAGCTAAGCTGTCATTTTCAGGGACCTTTCTGCTAATTCATGAATTAACGCTCCTAGTATTACAACAAGCGAAGGAAACAATGTACAACTTAGCATGAGTCACCAAACTAGGTCTATGGATAATGAAATGTACTTTCAGTGAAACTAAATAGCTATTTAACTACTCAGCACTTATATAAAAAAATATAAGTATTTTAATGTAATTTGATCAGACATTAGAATAAACTGCACAGCTAATGATTTTAAATTTTGGACATTTTCTTAATTATTTTCAAGTACAAGGCACCATCATTACTATGATGTTTACTCCACGAAACTCACCTGTTGATATTGTATTCTGTGGTCATGCAGAGCAACATGTACTGTACATATGGGGTTACTAGTTTTGTTGGGTGCTTTTTAAGTAGTTCT
Source organism: Corydoras sp. C115 (assembly GCA_019802505.1). Taxonomy (NCBI): domain Eukaryota; kingdom Metazoa; phylum Chordata; class Actinopteri; order Siluriformes; family Callichthyidae; genus Corydoras; species Corydoras sp. C115. The sequence continues at coordinate 3,758,180 of JAFMOC010000037.1, read as the reverse complement.
GGCTGTAGACGACTGACCTTTTGAGCATCTTGCAAAGATGTGTGATATGTTTTAAATAGTCAAGTATGTCCTTATATTTGTGCCACCAATGCTTTAAATTTTGTAAATCAAGAGGGCATAGAAAGTGAGTTTAAAATATATTTAATTACTTTTCAGCCTAGATATTATGTAACTGATGAACTTATAACACTGTAGCACTGTAAGCTTGTGTACAAACTGCATTTTTGTTTGGTATGATCTCTGTCTCTGAAAGAAATTTCCTTCCATTAAGAACTTTCAATGGAAATGCTGACTCAGGAGAATAAAGGGCTCATCAATATCACTTTCCATCTGAACCATGGACTACTATCACTTCTGCTAACAGAAGTGATTCAGAAGCTTCTACTGCCACATCAGCACACAGAGGAACTGCTTCTTTTATTTTGTTTTTAACCTACTAAACAGTTCTCCTTAGGATGTAGCCCCCTTTATTTCCAGTGATACTTTTTAAAACCTGATAATAGCATCTTATTAGCATTAGCATCAAGCATTCTGAACTCAAATACCTTTTCTGCAGTTTTATAATGTTCTGTGCATGAATTTAATTATTTTTAAAGATCTCATTAATATTTATATGCTTGCTCTTCATTTTAGTTTTGCCTAATTTGCACATGTTCACTTTTATACTTCCTTTCTCTTTCATTTCCTTCATTAATTTTATATTTATTGTTGGTTGAATAGCATCTTATCTTTATCTTTATCTTTAATATCTTTGCTTTATCACCATGTTATTTTTGCATCTTATTTCTATTTAACCTCATTCCCTCTAATTTGCACATTAATTGATATATTTATGTGTTAGCTATTTTGCACCTCTTGTTGAATAAAACTGAGTTTTATTTTACAGTTTAGTAGACGATTTTGGACAACTCTTATGGTCCTCCATAACAACAAACTGCCACTTTACATATTGATGTCGTATCACATTAAACTTGAATGTTGCGAATTTATCGTGATACTTACTTCTAACCTATATTAAAAACAAAACTATGGCCATGAATTTAGTTCTGCCTGTATTTGATGAACTACACCATCTTAAAAAGAGCAGAGATACAGTCTAGAGATTATCACATGGGACATTTCCCAACCCCTGACTATGCCTTGAAATCCTATTCATGAAAATCACAAACAAAATTGGAGACAAGGTACATCCATGGCTTCAACACCCACTCTTAATTAGCTTGACTTAGTGTAAGGAATGCAGACAGATTTTATGACAGGAATACAGGAATACAGGAACCAAGCAGATTTATACTCCTACAGTTCTCCACAGGAAAACCCAGGGAGCAACCCAGAGTAGACAAGGTTAGCAAAGTCCTATAATCCCTCCAAAATCTGTGAAATGCTGAAGAGCTGGTCTGCTGTTTAAGAGACAAAACATTGTCAGAAGGTTTTTAACTTCTTTATTATTACACAAATATATATATATATATATATATATATATATATATATAATCTAAGCTAATCAATTAAAAAATATCACATTTTAAGCTGATTATATGTATACAGAGTTAGTGTTATTGTTTTATTAGCCAACAGCACCCCCTATTAGAAACTATTGTAATATAGGCAATCAACAGCGTTATTTACTGTGCTGTGTGGGAACTAGCCAAATGTATTTGTGTAAAATAAAAATATATTAAAGGTTACAATTATTCTCACAATATTAAAAGTGCAAAATGAAATGGATGCATTATTCAGTTTATTGATCTGGACATACAGATTCTAGTCATTTTTTTTCCACTGAGCTCATAATATAAACAAGGTAGTTCCAATAAAGATATTAATTAGTATTAAGTGTGCAGTTAAAATATTACTTTCTTACTGCTTCTAAAATATAATTAAACTTTTGTGAAAGTTCAGAAAAAATGTAACATGGTGTTAATATTAAGTATTATAGGTGTTATTATAGGTCTGTTTATTTACTTGTTAATGCTATAATGGTAAAATACCTTTTAAATAAATATTACCAGCAGTATGATTTAAATCACTGCTGTGAGATTATGACTGACAATTCACTGGCATGATTCAGGTTATGTAAAGAGTAAATACTGGAGATTGTGTGTGTGTGTGTGTGTGTGTTAGCATGTGCTAACCTTAAACAGGTAAACGTGTCATGTGGAGGGTTTGTTGTGTAGTATTGTGAAAAACATTTCACTACTAATGAGCCATGAACATAAAATAAGATAAATAAAATTTAATAAACAACAGAGAAAAATGTAGATGCTAATTAACATAATGACACACAACATATTTGTGCCACAAACTTCAAGGCAGGTGAAAACACAAAATTATAAGAGTCATTAAAATCAAAACAATGCTCAAATAACAGATATGTGTACTATTATAACTTTAATCAACTGGTGTAATTGTACTTTGAGCGTTTTGTAGTTGCTGAAGCTTAGCAAATTGTAACATGTGCATTCTAATCACACAATGCTGAAAAAAAAAGCAGATGAAGCATTTTGTTGCTTGATTAATACTTCCTCCACACTAGTACAAATATTGATGTCTGTCTGTCTGTCTATCTAGTATTTAAACACAATTACAAACCAAAAGGCTGCCACTGCAAATAAAAACTACCACATTCTATATTGTACATATACAATCTATATTTATAACATTTTTAAGCATTTCTAAATTTATTCATTATTGCTTTGGTCCCATTGGACCATTACATTGATCCAATATAAAATCACTATTACTATAAATAATGTCAATATATATATTTTCTGGCAGTATATTCCCCATGAATCTACTACAACACTTTTATATAAATAGTTTCCTACAAAATAAAAAATAGTGTACATACAGTTATATATTCAGTTTTATTTTTTAAACCTTTTATCTGTTATATTTTTCACACAAATGTATTAAAATTATACTTTACTTTTTTTATATACTGTAAAGCAACATACTTCTAATAGGTTTATTGCCTGCCTGTTTTAAAGCTTAATCTGCTAATCTAACTGCAGTTAAACTCTGCATTTTAAATCTCATTGGTACTAAATTACATTTGATTGTGACTAAATACAACACCCAGGTGCCATGTTGAAAGCTAATGTAAATGAAACATTGAAAGCATCTCATAAGCAATACGTCAATAACATAGGCATCAAAAAAGGATATTAATATTATATATTATTGTTATTTTTCTCCTGGCACGAAATACAGCATTTCAGTCCCTGAAACTTAACTTCATATCTACAGTCCTTTCAGAATGTGTGTAAAATTGTTTTTTGATTATGCATTTTAATTTCATTTTGGTAAATATATAATGCAATTGTGTAATTTGTCATGTGTTTTAATTGATTTAAGATTGTATTACCTAATTTAAAAATCTTAATAAACATCTTTAAAGCATCAGATGTTCATTATGCCCTGATAAATATAACTATAGAATTTAAAATGGGGATACAAGTACCCTGAAATAGTAGATATAAGTAGAACAAACCCTGAACATTGAACATTAAGTGAAATGCAATAATACTGTTTTATAGATTAGAGGAATCAAAGTAATGCTGGTTCATGAAAGCAAATGACATTTCCTGATGTATAATGTATGCTACTTTGCATTTTAAGCATGCAGAGGATGCCACATGGCAATCTGCTTGCGTGGATTATCCAACATCTGTTGCCAGTGTTGTAGGCCAGTGCCGGATGAATTCAGGCCGAGCTGGCATTGACCAAGTTGTAGCAATGTGCCAGGGTTCGCTTGGTTCAAAACCTCCAGATCTAAGCTTGACATGTTCAATAGCTCTCTGGGGAGCTCCAGCATCATCATCTCATTCCACACTGGACTGATTTTGTGTTTTACATGTCTTGTCTGCTTTTTCTTCAGCTTGGTGCTCTGGTGCCTTAGCGTCAGCTTCACAGACAGATCTGATGAAAAAAATATTTAATACATTTTAAAATATCTATATCACTATATCACTGTTTACAGATGTAAAAGCAGTAAAAAAAATAAACAAACAACTCTATGATGAAATAGTAGCAGAGTGAATAATGTTACCTATAGTCTCTTTGAGTTTTTCAGATTGCAGTCCTCTTGCCTTCATCACCACTACACCAAGCCTGTTTGCTGCTGGTAAGTAGCTAAGTGAAAGCAACAGCTCCCCTGTTGTTAATGATACTTCCTTCTGTAATGATGATAATGATTTTTTTATATTAAATATATATTTTAAATAAAAAAACTTCTAGGAATATACATACATGAAAAGGGCAGTAACAAAAAAAACTGTATATAGATCTTTTTTAGAAATATGGTTGAAAAATACATTTAATTAAATATGACCAAATCACAATTATTAATGAATAATAATAATAATAATAATAATAATAATTATTATTATTATTATTATTATTATTATTATTATTATTATTATTATCAACATTATATATAAAATTATAATAATAATGAGTTGGATTTTATATGGAAAAATTAAGGTAATGCAATAGCCTCAATTAATCTCCAATCTCAAATCCAACAAAACCAAAGTTTTACTAACTGACCCAAAAAAATCTTTAAGATTTATAAAAAAATATTAAATACTACAATTCCATCTAAAACTTGTTGGAAATCTGAAGAAATTAAGTTTTAAGTAAAAAGTAAATATTTACTTCTGATTAAGAAAAAATAAAAAGCTTAATTGGAAATAAGTTTAAACAAAAATTCCACTAATGACTGAGTGTACGAAACCTCCACTTGCCCATCTGTTGTGTTTGTGTGCGTAAGCGTCACACAGTATGAATCAATAAATTCTGAGTGCAAACTGCGTCATATACAGTCAGCCACACACTCAAAGACAAACACACTTCACCTTCAGATGCCCTTTACAAAATGCCTTCACTGACCCACAACCCTTTTTTGTCATTTTTAGTTTATGTGAATTAATGTGTAATAGATCAAATAGAATACAATTTGAGCAACAATTGTTGTAATTATTAAAGAAATTAATAAGTCATTAAGCAAAATTTCACAGTTTATGGTACAAAGTACATAATCTAATATAGAGATGAAAAAAATGGCTCTTTCTCTTTCTCTGTCTCTCTGTATGTGTAAAAATTATGTATACAGTAAAGCTTTGGGTAGCCATTAATATACATATAAGCAGTTTTCATGCTATATAAATGTAATCCTAGTTCATTAGTTATATGTTACAAATATGTCATATTTTGTAAAAAAAAAAATAATAATAATAATAACATTTTTAAAACAGTAACTATTAATTTAATTCCTCTCACCTGTCTGGATGGCTGTAAGTTGACCCAGCAGTCTGCATCTGACATCATACCAACATCAGCCAGTTTAAATCTCACAGTGCCCAAAGTTGTGTTCCTGGAAAATCTATCACAGATGTGTAAGGTCAATGCCACCTCACCCTCCATGCCCTCTGCACTCTCTATTTTACAGCTTTTGGGCAGGGTGAAAATCAGCTCCTCGCCCCACTGGACTTTTGAAGCCATCTTACGCACAGCAGTCTGGGAATGCATCTTCTCTTCAGATAAACTCACACACCCTGACACATAGCCTTCACTCCCAGATTCCATGCTTACATGCTCCGCTACACAAAGATAGAAAAAAAAGAAAGCAAAGGAAATAAGATAAGAAGAGGAAAACGCACAAAAATTAGTTTCTATTACTAATACCATTTATTCAGTCTATAGGCAGTTATAGTGGTCAGGGTTGCCAATGAACTGCTGGGGCCTAATAAATGATTTGTAAGGTGAAAAACAATCAATTATCCAGAACATGTTACCAGTATATCAGGTTTCAGAAATATAGACCCAAAAACATACAACAGGCAAATACACACTAGACTTACTTTTTTTTTAAAAATGCTGTTGCTACCAGAAGAATGCATTAGACACACAGAAAATATGAACCCCCCCACAAAACGAATGCATGCATGCATTTCACTGTGCCATTATGCTGTTCATTTCCTAATATCTGCTGTGGTTTGAAATGGTTTCTCTCGTCAAAACTAACTGCAAAATGATACAGAGTTATTATTTATTATGTAAAATTTAATATCATAACCAAGCCGTATTAAACTTTTGAAAGTGTGCTAAACTGTGAAAACTTTTATTTAAAATTCAGCTAAATAGCTTAAGAAAGAAAATGCATGAAGTTAAAGGAATATTGTTTCTAATGGCAGTAAAGTTATAATGTCAGTACCCCATGACAACAGGAAGCAAGTTAATAAGCTTGATACAGACATTTCATAATTATGTCTTAACATTTCAGCAGAAAGGAAATCATTGCAACTATGTATGCAATTGTCATAATTTTCCATTTGGTGCTGAGCTGAACAATATCTGTGTCTCCAGAAGGTAAAATAGAGTTCAGATGTTGCTAAAATTTAATTGAATAAAAATTACAAAATCATATTGAACTCCTGTTCTGATATAATGCTTATGAAAAGTCTTAATAGTTTACTGTAAATAGTTTTGTTATGTACAGCTGAATATATTACCTTCAATAATTATGATGTGAAGTTCTCTGTTCTCTGTGTGCAGGTGGAGTGAAAAGTGAAGTTTGGGATGTTGAATTGTGTTGTTGCTTGTTTTGACATTTGGAGGCTCTGCAGCACATAGAGTCCCACCTGCAGAATACAAAAAATACAACTGACTCACAGACTTATACATTCAAGGATTCAAGAATTCAAGGAGGATCCTTTTAAGGAGGATAAGACTTTATTGTCATTCACGCAACATGTGATACATGAATGTAAACCAAATTCTGTTTGCCGGACCCAGTTTACCCTAAGTGATAGAATTTAAAATAAAATAAAAAATCATTTTAAATTTAAATTTATTACATTTTTTCAATTTAAATTTAAATTTACATTTTTTACATTTAACTATTATGTTAAATTTAAATGTTATGTTATACTTTATACATCTTTACAAGGTGTCAATCACACATTCACCTTTTACTGAGGTTATATTTACCTTGTGATAATGGTTCAGTAGGCTCATTATCTTTGTCCTTTTCTTGATTACACTCAGCAGACTTATTCGGGTGCACTGTGTGCTTGCTGTAATTTATAACCTCAGACCTTATTACAGATGGTTTAGTGTTGTAGATTTTGGAGAACTTCAGCATTGCATGAGGTTGAATGGGTTCTGTGGATTTCTGCACACTGAACTAAATTACAAATACACAGGAAAAAAAGAAGGATATAAAAGCAACAAAGATTACCTTAGGGAATAATAGTTGATTCATTCAATTGATTCATAATTTTGTTTACCACACAACAAACCGATGGCCTTTCTTGTAACATTTAAATGTTTAAAAAAAATTTAATGTATAAATAGAAGTTTTAACAATTAAACTATTCGATTTTAACCAGGTTTACAAAATATTGCAAGGTTAATATAAAAAATCAGTTTAAACAGCTTACATTTACATTACATTTGGCCATTTAGCAGACGCTTTTATCCAAAGTGACTTACAAGGTGAGCACAGGGTTAATCACAACATCCCTGGAGCAATGAGGGTTTGAGCCTTGCTCAAGGACCCACATTCGTATCTTCAGTGGACCTGTGATTTGAACCCCCAACCTTCAGATTGATAGCCCAACGCCCTAACCACTGAGCTACCATGCCTAAATAATTATAGAAAATAATGCCTAAACAAGTTTAAAATAATATACTTATGAATCCTGAATTAATTTTTGCAAAAATGTTTTAGAACATGAAACCATTTTAATGTTCGATTATATTTGTTTATAGATCTTGTTTTAAGATCTTGTTTTAAGCAGTTTCATGCACAACCAGTGAGAGAACTTACTAATATAAATAATAAATACATTGTAAATGTATTCGCTTTCTTCCTTCTCTTTGTTGTTTTGCTACCACACATTTGAAATCATCTTTCGTAACAGTTCCTGTTTGCTTTTTGGTTTTAATATAATTTAAAGCTTAATAAAATAAATACAATTTAGAATAATAAATGTTGTTTTTGTTTTTTTTTATAGATTTACAGTTATGTATGAAATGCTAAAGCAATTTCTTTGCTTTCTTAAGATTTCTTTAATAGCAACTGACCCACTGAATTATTTACATCCTGCTGACGAATTTTCTGTTCCCCCTCTTTTCATGTCTCTTCCTGTGAGAATATGTTCGCATTCGAAATCTGTTGCTAAGACCATTTGTAACTGTTGATTAGAAATCATATTTACATATATATGTACTTTGTTATTAATGCCTGTTTGTATCCCTGCATGCAGGCACACATGCTCAGTATATGTGCATATTGCATATGTGTGAGTCATGACTTTTCATTGACTGACTCAGTGGTACCATCCACACAGATATAGCAACTAGATCAAATCACATTAATGTGTGTAGGTGGCAAGGTGTACAATGGGAGAATAAGAATGCAAAAGATAAGACAAGTGAGAAACTAAGCAAAATGCTGTCTGCGGATGATGGTTGTACACATTAAATTCTCTGGCAGAATGATGTAATTGTACGATTGTACTGATTTTACATCAAGGACATGCTTCTCCAGACTCCAGGTGGTATAATTATAGAGTCATGTAGTTTTAGATTCTCCCACACATATGCCAGATGCTATGGCTATGGTTGGCTAAACACTAAAAAATTAACAAATGGTGTATGAAGGCTCATCATTACTGAAATATAATGCATTCAAATGTAAGCGTGCTTAATTAATTCTATGAATTAAACATGGTGGTTCATCTTAAGTGGTCCATCACAATTTGGCAGGGTGTAAAATCCTGCCACTCTGAAACTGCAGAATCCTTTTTAAATCAAGTTCAAACAAATAGAGAAATAATATGTTAAAAAATAAAAACTAATCCACAGGAAAAAAGCAAATGAATAAAGCCACTATAGTATTTTTTCATCCTTTAGCTTAATGCTATCCTTATAGACCATGTTTTAATATTATATGAAAACAAATAAAAATACATTAGTCAAGAATAAGACATGCATTAGATTTTTCAAATTACTATTTATAAAAGTCTGGTATATTTACAGAGGACCATCATTTACAATACAGCAGTTAGCTATCATTATCAACATTATAATTAAAATAATTTGAGATAGAGGTTTGATTTAACAAACAAATCCTTGCCATTAGTCATAGTCCTTTTTTAAATATATCGAATGCAACAGTCTTAAACTCAATTCAGTGTCATCACTTTAAGAGATGGAGTTTACATTAATGTGCTCTGTATTACTATGTTTATACATGATTGTTTAAGTAAGTTTATTTAAGGTAATATAGCTTTTGCCTAGGACCCCCATGTCATTGTAAATTCCTCTCATGTTTGCATGTGTCTCCTCCAAAAAGCTTAAAAGAAGAGAAAAAAATTATAAGAATGTGTCTCCATATCTGCCCTGGATAGGTGGATTAGATAGATAATAAATGTATGAACTGATATATTACATAGTATTGTCTTACAGTGAAAACTTTTATTTTAAATACCAAGTGGAGAGGATTGTGTAAGTTTGTATGTTCTGCTTGTGTTTGCGAGGGCTTTCTTTGAGGGCTTCAATGTTTTCCCACAATTTCCAATATGTAAGTCAGGCTAATTATAAAGACACTTAATTTCTGATAGGTGTAGATGTATGTGGGCAATTCTTTCCTGTGAAAGCCCAAAGCAGTCAAGACAGTTTCTTTACCTTTTGTCCACTGAGTACTAAGATAGACTTCAGCACCTCCTGTGACTTTAACTAGTATAAGTGTATTTTACAATTAATAAATGAACGAATGGATGACTCATCAAGTATTTTGCCTAACATATAATGTGCCTAGAGCAAATTCAGCATGGAACATTACGTTTTCTAGGTCTAGGACATTTATTGTTTTTGTTTAATTTCACATGTAACATATATGTATTACTTAAGATTTATCCAAAATAGTTTTATAAATGTGTTAATGGACCTGTTTGTATCCATATGCTCTTATATTCCTCTTACCTGTGTGTTTGTGTGTAAGATACTGGCTTTTGCTTTCTCAGATTCTGCACTGTCTTTTCGCGCAAGTGTATCCTTTTTGCAGTTCCTGTAGAGCAGCGACAGGCCACAGAGTGTCAAGGCTCCAGACACTGTTCCCAGTGTCGCTCCCAGCACTGCAGCTGCTGAAATGAACATCCTTCTGTTGAAATCCGTGCAAAAAGTGTGAAAAGGGTAAGATGCTGACTGTCTATTCAATCCAGTGATCTCAAAGTAAGGGCAACATGGAAGAGAAAAGAAGAAAAATGAGAGCACAGGAAAGCAATGAGAGAGCGGGTATGAATGAACAGCATGTGCCTGGATGTGTGTATGATGCACTGTCTACTGTCTGTTGGGAGCTGAACCAGGCGGATGGTACCAGAAAGGGAGCGGAGGGAGGGAAGGATAAAAATAGGGAAGGTGGTGAAGAGGGCGGGCTTTAAGCACTGACTCAAAAGCCATACTCATTAATGAGTCTGTCACTGACACGCCAACCCCCCAGCATACAGAGGGTGTGAGTGTGTATGTGTGTGTCTGTATAAATGCAAGCGGGTGCACGTGTGCGCACATTGACGTCAGAGCTCTGTCAGATCACCTTCATAGGCTTCCACCATTTCAAAGCCAAAGACCACTTAGGAACAAAGATTTTACTGCAGTAATTATATTTATATAAAATCATCAGATGTGACATACATCTCATAAACTCAAATATTAAAAATTGTGTAATTATACTTAAATATTATAATATGTTTAATAAAACTGATATACAGAATTGATGGTGGTACAACTGTGGATTAGGTTTTGGAAAGACCATAAGGTTTCGGGTTTATGCTGTGGTGTTGGCAGACTGCCACTGTAGCCCTCTATTCCCAAGGTGCCTGGAAGGTTACTGCTAAATCAAATTTCAATTTACTTCTGGATACAAAGAAACTAAATTTAGGATTTAATAAATAAATAAATATGAAAACAAATTCATAGTCAATGCTATTACAATACTCCTAAATTGATTTTTACAGTTTAGTAATTGATGTTTTAGTAAGATTCGTCCACAATTATGTATGTATAATAATAATTATTATTATTTTATTTGTATAGCGCCTTTCCTAAAAACTCAAGGCGCTTAACAGCAAAGACATACATACATACAAACACAAGAAAAATACAAATAAACAGCAAGTAAAAATAACAATAGCATGAAGTAGAATGTAAGAAAAGTAAAAAATAGAACAAAGACATAAAAGATATGTAAAAGAGATTGTAAATGCCACAAAAAGAAAAAAAAAAGAACATGGTGATGTACAATAGGATGAGGAATCCTGATAAAAGTAAGTCAAGCGTTATAAACGTCCCTAAAAAGATGGGTTTTAAGTAAAGATTTAAAAGAATTCAGGCTGTCTGCCACTCGGATGTTATTAGGGAGCTGGTTCCACAGACACGGTGCAGCAACTGAGAATGTATGCATCCATCCATCCATTATCTTCCGCTTGTCCGGGGTTCGGGTCGCGGGGGCAGCAAAACAAGTAGGGAGACCCAGACCTCCCTCACCCCAGCCACCTCTACCAGCTCAACTGGGGGAACTCCATGGCGTTCCCAGACCATCTGGGAGATATAATCCCTCCAGCGTGTCCTGGGTCTTCCCCGGGTCTCCTCCCAGTTGGACTTGCCTGAAACACCTTCCTTGGGAGGCGCCCAGGAGGCATCCTGGTGCAATATGAAGTGTGAAATATTATTAAAAGAAATCTCACCGTGGCACGGTGGCTTAGTGGTTAGCACGTTCGCCTTCCTGGTTCGAGTCCCCATCTGGGTTGAGTTTCCATGTTCTCCCCGTGTCTGCGTGGGTTTCCTCCGGGTTCTCTGGTTTCCTCCCACAGTCCAAAAACATGCATCAAGTCAATTGAATTCTCAAAATTGCCCCATATAGTGTGTGTCTGTGTGAGTGAGTGTGTGCCCAGCGATGGATTGGTGCCCTGTCCTGGGTCTATCTGCCCAGCGCCCGAGACGTTCTCCCCTGGATGGGCATGGGAAACCCCACCGCGACCCTAATAGAGGATAAAGCGGGAGATAATGAATGAATGAATCTCACCGTTAACTGGCTATAGTATTAGCATTATTTTATATTATTTTGACCAAAAAAATGTTTATTAACGTATTCTTCGGATTAGGATGCACTTCTGCTTTCAGAAGACATTAGGACTTGGCAGTGGTTGTATTGGTAGCCCCTTGTTATATAAAATAGTACAAAAAAAAAAAAACATAAAATAATGCTTAATCCACAGATTTATTTGCTTTGTTTTTTTTTTTTGTTGAACCAGTAATGGTTTAAAACTGTTACATGCTGAGTTGGGCAATATAGCTTGGCGATTATTACAAAATGACCATATCTCCATCACCATCACCATCATCATCTACATGTGCAGCTATTTGATAACAAAGAAATGCCCACGCCCACTCCCTGAAAGAGCCCATAGGATTTATATAGGAGCGCTATGATAGGCTAAAGCTCAAGATGACATGTCTATACACCAATCACACTATAGCAAACAACCCTCTCCAAAAATCGGACTCCGCCCCCCGGTATGAGAACGTTGGGGGCGCTGTTTCACAATCAAGTACCAAGATGGCGGCAGCCACTGTACTCAGGTTGGACAGTTTACCTTCTGATCCTTTGCTTTTGATCCTATCGTTCCTCGACTTTAGAGATTTGGTGAGGTAAGTGGGCTTGGGTTTGTCCCGATTGGTTTATTCATTACACATGTTTGCGATGAAACGCAAGTTTTCTTTTAAAGTCGGAAGAAAAGTTTTAGGTTAGCTAGCTACCAATTCAAGGTGTAAAGGCTAGGTTAGTTCACCAGAGCCGCCCGGTGATCAGGACCGCTGATTTCTTTCATGCATTTTGGTAAATAGACGATGTAAGAACACGTAAGAAGACTGTCATGTCTCTCCGTTTGCACGTTCGTTCAGTCACTAGGTGGTTGTTTATTGTGAGCTGTTTCTCGCGCACGCGCAGTCTTTACCACCGAGCCAGCGCTCAGTAAAACATTTGTGACGGAATAAAGCTTTAGAAGAAGCTCAGTCGGCGGCACGGTGGCTTAGTGGTTAGCATGTTCTCCTCTCAGCGCTAGGGATTCCCGGTTCGAATCCCCATCTGGGTGGAGTTTCCATGTTCTCCCCGTGTCTACATGGGTTTCCTCCGGGTTCTCCGGTTTCCTCCCACAGTCATTCCAAAAACATGGAACAAGTCAATTGAATTCTCCAAATTGCCCCATATAGAGTGTGTTGTGTGAGTGAGTGTGTGCCCAGCGATGGATTGGCGTCCTGTCCTGGGTCTATCTGCCCAGCGCCCGAGATGTTCTCCCCTGGATGGGCATGGGGAACCCCACCGCGACCCTAATAGAGGATAAAGCGGGAGATAATGAATGATAAACCATACTGTAAACAATTTCGCACACTAAATAATACTAGGCGGCACGGTGGCTTAGTGGTTAGCACGTTCTCCTCTCAGCGCTACGGATTCCCGGTTCGATTCACCATCTGGGTGGAGTTTCCATGTTCTCCCCGTGTCTGCGTGGGTTTCCTCCGGGTTCTCCGGTTGCCTCCCACATTCCAAAAACATGGAACAAGTCAATTGAATTCTCCAAATTGCCCCATATACAGTGTGTCTGTGTGAGTGAGTGTGTGCCCAGCGATGGATTGGCGCCCTGTCCTGGGTCTATCTGCCCAGCGCCCGAGATGTTCTCCCCTGGATGGGCATGGGGAACCCCACCGCGACCCTAATAGAGGATAAAGCGGAAGATAATGAATGAATAAATGATAAACCATACTGTAAACAATTTCGCACACTAAATAATACTAGGCGGCACGGTGGCTTAGTGGTTAGCACGTTCGCCTCTCAGCGCTACGGATTCCCAGTTCGAATCCCCATCTGGGTGGAGTTTCCATCTTCTCCCCGTGTCTGCGTGGGTTTCCTCCGGGTTCTCCGGTTTCCTCCCACAGTCATTCCAAAAACATGGAACAAGTCAATTGAATTCTCCAAATTGCCCCATATAGAGTGTATTTGTGTGAGTGAGTGTGTGCCCAGCGATGGATTGGCGTCCTGTCCTGGGTCTATCTGCCCAGCGCCCGAGATGTTCTCCCCTGGATGGGCATGGGGAACCCCACCGCGACCCTAATAGAGGATAAAGCGGGAGATAATGAATGAATGAAAAGAAGCTCAGTCACAGTGCTGCAGTGTTCGATGTTGTGTTTGTTTAGATTACTTGTCATGTTTTGGACGAATCTCCTAATATTTGCAGCATCGAATAACAATCAGGTTTGATGAACTTACAGTATAGTTGGTTTTCTCCATGGCTTCTGACTTGTGGTGTTCTCATTTGTAAGTCGCTTTGGATAAAAGCGTCTGCTAAATGACTAAATGGACCCAGGACAGGACGCCAATCCATCGCTGGGCACACACTCACTCACTCAAACACACTCTATATGGGGCAATTCTGAGAATTCAATTGACTTGATCCATGTTTTTGGACTGTGGGAGGAACCCGGAGAACCCGGAGGAAACCCACGCAGACACAGGGAGAACATGGAAACTCCACTCAGATGGGGATTCGAACCGGGAATCCCTAGCGCTGAGAGGAGAACATGCTAACCACTACGCCACCGTGCCGCCAGAAATAATTATTTCATGGGAATTATAATTTTAAGACATAGGCTGTCATATTAATTGCTAATTTATCAAATAAACTTCAAACTAAATTCATTTTAATCAAACTGTCCAGTCAATTTGGATATTAATTGGACTGGCGGTCCCCTCTTAATGGACTTACATATACAGTAGTTTTCCAATTAGAGTTTTTCCATTTGTTAAATAAAGTCATCAGATCTCGACACATTCTGTACAGTAGTATTCTACATTGTTGTTGCTGCCCGGCCGCTCAAGGAGGATGAGTCCCCAACTGAGTCTTGGTCCTCCCAAGGTTTCTTCCTTAAAATAACAACATAACAGGGAGATTTTTCTTGCCACTGTTGCTTCGGCCTGCTCTTTGGGGGTTTGAAGGCTTTTCATTCTGTAAAGCTGCTTTGTGACAATGTACTGTTGTAAAAAGTGCTATATAAATAAATTACTTGAACTTGAACTTCAATTTGAAATCGAGTTATTAGTCTAATAGACTAAATGATTATTTTAAGCCACTGACATTGCTAAGACCTAGAATAGATTCAGTAGCTGGATATTAAAAAAAATATTACAAATTTACATACTGTATAGTTTCTTGCTTCATTGTCTATTCTCTCCACTTACCAGACAGATGGACTTTGTCGTTTTACAATTACAGACTGTAGTCCATCTGTGTTCTTGTTTTTGTTAGTCCCCTGTTGGTTCTCTGTTCTCTATTGGTCAGGACCATCACAGAACAGGTATAATTTGGGTGGTGTATTGTTTATTGTCAGTTCTGCATTGACTCTTATTCGATGAGGGGGTTTTAGTGCAGCAGTGCTGCACTAAAGTATTGGGGTTTATAGAGCAATAAAGCAGTATTGGGGTATGTAATAATAAAGCAGTATTGGGGTTTCATTTTATTGGGGTTTCATAATGCACCAACCAAATAATACCTGCTCTGTGGTGCTACTATTGGGGTCCTGACCCTTAGAGAACAGAGTAAAGGGAACTGACACAGTATGTACTGTTGTTGAAAAACAGATAGACTACAGTCTGGAATTGTAGAACCACAAATTCCATCTTTATAATAAGCGGAACTGATAAACTGGACAATAAGCAGAGCAAAAAGGAGATGTGTCTAAACTTTTGACTGGTGCAGTATTTTTCAGAAAGGTTGACTCTTTAAATTAGACTAAGTAATCTAATTATTCTGTTCTTAGTTGCAGTTTTGTAAATCGGCGTCTCAATGAACTATCGGGTCACAATCCATTATGGAAGAGGCTTTGCCAGAAGCATTGGCTTTTAAATGAGTAAGTTTAAAAAACCATTGGAAGAGTATCATAACTTTATAGGCTTTCCATATTTTTTCGGTTCATATTTTTAATAATGTTAGTGTTAATGACTTAAATGCATTCTTCTACAGGGGTGTGAAGACTCAGCGAGGACAGAACTGGAAAGACCTGTTTATGGAGTTTTATGCGGATTTTGGTCGGTACATTGATGAGTACAGCACACTTAAGAAAGCTTGGGATGACCTTAAGTCTTATTTGGGTCAAAGATGCCCACGAATGATAGCTTCCCTCAAAGGTGGGTTCAGCCTACACCTCATCACACTTTAAATGAGTTATGAATCATCAATTCAGTCTGTTTGATTTTGTGAGAAGAGAAATTTTGAATTTTATACCTGCAACCTCAATATATTAAGATTAAGGTTACACACGTTCCTGAAAACATGTAGTTAAACATGTCCTTTTTACATAGGAAATGTTTTTTCTTTCTTTCTTTTGGGGAGCTTGTTAAGTTTTAAATCTTTTTTTGTGCAACAAACCAATTTCGAGATAATATATGGAACTTGGTAAATTTTTTTACATAACAAAAGGTTTAGCATTAAGGGGCATTATATATGCAAAAGGCAGTTTCTGCAGAGAAAAATAACCACACAGCCTTAGGTTATAATGTTGTATCTTCTGATACAAATCATTATCTATTTTATCACTAGAGGGTGCAAAGGAAGAGGAACTGGATGCTATTGAGGCTCAAATTGGTTGCAAGCTCCCCAATGACTATCGCTGCTCCTACAGAATACACAATGGTCAAAAACTGGTTGTTCCTGGGTAAGACTTATTTAAATACTTTGAAGATTGATTATAAAGTGAAACCTCCTTATTTCCCCCCATAGACAATTAATAAGTACTCTCTTTCACTCATAATGACCATAATGACAAAAAATTATTCTTGTAAGTACCCAAAAATATTATTAGTTCATTTTTAATCTATTTTTCTAAATTCCAGTATATGAAGGAGACATGAAGTTTAATAAGAGAGGAAGGTCAAGACAAATAAATATGACTTTTTTTAATTAATTATTAATTATTAGGCTGGGCGGGGCACGGTGGCTTAGTGGTTAGCACGTTCGCCTCTCAGCACTAGGGATTCCTGGTTCGAATCCCCATTTGGGTGGAGTTTCCATGTTCTCCCCGTGTCCGCGTGGGTTTCCTCCGGGTTCTCTGGTTTCCTCCCACCGTCCAAAAACATGGATCAAGTCAATTGAGTTCTCCAAATTGCCCCATATAGAGTGTATGTATCTGTGTGAGTGAGTGTGTGCCCAGCAATGGATTGGCGCCCTGTCCTGGGTCTATCTGCCCAGCGCCCGAGACGTTCTCCCCTGGATGGGCATGAGGAACCCCCCTGCGACCCTGATATAGGTTGAAGCGGAAGATAATGAATGAATGAATTAATTATTAGGCTTTTTTATACATGAAACCAGAAGGAAAAACAAATACAAATAAAGGTATATAAGAGAAATGGGATGTTGTGATTAATTGCCAACAGCTACAGTCAGTTTGTAAAGCTGTACAAAACAGGTTTTTCAACGTGCTGTTGACTCACCATCATTAAATACATTGCAGGAGAATTTATTTTAAGTCATATTTATCATACGCTCATTTACATGGACAGTAGCGTGAGTTTAATTATGTCTATGTTTTAATCCCCCAGTCTGATGGGCAGTATGGCATTATCCAATCATTATCGCTCTGAAGACTTGTTGGACATTGAGACAGCAGCAGGAGGATTTCAGCAGAGGAAGGGCATGAGGCAATGTCTACCACTCACCTTCTGTTTTCATACAGGCCTGAGCCAGTACATGGCCTTGGAGAGCACAGAGGGCCGCGTGCTAAGCGAGATTTTTTACCACTGTCCGGTTAGAGAAATTCCTTCTAAATCTATTTTTATGCACATACTAAATTAGAGGGAGGGTTTTCTTTTCATGCTTTGGGTGGATTTAACACAAAGGAAAAACTTTTGTGGGTGTTTAGCTATAGAGCATCTTCTTTTCATAATCACATTTAAATATTCTAGTACCCGTTTGTAATTACAATATGTGTCTATAGATGAGTAGCTTACATTTTAATCACAGTAATATGATTTAAAGCATTGGTTGCTTCAAATAGCAAATTTTCATGGCTTCTACAGCTGACTTGAATATTTGCTGTAAAAAAGCGTTTTGTATAAGTGTGTAGTAAGCATGCACTTGCAGGATTTGAACACAAGGTCGCATCTTCTTTCCATTGATGGCTCTGTAGTTTCACTTTTACCTAAATTTGACTTTTGCTCATTCACATAGTTGAACAAACTGTTTCTGCAATGCTCAGATGTATTTAAAGTCTGTAATTTGTATTTAAACAGTTTATATAATAGTGTAATATAAAAATGAGTGGATATATGTATGTATTCTAATCTTTTTTGCCTTCTACTTCTTTTATTTTAAGGACCAACTTGCACAAGATCCATCTGCTATTGACATGTTCATTACAGGTAGGAAAGCATACAATTATTTGTTTATTTTACTAAGTTGACCTGTTTTTGGGTGGGTTTTTGTCTGTAGACCTTGTAACGTTTTTTAAATTTTGGAACAGTTTTCAAAATTTTGTTATAAATTTGTGCTTGATTTAATTTATTTAAATCTACCATGTTTTTTGAAAGCTTTACACCTTTATCACAAAATAACATGAAAACATGTTATTTATATGATATACATATCATTAAATACATATAAATGTATTTAAAGCAGGAACTTGTTAAAGACAGTTCTTTTCTTTCTTCTTTTTTTGCAGGTTCCAGCTTCACAGAATGGTTTACCTCATATGTTCAAAATGTAGTGACTGGAGAGTACCCCATTATTCGGGATCAGATCTTCAGGTATCTTACAGAAATTTATATTTACAGTATGTTTTTTTTTTTTTAAACAGTTTTACATTACCTATAGAATTAGTAGGGTGACTACATTTTTTCTACCACTACACTAAGATCCTCTTGTATATCACAAGTTTAGGCTTATGCATGTACTGCTCTGTCAACAGTATGAACACTGCCACAGTAAGACTTAATTAAACATAATTACTATTTTGTAACCACTGCTTCCTTTTGGACTGATTGCAGTTGACGTAAAAGCAAATCAGTCTTAATTTCAGGTGTTTGGTGCTTGGCTGTTGGTGGCTTGCCCTGACTGGTTTAACTAAAATGAAGATCAGTGTAACTCAGATCAGCATGCTGTATATTTACTCATAAAGTGTTTAGTGAGCAGACACAAATTGTGCAAGATTCTCAACAAGTGTTTTGTAATAGTCTTGTTTAGCACATGACACATTTAGCTTCTGAATCATCAGTTTGTTAAAAAAAAGATATTGTTGCCCTGAACATGATAGCTTTGCTTATAATATCTGTTTTAACAAGAATTACAATTTTAAAAAAACTACAAACTGAGACTGTAAATGCAGAAACAACTTAAACATTACAGATCAAATCTGCACTTTGTAGTCAAAGTCAAAGATACATAGTTAAAGTAAAAAGTAGAGTTATGTGTAAAAATATTTGTGTGTGTGTATATATATATATATATATATATATATATATATATATATAAAACACACACACCTAATGCAGAAAAACTGGTGCACAGCGGTGTAGGATTGCAGACTCATGACTTGGTATGGACTCCATAATCTTGCCATTTTTCTGTAGACAACATTCATAATGGTTCCTTCAGAAAATAAAATCACAATCCTGTTGTATTCCGAGGTGTAGGATTGCTGTATTCTAAGAAAGTATTGCATGTCATCGATGTGTTTAATATTTCTAAAATCTAGTGACGTGGGCTGGAATGGGAAAACCCCAAAATCAGATAAATATTCCAATGACCATAATTTAAGACAAGCATCGGAACACATAGTTTACCTGTCTGAGACATTTATATCAGTAATGGGGTCCTATGAATACTAGCCGAACAAACACCATACCACTATGAAGCCACCACCAGCTTCTACAGTTCCAGGTTGACATACTGGAATAATGGAGTCTCCACACACACATCCTTACCTCTGCCTGAAACAATTGGAAATGCAACTCAGCAGACTACTTACTCATCGTCAGCCATCAGCTTTCAAATTCTCTGACTCATTTTCATATGATGGCTTATGAAACCTTCACCCATGCCCATTCGAATTTGTTTTTCTTTATAGCTCTCATAATAGGTTTCTTATTTTTTCTGTAATTATGTATTTGGCAGAACTATTTGATGTTTGTTTCCTTCTTTTATTTCTAATTTATTTTTTATTTCCTTTTCTGATTATTTATTGCATTATTTTAAGCACTTGCTGTGAAAAACTTTGTTAGATTATAATTTGTGGCTTTAATAAAGTTTTGAAAAAGTAAAATTGCCAGCAATTAAATAGTTAAAATATAGGAAATAACATGATTCGATTTGGAAATATATTTTTGATGTTATTTATTTTTAATTTCTTTATTTAGGTATGTCCATGATAAAAAGTGTGTGGCCACCACTGGTGACATATCTGTCTCAGTCTCCACCTCTTTTCTGCCAGAACTCAGTTCTGTCCATCCACCACACTTCTTCTTCACCTACAGAATCAGGTAAGATATAAAAAAAATATTTTGCGAAAGCATGTAGTAGATTTTTTTTTATATTATTACTACATGACTTAACTACATAAATAACATATGAAGGGATTTAACAATAGAACATTGTATTCATAACATTTTAAAATTTAAAGGTTTAGCAAGATTATCATATGAATTATAAAATATAAATGCACATAAACAAATTTAAACATATCTTTACATTTGCATGTTTTAGGTAAACTGTGTATTTGTACACAACATATTTAATTTAGCTTTTTTATTTTTTAAATATAATTTAAATACAAATATATGTTTATATACGTTGCCACAAAGTTGTTGTAATTTAAAGACACATTCGATTTTGATTTAATTCCTCCTACTTACTTGATTGTAGCTTTAGTTTATTGCAAATTCATTTACGTTAAATTCTATGTATTTAACTTTGCAAAAATCTTGATACTTATTTTCTCCTTTCTGGTCTAAAGAATTGAGATGGCAAAATCTGCAATGCCACACAGTGCATGTCAACTGGATAGTCGTTACTGGAAGATAACCAATGCCAATGGAAATGTCGAGGAGGTCCGAGGACCAGGTGTTGTCGGTAAGATAAGATGTACTTATGGGCACAGTGCCCTCCACAAAAACTGACGTTATTAGTTTTGTATATTTATCACTATAAAAACATATCTGGACTATTGGCAGGTCAGAAAATTGCATGCACACTGTCCACTAAGCCATTCTGCTAACATGCAGAATGATGTCTGGCATTGTCTTACGGAAATAACCATTGGTTTGCCAGATAAAAGTATTTACCTTAAGCTGTTTGTGTACAGGCGAGTTCCCAGTGATGACGCCGGGTAAAGTGCATGAGTATGCTAGTTGCACAACCTTCTCCACCACTTCAGAGTACATGGAGGGACACTATACCTTCCACCAGCTCAAAAACAAAGAAGAGATATTTGATGTCTCCATACCTCGATTCCACATGGTGTGTCCTCCATTCCGTGAATCAGTGGTGCGCTCGGTATGTTATTTACTTTTCAAAATTTTACTTTTAAAAGCAATGGAATATTTAATTAACACAATTACTGAACATTGATGCAGCTGCATACGATGATTAATGTTTTGCACATACCACTAATAAAAATTTGTATGTGAGAACACATTGTCCATCTTGGGGAACTTCATATCTAGATTTTCGTCTTGCACTTCTTCATATAAGAATTTCTTTTTGTAATAAACCTTGTGAAGGCCAAAACTTATTTGCAGGCCCAGTCTCCTTAAATAGCCTGACAGTTTTCCAGTTTTTAATGAATAATTATGTACAGATTATATTTCTATGTGTCCAACAGAGACTAGGTGTATAACAAATTTATGAAATGGTAAAATATATTTTTATAAGGAGCTCAGTCTTTTAAACGACTTTGCTGCTCTGAGGTCATAAACTCAACAACCAACTTGCTGCATAGGTTGTTTTTTTTATCAAACTATATTAGGTTTTCGGAGGGAGGAAGTATTCTGTTTATGTAAATTCCTTTATTGTGTGTTTTATTGTAGACGTCTGTAAGTGGATTGCCTGACACTCTTTTTGATGACGATAACTCTTCAGACACCGAGAACCATGAGGATGGAGGGCTACGTGATATAAATATGGCCGACCCTGGGTGGCGCTGCCTTCGTCGTATCTGACGCGAGTGTGCCCATACACACAAAAACACACAGACCAATACAATGGATTCAGACTTCTATTGTTTCATATATAGAGCAGTCTTTGTGTCTGTCCTTCTGTGAACTTTTCTCTTTCTCTGTGATTTTTCACCATAATAAAAACTGAATCTAAAAAGAGAATGTATAAAAGGTGTCCGGGTGCTTATGCTGTGGAGAGCCTGTGCTTTTGTTCGTTGAAGCCCTGCTAAAACAAAAACATTGTCATACATGCTAATGTCACAGTTTAAATACTTAAACCGTTCATTTGTGTTTTCTCTCTTTTGCCTCTCTCCATGTTGGTGTGTGTCTGGTAATTAATTAAGAGGTTCTGGAGGACATGACTGGTTTTGATCGAATGGAAAGGTCTCTTTTTGAGCCATATAACTCAAATGTTTCTAAGTCATAGATGTTTCCTGGATTTTGATTAAAATGTAAAGGCCTCTCTTCAGCCAAATGATGTGTAGAATCTATCATGTACACATTTCCTGTTAAAGACATGATGATAAAGACAAATGAGAGTGTTCTATTTTTTTTTTATATTCTTGCAGTGTAATGCACAAACAGGAAATACACTGGATGTAAACTTGCTTTGGCATAGTGGACACATTATGTTCGTTTTCATTTTTACAATAAATAAATTGTTTCTCATAATTTTAGCCAATATGGAAAACACAGTATCAGTCAAACGTTTGGACACATTGCCTTTGTCTATTTTGTCCACTTACCATATAAATGGACTTTGTAGTTTTACAGTTGTACTACAGTTATAGACTGTAGTACATCTGTTTTCATTTTTCTTAGTATCATTTTGGTTATCTACTCTATTTATTGGTCAGTCACAAATCAGTTATAATTTGGGTGGATTGTTTATTGTTCTGCAGTGACACTGATGTGGTGAGGGGGTTTCATTCGAGCAGTGCTGCTGTAGTTTAATTTTAAACACTTCAGTGGCATTGCTAGGAATAATGCTCCAACCAAATAATACCTATTCTATGGTGATACTATTGGGGTCCTGACGATTGGAGAACAGAGTAAAGGGGACTAACACTATGTACTTTAGTTCCAAAACAGTTAAGTGGAGCATAAAGGAGGTATGTCTAATCTTTTGACTGATCCTTTATATTCAATGACACAGTTTTATACTGTGATCTCTAAAGGGTAATGTGAATTCTTGCCCAAGTTCTTTTTGTTGTTTATAACTAATAGTTTTGATTTTGTTGTAGTTTTGCAGTGGAACTATATGCTATTCTTTGAATTTGAAAAGTATTCTCCTTTTATTTGTAAATGTATGTTTTTTTATGTTTCTGTAAATAAAAACAAATTAAAGAACAATAGTGTGGTTTAAGGATAATATTGTGCCATGGTTGAACTGCCAATGAATAGTAAAAAGAAACAACAATTATTTTAGATGCACATGCACAATGGAGAATTCAAAAGATGATTGTTTTAACCCACCACCAAGCTTACCCTAGCTTGTCTGTTGGTGTCAGTGTGTATGCTGTAAGCGTAGAGAAATGAATAGTGCTCTGTTAAGTTCATTTACATACATCAAGTACATACTTACAAGACAAAGCCAGCTCCGTACACCATTTTCTTTCTGTAGCTTCTCATTAAGGTTTATTAGATCACATCATTTGGGAGAAATTTTTCACTTTTATTTTTGACATATATTAATGTGGAAGGCCTACATTCATTCATTCATTATCTCCCGCTTTATCCTCTATTGGGGTCGTGGTGGGGTTCCCCATGCCCATCCAGGGGAGAACATCTCAGGCGCTGGGCAGGTAGACCCAGGACAGGGCGCCAATCCATCGCTGGGCACACACTCACTCACACTCACTCACTCACACAGACACATATGGGGCAATTTTTGAGAATTCAATTGACTTGATCCATGTTTTTGGACTGTGGGAGGAAACCGGAGAACCCGGAGGAAACCCACGCAGACACGGGGAGAACATGGAAACTCCACCCAGATGGGGATTCGAACCGGGAATCCCTAGTGCTGAGAGGAGAACGTGCTAACCACTAAGCCACCGTGGGAAGGCCTACAATTAATAAGTATTTTAATAAATACATTTGTTTCAGGTATGAAGCCATGTTTATTTTTGTCTCATTTGCTACATGTTTCCAAGATACTATTGCTGCCAAATAATCCCTCGAGCACAGGGCTGGATAGTAAGATAGCCATTTTTGATGATATTGATATAATATCTTTAATATTTTGTTCTATATATTATTAAACTTCCATCCATCCATCATCTCCCACTTTATCCTCTAGTAGGGTCGCGTGGGGTTCCCCATGCCCATCCAGGGGAGAACGTTTTGGGTGCTGGGCAGATACACCCAGGACAGGGCACACACTCACTCACACAAACACCCTCTATATGAGGCAATTTGGAGAATTCAGTAGACTTGATCTATGTTTTTGGACTGTGGAAGGAAACCGGAGAACCCCAAGGAAACCCACACGGACACTGGGAGAACATGGAACACTCCACCCAGATTGGAATTTGAACCGGGAATCCTTAGCACTGAGAGGCGAACGTGCTAACCACTAAGCCACCGTGCCATCGCTATTTAAACTTACTGTAGTAAACAAGGTAAATATTGTCATACATGCTTGTATGTTTTTCCCACTTGTTTTGCTCATGTGGGGGTTTAACTTTCGTCATTGGCTGTGTGGTCGTGCATTGTACTGCACTCCTGTTCTACAGCAAGAACTTTCTGGATTTGAATTCCAGACCCATTAAAAAGAGTATACTAATAGGTAAAGTGATGTGTGGAGTAAAACTACTGTGTTTTACTGCGTTTGAAAGAAAGTTTTAGACATTGCTTCATCACAATGTCATATTCCTCAAAGCGTTATATCGATAGAATGAATGTCCTCATAAATAAACGTGACAACATTATACAAATGCTAGTAAAGTAATATAGTAAAGTTATACTGATAGATACTGATATGGTACTGTAAAAAATAAATCGACTAAATTTTAAACCAAAAAACATTGGATTATCTATAAATATATATATATATATATGGGTGTGGCTGTAGAATGACGCATGCGCAGTAAGCATGTGTCAAATGCTCATGACGCACAAGAAAATCGTAGGTTTATTGTTTCTGTGGAGGTCTACAAAGTAACTGGATTATTTCGATTAATTCGATATTTTAACGGGTAAGTCTGTGTAACATCGTGAAATTAGCGAGTGCAGTGTATTTAAAAATGTCTTGTAACTGCGTCAGTGGAGTTAGCAGTAAGCAAATGGCAGGAATTTTAGCTATACACTTCTTGTGAGTTAATCACCTCTGTAATCTTTTGAGGCAATCTTTATTTACATTTATTCATCTTCGAATTTCGAATCTTCTTATGTCGAATATCGAACCTAATATTAGTTGTAACATTTTTAAAATGAGGTTAGTTAACTTCCGTTCTTTTATTATTAGTCCTGATGAGGGGCGAACACGCTAACCACAAAGCCACAAAGCCACGTCTTTGTATCAGGATATTTCCTATAATTAAAAATACAACAGAACTAAAAGACTGCAAAGCTTATTTTTTTCCCAGCTTGTGATAATAATATATAGGATCAAATAGAAAATGATGTACAATATAGAAATGTCAAAAATTCGATTTACTTTGTAGACCTTTATATATATATTTATGAGGTAAAGTTTCAAAGAAGTGGCTGACTCATCAGGCACAATGTTGTTAGCAAACATTTTGGCTCTGGAAAAATATTAAGTTAATTATTATCAATATCTGGGTAAATATGGTCAGCAAGTAGTATAGCATAGTAATCTAATTTTAGTTTACATGGCTGAGACAAACTGTTTCAATAATACCCTTGGGATATTTACAGGCGTGTTTATTAAACACTGATCTTAAAATTATTGTGAAACGAATTTCAAAATCATCCAAACACATGTTTTGGAAGCATTCCGGCCACTTGCCTTAGACACATAGAAAAAAAAAACATTTTTTTTTATCGGTGGATGTCTTGGGTTCACAGGGGCATCAGGATATGGCTTCTTCTGTGTACTTACTAAAAAAAGTTATTACCTAAGCAAGGAGATTTATCATAGTTCTTTCCTTACAGTCCTTAATGTTATTCTTATTGGTTTTTTTTTTTTATAATTAAATAGTTTCACAAACAAAACTACACTGTTAATGTTTGCAAAATGTGGTGAGCATTGTGTGCCATTTATAGTATTTATTTACTATTCATTAAGATTACCTTTTGCTATGTTGAATGTAATGTCTTTTTTTTTTCTTTCTTAGCAGAGCTCCATTAGCTGAAAAGCCATGAAAGGTTTTGTGCTAGTGAGTGTGTGTTTCCTTCTGGCCCTGGTTGGACTGGGTAAGTTTAATAACAAGAAAAAATGCATGAAAAGGTCTCATTACAATTAATTTTATTTGAAAATATGATTCCCATTTACCAATCCACTTATTTATTTTATTTTCTACAGGTTCTGCTATCAACTGTTACAACTGTAATGATTACACTGCCAGCTGCCTTGTTACAAATAACTGTCCTAATGATGACGCCTGTGTGTCTGTGTATGAAAGAGGTGACTCATTTTCTTACACATAATACAATCATAATTCCATTCACCTTAAGATTAAAAACTGATAATGAGAGATGAGGAACAATACAAAAACATTTTAATGCACAATTATTTATTTATTGCAGGTGCTTTTAAATGAACGATTAGCAGAACTTGTGGTACTGACACATTTAGCAGGCTTAATTTAAAACAGAGACAAATAATAGAACCATTAACCATGTAACTAAAGATAATTCAAATATTGCAAAACAGTATGCACTCGTATGACATATTTATTATTTTCACATCAAAGCATTAGCTGGTAATGTGTGTTGAAATAAATGCAGCAAAAGTAACATGATCTAAGAAACATTTTAATGAACTCAAATAATTAACAAGCTCCAACATTGATGCCGTGTATTGGCTTATAGGAAAGCATTATGCTTTATTGATTAAAATTTTTGGTATTGTTTAACATATTTCTTTTCTTCATTACAGGTGGAAAGACATACAGGAGTTGCATTAAGTATTCAGATTGTGATTTTGTTCTCCTAAGCCAACAGTTTAACGTGAACAAATTTACGTTTAAATGCTGTACTAGCAATCTGTGTAACAGCGCTCCTGCGACTACAGTCAAGAGCTCGGTGTTGGGTTCCTTGCTCTTCCTGGCTGCGCTCTGGTGGTGTGTTGTCTGATTTTAATGCCCTTATTAAAACACACACACACACACACACACACTGCCATCTGGTGTTGCATAATGATTCTAGACCTGAGGATCTCTGTTTAAATGAGGTGGATTTCTGCAATTTCTGAGTTTGTTAATTCAATGCATTTAATAATATTCTAACCAATGCCACAAGTAACTGCATTTTTTTACTGCTGTAATGTCAGTTATTGGAGCTTTGATTTATTGTTAAAAGAAGGCACTTCATATACATTGCACGGAACTGAATAGAATGAATAAGACTATATATCTAAAAACACAAAAGTATTAATACATTAAGACCATTTCCTACCTGCAAGAGGTCAGTGAGGTGAATTGATCACTATAATCAGCACTATATTAAGTTTAGGAATACCAGGTCATAAATGTGATTGAAAAAGACAATAAAAAAGTTTCTCTTGCACTGTGAATTATTTTCATAGTGTTATAATGTCACTGATGGGGTGTGTATTTCACTTTAGATAAACTTGGTATTTCTGTAATATGTAATGGGTTTTGCTGTAATGTGACGTGATGGTATGAACAACATGGCATGCTTCTATCAGGAAACTTTTTAGGTTCTTGTGTTGGTTTTCACTAGAAATTAATAGTATTAAACTGTGTGATTTATGATGCCTAGTAATTTGAATGACTAAATTGCAATGTAATAAGAAATTTGGTAATGATAATTAAAATAGAACTACGATCAGTTTTGTGGTCTTTGATTTAAAGTCAGTTTTTTGGTGGTAATTTTTTAAAATTAATATAGACTCACTGCTTTGCATTTTTGAACATCAAATTCTGTTTTAGTGGCAAGAGAAGGTTGTACTAAATATTAAATGCAGGTGGTGCATGCTAGTCAAAATTCTTTTTTTACTTAAAAAAGAAATGAGCACAGACACATTTTCAGGCACATTTATTAAGTAAATCAAATAAAATGTAAACAAAAAGGGCATGTACAAATGTAAGTGCACATTTTCTAATTATTTTTATTCACGTAAACTCAGTTAATCAAAACATTTATTCAGATTCAAATACCATTTCTTTTCCAAAATGTTTTAAATTCAGTTTTTTTTTATATAAAGGCACTTTGTATTTCTACAATTCATCTGAGTCCATCTGTATCTCTACATACTTCATTAACCCGATAACTCTGTTCTTTAAATATCCTGACCCTCACAAAACAGGTGTAATTAAAGTGGTATAATTAAACTCTTGGAAATTTTTTTTACTTATTTTGCATTTTTGGTTTCGGTTCTTTTTTTGAATGCGAGATTTGTTTGTGTGCAGGTGTCTTGCTTGTTGCTCCTATAAACGTTTGCAGTGCATCACATCTAGGCCTTGTAAACAGTCGTGCTACAATGCATTCTGCAGAGTCAAAAACTTTACTGCTTTGCCTGACTGCTCACAGACACCTCACCCCTCACCCAGGCAAGCACACACAATTTGACCTGGGAGAGACAGTGGCGTAATTGCATTTCTTTTGTAATGTATGCACCTCTAGGATGTATTTAACCTAAGCATGACCAGAACATAGCAAACAATCGAAACAAAGTCTTGTGCATTCGTCTTCTTTTCAACATGCACGTTTTAGTCTGACAGTGTGTGCATCTCCAACAATGGAAAAAAATTCTTTCACTTAGTCATTTCAACTCTGTTGTTAAGTATTGTTATTTAAAGCACTTAGAAAATTAAAACAACTGACAATGTGAACTCAAGAAAACTTTTTTTCTATACTGATCATATTTTAAAATGTGAAATTCTTAGTGCTTATTAATGCTACAATGTTTCTTTACATTTTTAAAAACTGATTAAACCCTGGCGGCACGGTGGCTTAGTGGTTAGCACGTTCTCCTCTCAGCACTAGGGATTCCCGGTTCGAATCCAGTTTCAATGTTCTCCCCGTGTCCGCGTGGGTTTCCTCCGGGATCTCCGGTTTCCTCCCACAGTCCAAAAACATGGATCAAGTCAATTGAGTTCTCCAAACTGCCCCATGTAGAGTGTGTGTGAGTGTGTGCCCAGCGATAGATTGGCGCCCTGTCCTGGGTCTATCTGCCTAGTGCCCGAGACGTTCTCCCCTGGATGGGAATGGGGAACCCCGCCGCGACCTTAATATAGGATAAAGCGGAAGATCATGAATGAATGAATGATTAAACCCTATAAGTTATAGTTAAGATGTGAAGTCAGAAGAAAGTCCTGTTTTTAGATTTGTAGCCTCTTCCTTCTGGTAGTTTACAAAGATTTTGTTATCTTAAAAATAATCCTTGCTATTTTTTCTTATTTGCATAAAATTTCAAAAAATCATTAAGCTCCCTTTTATGTTAAATACTATACAACCTAGATGTTAAAGATTTGTTAAGTCATATAAATAAGAGCTTAAAAGAGTTTATTATACCCGTATAGCGTTCTAATGATTATTGCTTTTTTGGCTGTATATAAAGATTGGCAAATTATTAGTTATCGAGTTTAGTTCATTTAATGATGGACACAACTGCAAAACAATTTTCCTAACAACAACTTCAGTGTAATGTGAGATTCTGGGTTCGATTTATGCATTCAGACTGGAATGTTGTGTGAAAGAACTGTTTGTTTGACACTTTGTCTATTGAAAATGTTTGAAACATTTGTGTGCACAATTCCTTTCACTGTAGAGGTACACAAAGCAGTGGTCAGTGCTCTGTTTGCCTAATCTGTAAAGTCAGGTCTCATCTTTGGGATCTCATAAAATGACTGCAGGGGTGGTCCTGTTAAGCAAAGAAAGGAACGGTGTAAAAGAGACGTTAAGAAGAAGGAAAGAGACATTCCTGTTGTGGTGAGAGGAGGATGAGGACAGATCATGGAACAGGCTGGATTTAAATAATATTAGAAAAGAGAAAATCAAAAAGAGGTAAGTGTATTATTTTTGAGATGTCTATAATAAGCATAATGTGCATTCTATTTAAGTAACATACTTACATTTTAGTCCTGACCGATTTGAAGTAAGAATTAAAATGAAACCTGACTTGGGATGAAGATTTGCACTATGTGATGTGAACATTAATGTTATGTCAGCCACAGCCTTGGTTGCACAGTGAAAATTATATTGCTAAGACAGCAAAATGTAGTTTTGGTATTTAAAAATACCTCATGTCAACCAAACTAGGAAAGGCCAAGAAATGGCCAGCAATCAAGACCAGGACCCCACAAACTGTATATCCACACTGACAACACTCAATCATGAGTATGAATGGTAAAGCAAGCATCTTGGGTTTATAATATTTACAATCTGTAGATTGGGCTAAAGTGCCAACTTTTCGTATTTTGTTCAGTAAGATCAATAAGGCCTTACCATCTTTATGATCCAAATTACGATAAGCACCTTAGAAAATAAAATAATGCATTAAATCCAGTTTTTTTTTTTTTTTTTTTTTTAAACATTTTTACTGTTCCTGTCAGATATACAGTATACAGATATACAAGTTTGGACACGCCTCCTTATTGCTCCACTTACTGTAAAGTTCTAAAATTACAGACTGTAGTCCATCTGTTTGTGGACTATAGAAAATACTGTGCTAGACTCCTTTACTCTGTTCTATG
This sequence comes from Corydoras sp. C115, assembly GCA_019802505.1. Classification (NCBI taxonomy): domain Eukaryota; kingdom Metazoa; phylum Chordata; class Actinopteri; order Siluriformes; family Callichthyidae; genus Corydoras; species Corydoras sp. C115. The sequence goes on along the minus strand of JAFMOC010000037.1, from coordinate 3,727,067 downwards.
ATGGTCAGGACTGCAATAGTAGCACCACAGAGAAGGAATTATTTTGTTGGTGCATTATTCCTATCCGGGTGGCACGGTGGCTTAGTAGTTAGCACGTTAGCCTCTCAGCACTAGGGATTCCCGGTTCGAATACCCATCTGGGTGGAGTTTCCATGTTCTCCCCGTTTCTGCATGGGTTTCCTCCGGGTTCTCCGGATTCCTCCCACAGTCCAAAAACATGGATCAAGTCAATTAGAATTCTCCACATTGCCCCATATAGAGTGTGTTTGTGTGAGTGAGTGTGTGCCCAGCGATGGATTGGCGCCCTGTCCTGGGTCTATCTGCCCAGCGCCCGAGACGTTCTCCCCTGGATGGGCATGGGGAACCCCACCGTGACCCTAATAGAGGATAAAGCGGAAGATAATGAATAAATAAATTATTCCTATCCCAGCAGTGCCATTGAGGTACTTCAATGAAAATACAGCAGTACTGCTGCACTAAAACCCCCTCACCACATCAGTGTCACTGCAGAACTGACAATAAACAATTCACCACCCAAATTATACCTGTTTTGTGATGGTCCCAACCAATATAGTACAGAGAACCAACAGGGAACTAAGAAAAAAAAGAAAAAACATGTACTACAGTCTGTAATAGTAAAACAAAGTCCATCTATGTGGTACATAGAATAAAAAAGACAATGGAAGGAGGAGGTGTGTCCAAACTTTTGATTGGTACTGTACAGCCAAGTTATTCTTGTGGAATAGGCAATACATTTTAACAGAACCTTTCTATTTTGTTTTTAACAGGAAACAAAATGGTATTAAATGAAATACAAGATCAAGCAAAATCAAGTGAGTTGGTACATTATAAGTGACAACTGAAGACCTCAACAAACCACTCACCCAAAAGGTCCAAAGCTATAACATCTTGGCACAAAAGAGGATAAATTCCTAAAACTCCCGTTTTTTCTCCATGTCGGAGCTAGACTGGGCCCAACCTTCTCCCCCTCCTGTTCCCCAGTGTGACTACGCAGAATGGACTGCAACTCGGGTCTTGATTCCCTTCATTTACCTACTAGCCTTCTTCACTGGCACATTAGGAAATGCCTTTGTGCTCTTGGTTTATCAAAGCTGCCATAGCAGGGGGGGCTGCATGAGCCGGAGTCGCTCCAAATTTAAACCTTCTCGACGCCATCCCTCTTTCCGCTCACGCTCTGTAACAGAGTCGTTGATAGCAAGTCTGGCCGTTGCCGACCTTGCCTTCGTGACCACTCTACCTTTATGGGCAACCTACACTGTGATGGGCTATCACTGGCCGTTTGGTACTTTCCTATGCCAAGTAAGCAGCTACCTGGTGGCTTTAAACATGTATGCCAGTGTTTTTTCTCTGGCAGGACTCAGTGCAGAGCGTTACTATGTGATTAAAAGATGTAGCATCATCAAAAAACAGTCACCAGTTAGAGCCTGGTGCATAGTAGGGTGTGTCTGGGTGGCTGCCGGTGTCCTGGCACTTCCCGCTTTGCTTCTGCGTACAGTCCGGGAGGTGGAAGAGAATTTTGACTGGCTGGATGATGACAACGGAAGCAAAAGGAATGGCACTCACTGTTTGTGTGACATGGACTACTCTGTTCTGATCTCCCCCGATCTCGACTCTGAATCACAGGAACGAGCCGAGCTGACATGGTCGGCACTGCTCGGGATAAAGTCCACCATCCTGGGGTTTCTTCTTCCCCTTGTTGTATTGCTGCTTTGCTACTCCTCACTAGCAAACTTCCTGTCCCAACATTTCAGTAAGGGACCACGTCCTGATCGGCAGCGGCAGCGTAAACTCCAGCGCATCGTTGTTGTTCTTGTCCTGGCATTCTTCCTATGCTGGCTGCCCTTCCATGTCAATAAAAGCCTGTCTGCCTTGGTTGAACTGGACCTTCTGCCTTATTCCTGCGCTTTTGACCGCTGGCTGGTGGCAGTTCACCCCTATGCCATCTGCTTGGCTTACATGAACAGCTGCCTAAACCCTCTGCTCTATGCCTGCTATGATGCTGGCTTTCGAGACAAGTGCAAACGTTTGGTCAGGTCTGTTTGGAAGAGATGTGAGGATGAAAAGGATGCGGAGAAGGAAAGAAGAACCAGGGAGGAGATGGAGGAGGAGGAGAGTAATAAAGGATCAAAATGTGAAACAGTAAAGACCTGATCACATTAAGGCTGACTTTAGATGATGGCTTTCTCGGACATTCCTTTTATCAGAATACACCAGATTCCTTATAATAAACGACATTCAGCTTCATGATAAGTTCACAAAGTTTAAATTGATAATTGTTTTGACAATAACTTTTATGCATGCTGTAAAAGTCAATATTCTACAACTCGTAACGGCAATTACTGGATGGAAGGATGTGTGCGAGTGTGTGCGTGTAGTGTAATAAAGATCTTATTTTGAAGATTTTAGTTCTGCTTACTACACACTGTTAATGTTTATAGTGTCACCCATCATTTACTAAATAATGAAGCATTTTAATGAAAAAGAAAAGGTTTAATGGTGTGTAATGGATCCTGACAAATGAGTAGTAGACTGAAAACAAACATCTGGTAGATTGGAAGTCAGTCTGGACTAATCAGCTTCTGTTCCATTTCACATCCTTTAAATCAACGCTTAACCCGACACTCAACCTTATACACACTGATGTGCATTCTTGAACATCTGCGCACACACACACACACACATACATACACACACACACACCAGGTTTAAGCATAGTACTGCAGATTGGCTTTCTTCTTGGCCTGCACCTCAAGAATTCCCTCCATATAGTCTTCATGGTTCAGTTCAGTTGCCCCACGGCGCAATGCGATCATGCCCTTAAATACACAAGACAGGCAGTTACACTCAAACCAAGAGGTTAGAACATACAACCCATTTATTTTCACTATTACCACTAGTAGGCATTTAATTTTTTTAAAAATTTAAATTATTATCCCATTAAAGGTTCTAATAACAGATTTTACAACTCAACTTTTGTCACAGAAAAAAAAGTTTGGACTAGCACATCTTTTTATATCTATCATTGTAACATAACAGTAAAAACAAATGTGAAATAAGGTTTGTACATAAAACATTTGTTATACATTATTTAATCGTCTCTTTTAAAAGAAGCACACAATATTCTTTGGAAAAAACAAGACTGTTATTGGCCAAGTAAATCGTTACAGTGCAAAGAAATAACAATTACAATTAAATCAGCCCTATCTGAAACTTGTGCTGACTGGTATGAATGCGTGTACTAGGAGAAAAACCTGAACTCAAAGAAATGTGAAAAGTAATAAAAGTATAAAAATCTAACAAGTAATCAACACCAGAAAAATGTGATAAATAAAAACACATTTTTACTTACTGCTTCCACACACACAGCTTTACACTGAGCTCCATTGAAGTCATCAGTACAGCGAGCCAGCTCCTCATAGTTCACATCAGGGCTGAAACAATACACAAAGAATGATCACAGTTGTTTACTGTTTAATCCATTAAAGACCTTTTAGGTTATTTGTCCCATGGAACTCTTGAAACTTGACTACTAAACGATGATTCATTTTAGATGAGTCGTAAAATGAATCGGCAGAGTGGCGTGCAGAACAAAAATATGTTCAAATATATGTGAACTATAAATTAATTAAGACTTGAACCACATTTATAGAAGTAATGCAAAAGTTATTATTACAAAGTAAAAAATACTTTGTTGTGCAGTAATCAGATTAATTAAGATATATTAATAAAACAAAAGTTTCCAGTTAAATTCTTTCCAGTGTATATAACACAAAAAGCATCATAACTTTAATGTAATGCAAGACACAAAATATATACTTTACTGTCTTTAGCAAGTGCCCTAGTGCCATTATGTCTTACGAGGCTGAACTTCTTTAATGTCCTTACTACTGAAAACTCCTTCACTTAAAAATATTTATATTAGTGCTTCTGTTTGTGTACTTCTGTATTATTAATAAATGACATTCATGTTTACAAAAGGTTAAACAAACTTCTAAAAGACAACGCAGTAATGTATACCTGACGTTCATCTTGCGTGAGTGGATTTGCATGATACGAGCGCGAGCTTCCTCATTGGGCATTGGGAACTCAATCTTACGGTCCAGCCGACCTGAGCGCAGCAGTGCAGGGTCCAGAATATCGACTCTGTTTGTAGCAGCTATCACCTGCAACAAGAAACAGCTTTTTAAACTACAGTAACTATAATATAATTATATATACTATAAATGCCTTTTCCAAAGAACATACAGAATATACACTAAGCTCTTGAGTTAAAACACCTATGCATTTGCAAATGCACTGATTTAATCAATCATGTAGGGGTGGGGGAAACAACTTAATGAAATGTGGCATAATGGCTGTTGCCAGAGGAAATTTTTGAAATAATTTCTTTGACGACCCATAAAAATAAATGATAAATAGATGATATAGATGAGCAGTGTACAGCTATGGTGTCTTATCTTATTATCTTAAGTCGCACAACACATTGGTTCCTTTATTAACTAACCAGCATTTATCATACATTTAAATGCTGTAATCTCAACATGTAACTGTGATATTTGTGTTTTCTATATTATTTTGCATTAATGTGTACCTTCACTTGCATGTTGGGCTGAAAGCCATCCAGCTGGTTTAACAGCTCCAGCATGGTTCGTTGAACTTCTCGATCCCCAGCCTTTTCACTGTCAAATCGTTTGGTGCCAATGGCGTCCAACTCGTCGATAAAAATGATCGAGGGGGCTTTTTCTTTTGCCAGAGCAAAGGCATCACGCACTAGCTTTGCACCATCACCAATGAACATCTGCACCAGCTGAGGGCCTGCCAGTTTCAGGAATGTTGCCTGAAATACAGCGTCAATGAAAACAGCTGAAACAACTATGAGATTTATTAATTGGGTGATTTATTCAAAGATCTCAAAAAAACCCATGTGTCACTGATTATACGTGCTTACACATACAATTTTAAATTTCCATTATTGTACTCAGTCACATTTATTTAGAAATTATGAAGCCTGTATGTGAATGGTCAAATTGTATGTGTCTTCTGGAAGTTTCTAAGGGAAACTAACATTAGTTGCTTTAAATATCACCCATTACCTTGGTTTGTGCAGCACAAGCTCTGGCTAAAAGGGTTTTGCCAGTTCCTGGTGGTCCATACATCAGAACTCCTTTGGGAGGCTGGATTCCCAAATTCTCAAACTTTTCTTTGTGGTTCATCGGCAGCACGATGGCCTCCACCAACTAATACACAGAGACAGCTCATCAGCTGAATTTTAGGAAATATTAAGTGTTACTAAATACTGTTGTCAGCACTAAAAACCCACCTCCTGGATCTGCTTGTCCAGGCCACCAATATCACTGTATTGCTCAGTAGGCCTTTCATCCACCTCCATAGCTTTGACTCTGGAGTCATATTCAGTTGGCAGAGTTTCCAAGATTAGATAGGAGTCCTTATTAACACCCTGCACACAAAGAGATAAGCCTTAGTAAACAGCTTTGAAAATGGGGAACAAACATTTTACTAATCGTTTTTTTTACTAAGGATGAATTTACATCCTGGGCAAGAGTACATACCACAAGATCTCCAGGTTTCAACTTCTCAGCATCAACCAAACCAATTACAGGCAAGAAGTAAGTCTGCATTAAAACACAATGATGTAAGACATAATTTATTATGTTACATATCAAGTGCCAATATCCTTGTAGACATTTGTAAGTATCTTAGTGGTGTGTTTAATTACAATCCAAATTTGATCCCATACCTGTCGTGTGGATGTTTTGATAACAGCACACTTGCCCTTCCTCTGGGAGTCCAAATCAATATTTGCACCATCCTCTTCCTGGTCATTTGGATCCACATCCAGGAGCTGTCAATCACAGATGATGAATTGTAAACTAGAATTAGTAATGGTATCTCTTATAATAAAAAAAGTGTGCACAGTGGGCCTGTTTTTGCTTTCTTGAGTTACAAATTGCATGGTATAGTTTGACAAATTTGTTTTGACAGATTCATACTCTGTACATCTAGGAGAGTCAAGCAAAAGATATTTCCATTTCATTTGTTCTTAGGTGTGTGTGTGTGTATATATATATATATATATATATATATATATATATATATATATATATATATATATATATAAATATATAAATTGTCATCAGTATCATTCCGATTAATAATGGTCAGTTAGTAGTGTTTCCATAGTGTGCTGAAAAACCCTCAGTAAATTGTTCTACAAAATATCTGAATTTGATAAACAAGTCATAATATATTTTCTTATATTCTAGGAATCAACAATGAGAATCAATGCATTTAGGTCAAAGCAGAACATCTGCAACTTGCAAATTGCATAAATTCTAACTTACCTCAATGACATTAGAGACGAGGTATGGCAGAGTCTTATTTACTTTAATCTTCTCTGTGTTTTCTTTAATTTTGTCTTTCATCGCCTGCAGCTCATGAGTGACTCGCAGCACCTCACTCTTCATGATCTACAACCAACCCAAAAATTATGTAAAAAAATGTTATTTAAAATCTATTAACAGAGGGACAAACATTTTTCAACTTATAAATAACAACTGCCTACTTTTATTTCACTGTCCAGGAGACGCGTTCTCTGAACAATCTCCTCAGTCGACATCTTTAGAACCTCCTCACCGATCCCATCCTATAAACAGAAAAATCGCATTTACAGGGCAACAGAGGATCTTCCTAAAATAACATATAATTATAATAATTAAACTTTTAAACAAATCTAACGTCATAGCATTTCACAAACAACCAAACACAAAAGTAGGGAGGCTGTGATTTTATAAGGAAAATATTTCCACACCAGTAATAAACATGGTTTAATAAATAGAGGGTTTCTTAAATATTAGTGACCATTGGGTCAATGTTTTTAACTGTGGGTAAATTAGTTATTATAATACATTTAGTGTTTAAAGTAAATCTTGATTTTTAAACATATTTTAGTTTAACTAAAGTAACTGTATTAATCCATCAGCATGTCAGGGCAGCCACCAATGTAGCAACTCACAGGTATCATCTTGTGTTTAATATTAGGTACATTTAATATGAGTTACCACTCACAATCAAGTTATACAGATAAGTTACACCTGTCACTGTTACTACTGCACATTAAGTAAATAATGTATATATCGCCCTTCTTCATTGGGCCTGTATGTGTACTCTGCACAATAACAATAAAGTTTAATCTAATTTAATCTATTAATGTTTCATTAAAACTGAGACCTATACATTGTATGGTTCAAGACACACAACAATAAGCTTAAAAGTTATTTTATTTGGAGGAATGCACTGCATACCAAACTTTATTCTGAATATTTATGTAAAAAGATATATGAATCTTATTATGTTATAATGATTATGTTCTGCTTACAACTCATTACAATTAATATAGGATGTTATTAACTTTAAATAGGGCAGCATGGTGGCTTAGTGGCATGTTCGCCTCTCAGAGCTGGGGAACCAGAATCAAATCCCATTCCACGTTCTCCCTATGTCCACGTATGTTCCCTCCGGGTTCCTCCCACAGTCCAAAAACATGGATTTAAGGTATATTTAATACTCTAAATTGCCCCGTATAGAGTGTATTTGTGTGAGTGATTGTGTGCCCAATGATAGATTGGCACCCTATGCTAGGTGTAGCGCCCAAAACCTTCTGTCCTGGATGGGCATGGGCAATGAATTAACTTTATTATTATTATTATTATTATTATTATTATTATTATTGGCGGCACGGTGGCTTAGTGGTTAGCATGTTCGCCTCTCAGCATTAGGTATTCGAATCCCTATCTGGGTGGAGTTTCCATGTCCTCCCCGTGTCCGCCTGGGTTTCCTCCGGGTTCTCCGGTTTCCTCCCACAGTCCAAAAACATGGATGAAGTCAATTGAATTCTCAAAATTGCCCCATAAAGAGTGTGTCTGTGTGAGTGAGTGTGTGTCCAGCGATGGATTGGCGCCCTGTCCTGGGTCTATCTGCCCAGCGCCCGAGACGTTCTCACCTGGATGGGCATGGGGAAACCCACCGCGACCCTAATAGAGGATAAAGCGGGAGATAATGAATGAATGAATCATTATTATTATTATTATTATTATGTGTGGAATTTTTGACATTAAAATATACATTTGCATAATTAAAAACGGGCGGCACGGTGGCTTAGTGGTTAGCACGTTCGCCTCTCAGCGCTAGGGATTCCCGGTTCGAATCCCCATCTGGATGGCGTTTCCATGCCCTCCCCGTGTCCGCGTGGGTTTCCTCCGGGTTCTCCGGTTTCCTCCCACAGTCCAAAAACATGGATGAAGTCAATTGAATTCTCAAAATTGCCCCATATAGAGTGTGTCTGTGTGAGTGAGTGTGTGCCCAGCGATGGATTGGCGCCCTGTCCTGGGTCTATCTGCCCAGCGCCCGAGATGTTCTCCAATGGATTGGCATGGGGAACCCCACCGCGACCTTAATAGAGGACAAAGCGGGAGATAATGAATGAATAAATTATTATTATTATTATTATGTGTGGAATTTTTGACATTAAAATATACATTTGCATAATTAAAAACGCAAATAAATATTTGAATAGTTTGACAAACTGGGGAAAATCTAAGAATAAAATGTAATAGATATATATTTTTAAAAAGCTTCATTTTATTAATAATGCTTACAGTCAGCGTTTGTGCGTGTGTGTAATTGTTTAATCAGTTATATAATGAGCCCAATGCGGCGATTATTTTAAAGCATCTTGTTTTAGTTGATCTCACTGCTCTGATCACTAAGCTAACGAAACGAGCATGCATGCTAAATGATGCTGTGATGAAGTCGCGAGCCACGCCGTGCAACGCGTCAAAAAGCTATTCGATCACAGTTCACCTGTCTGTTCTGTTCACTGTTCACTTCACAGATTCTAATGTCAAACATAAACTAGTTTGTAAGAAGGTCCGCTGGGCAAACAGAGGGAAAATTCCCTGTGTCATGCTACAGCAGTCAGTCAGATTTAACGACATAAACAAACAGCTGCAGCATCGGTTTTACAAGCAACCAGACATCGGACGCAGCGTATTTCTTTGTTTTGAACAGGCCTGGCCTCTGTAATGCATCACGCCTCGACTTTATAAAGACAAAAAATGATGAACAAACCTCAACCTCATCCCAAACTGATCTGTCATTCAGAGACGCCATCTTGCACCGCTGGACTTTTCTTCTTTGTGTCTTTGCTGTTATTAAACAGGAGCGTAAAGAGGCGCCACCACCGACCACTCAGAGGAACTACAACGATTCAGCATTCAGTGCTACGTTCAGTACAAACTGTGTATTAGAGCTGTGCGATACCAAGAATTTTGGTATCGATCCGATACCAAGTAAATACAGGGCCAATATCGCGATATTCGATACCGATACTTTTTAATATTTAAGCTTCATTGATCCAAAAGACCTAGTATAGAATTTCGCCAAACATTGTAGGTGACAACAAAATAATGTATCCCAATCAACATCTTTGTTTAGAAACAATGGAACAGTAATAAAACAAAGTTTGCTTTAACGTGAGGAAAATATATATTTTTGAGGTAAGAAACGACAATACAAATATAAAGTAAAAATGCTCCCCTCACTAGACAGATTTTTCTTTCTTTGTTTCTTTTTTCAAATAGAATTTTGTGTGTGGTTTTGGGTGTGCTGTGTGCTTTTTCATGTGCTTAAAAGTTTGTTGTGTTTCCTGTGTACCTAATAGACTTTTTGCAAACTGAACAGGTTGCTGAAGTCGCATTTTCGGCTGTAAAATAAAGACAAACAGCGCTTCTCTTTCTTTCAGACATCTTTTTTTATCTCCCAGCCCGAGCCTCTCTCTCCGTACTGTGACGTGTCGACTTGGGCGGGTCAGGCTGAGCCCACGTGGCCGCTGTCTTGAGTATCGATCTTTTTACGCAAGTATTGTTCAATACCAATACCAGCGTTGGTATCGATATTATCGATATTTGTATCGATCCGCACAGCTCTACTGTGTATCTTACATTACATTTACATTACACGCCCACGTATAGTACACAATGTAAAAAAAGTATGCATTTTATATATTGTAATACGAAAACAGCACGGTGGCACGGTGGCTTAGTGGTTAGCACGTTCGCCTCTCAGCGCTAGGGATTCCCGGTTCGAATCCCCATCTGGGTGGAGTTTCCATGTTCTCCCCGTGTCCGCGTGGGTTTCCTCCCACAGTCCAAAAACATGGATCAAGTCAATTGAATTCTCAAAATTGCCCCATATAGAGTGTGTGAGTGAGTGTGTACCCAGCGATGGATTGGCTCCCTGTCCTGGGTCTATCTGCCCAGCGCCCGAGATGTTCTCCCCTGGATGGGCATGGGGAACCCCACCACGACCCTAATAGAGGATAAAGCGGGAGATAATGAATGAATAAATGAATACGAAAACAATCTGTACAACTTGCACAACATCTGGTATAAAACACCCTATAAATATCCATCCACCCATTATCTTCCGCTTTATCCTCTATTAGGGGCGCGGTGGGGTTCCCCATGCCCATCTAGGGGAGAACGTCTCGGGCGCTGGGCAGATACACCCAGGACAGGGCACAAATCTATCGCTGGGCACACACTCACTCTCACAAACGCACTCCATATGGGGCAATTTGGAGAATTAAATTGATTTGATCCATGTTTTTGGACCGTGGGTGGAAACCGGAGAACCCGGAGGAAACCCACGCAGACACGGGGAGAACATGGAAACTCCACCCAGATAGGGATTCGAATCCCTAATGCTGAGAGGCGAACATGCTAACCACTAAGCCACCGTGCTGCCCACCCCATAAATATGATACATTTAACATAGTCAGAAAATATGGTTCATAATGAATATTTAATGCATATATCATCGAGTACATACATTCTTACCTTGCACACGCACACACAAAAGAACATTAATTAAAATGCACAGGTTAATGTAAATAATCAAATGGCACACTTCCATTTCTGTAGACATTGAGTTTGGTCTCATCTTTGGGAGTAGAATATACATTCGTCACTAAAAATGAAAACAGATGTTATGTGAGTGATATTGCAAATAGTTTAATAATAACATTAAACTAATTGAGAATGGTAGTTGTTATTGCTGGAAATGATTTACAAATTAGCAGCAAACAAAAGATTTAATAAATATATAGAAGAAATAGAAGATTCTTTGCTGTGGCATTGTTCTAGAGGCATGCTAAATTAGCTAATCCAAGTTTTACAGGTCATTAGATTACACAGTTGTAAAGCACATTGGAATTTAATTTTAAAAGCTGTGAGATGAACATTTGGTTTTCTGAACAGAGCATAGGCTAGTATCTAAAGCTTTAGAAGTTATTAGCAAGAAGAGTTTAAATATATTTATAAATAATGTTTTTTATTGTATGTTAAAAGTCAGTGAGACCTTTTCAAGCCACACACAAACTCATTTGTGTATAAAGGCAAACTTACACGTGTTTTGACTTTTGGGTGAAAGTTGATCACCTGCAGGAAAACCATGCAGACATGTGGAGAACATGCAAACTCTACACCCGAAGGACCCAACCCACTCAGGACCCTCAAAGTAGGTTTGATTTGGGTGAGGGAAATGGGGATATTAATAAACCAATGCAAAATATCCAAAGACATAAAGATTAAATTATTAAAAAATTATAAATGTTGTTTTTCTTTTATGATTAATCATTGTTTGTTAATCTGCAAGTTTTGCAGGTTCCTCCACTAAGATTTATGAAAATCATACAGAATTTTAATCTGATTTAAGGATAAAAGAACACTATTAATTTTGCAATTTTTAGCTGAGAATTGTACATTAACTAGCTTTTGTTTTCTCAGAATTTATCATTTATCAACCAGTAGTGAATTAATATTTTTATAGGCAGTTATTTAAGCACAAGCAAAGACTAATTTCTTTCACATACACCACGATAAAACACAGACACAGAAATATGCATACCCATGATTTATTTTTCATAATTTTAACAGTTATTACAAATGTACAACCAAAATGCACCTGGGCAGGCAGTGAGAACTCAGGTGTTCACAAACAGATCACACTGTTGTCGAGTTTGGTTGATCTTCCAGTCCAAAACTGAACCCACATAAGCTAAGAGTCTCTTGGTCACAGGATGAGTGACGAGACACACAAACACATAGATTTACTCACACAAAGGCCGGAAACTCTTCAAGCAGCCTCAGATTGCAGCTACAATTCATAATCGCTGTGTAATGTACAGTTTCAGTGATTACAAATTTTAATGGATCAAAAATTGATATAGAAGGTCATTTTCATTTGATAAGCACCTATAAATCTGCAAATAATGCTAAATTATTATAACAGGTTGTCAGAATTTCTTATTATTGTATTGGGATGTTCCCATTAAATCCCTTCATCTTAAAATAAAGTGCCCAAATGAAAACCAGATCCGATGGCAAAATACTGGAAGCTGAAAGAACTTAAACCCACCCTAAAACCGATTGGAAAAAAGTAAACAAGTGCATAAAAAAATTGGAAGTTCCACCATTCAGGCCACATTATTTCTATACGTGGTTTTGGCATTTCACTTAATAAAAACGCTTTTGCTCGAAGACATACTTCTTCCCTGCTGGTACCTTTCTGAAGAATAAACTGTTGCCTCTACCCATGTTGCGCTGAGAGAAAGAAAAAAGCAGAAAGCACGGTTGGACTAAACAGATTTACATTAACACTGGAGAGCAAACATTAATGTCATATGTTATTATAATAACAATGTTATTATTTAAAAAAAAAAAAAAAAAAAAAATGTCAGTTTTTAGGTAGTATGGACAGATATTCACACCTGACTTGGGTCTATTCATTTGGATTTGGTGGTGCAACTGAGAGTAGAAGTCAGCTGCATAAATGGCCAGAACTGAAACGCTGGTCATTATACCAGAAATGTTTAAGGAAAAGATTCTAGGACCATGAGGGCTTTGGTGTGGGATGTCCTTAAGTGCTCGACTTGATTTTTAGAATACTTATTGTTGTATATCCATAAACCAGCTTATTGACTTTTAAGAGTCAATTCTGTTAAGCATACTATTCTTGTTATAACTTGTTTTGTTATCAGATCAGATCAGTGTCCGGTCATTCTGAGGATGTGTATGAACAGTAGAATTGATTAATGCTGTACTGTTTTATATGAGCAAAAACTATAAATAAAAGGGTGGTCCTAATTTTATAAAAAGCACATTTTAACCCATGATTAAGCCACCAATCACAAAATATTTTATACAAGAAAACAAATAAAAGACCCACATACATGTTAGTCAGTTAGATTCATGACTTTGATACCAAGATGTTCCATGATAAGTGTCATTTCGTTTAGTCCATTGTGCAAGTTAAGTGTGGTAGTTAACTTTGGTGAAAAATTACTGAACATCTGTTATCGCAAAATAAGAAGTAATTTAAGCTTACTAAAATACATGGCATGACATTTTTTGTCTATTGTATAAATGTTAACCTGGATTTAAATGCAAGTGGCAAGATAATGCCCATAATGTCCTGGGATTTCCTTGGGCTGTCTTGCATAAACACTATATTAAATATCTATTTATTTTCAATTGCCTTTCAGTAATGTGCAATAATGTTTAATCCAGTAGCTAGTGGGAATTAATGAAAAGAGTTTCACTCATTTCATTGGTTCTTAACCTTTATAAATCAATTTACTGGGCTGTTTGTATCAATGTCCTGTTGCAAAAAGCAAACAATCCAGCTTTAGATTTCTAAATGATTGCAATACAGTAAAATGTTAAATACACAGAGGCATAACAAAAGAAATAAAATCACTGACCTCTATACTCAAGTGTCTCCAGCAATCAACCCAGGTGCCATAGACATCAGCATAAGGTTGTGAACCACCTGCTAACCTGTGGGTGCACAGATAGCAAGAATAAAACAGTGCAATTTATAACCCTCTATTAAAATAAAAACTGGAATTAAAATGACTGTGCATAACATACAGCTTTACTTACATTTAATTTACTTACTCAGTGATTTAAAAAAAAAAAAAAATAGTTAAAGTAATAAGTAATATGTAAGAACAATAGCAAGTGCACAACTTACCCACAGTTATTAACTGCCATGATATTAGAGACCAACACCAAGGGGTAGGTCATCATACTAGCAAAGAACTAAATAAACAGATACATAGATTAATTACAAAAATATGCATTTTGCTCCCCCCACAAAAAAAACAAAATTGTAATTACTCACCCCAGTGGCAGCTTGAGAACAGTTCTTTATCTCAGTGTGGTTCGTCTACAAAAACAACAAAAGTAAAAGATTGTTCAATTTATTGTCCATTTATGTAAAACTGTAAAAACAGTATTAATACTTACTGAGTCAGCTAATGCATATGTGTTTATTAGGTGGGAGAGCATGTTGCAGATCCATAATGAAAGGATATCACCAAGAAGTCTTGGGATCAGGCCACTATGGAACACACACACATGAAATAAAATAAAAAAATTATGGCATCCCCAAAATAATAGTATATTTATAATAAATTTCAACACCTACGCAAAAAATCCAAGGATTCCCTCTTCTTTGAAGATGGTGACAGCAGAGTTAAAAATACCACTAAAAATGAACACAGTACATCAGCATGTGTGAAAAAAAAAGCTTGAGTAAAATGCAAGAGATAAAATGTTAAAGACAAAACATGTTAATAATAACCACACTGACCTGTACTTTGTTTCTCTTCCAATAAATTGGACCATGCATCTGAGTGTAATCACTGTAATAAAGAGTAATAAAACCTTAAAAAAATAAAGTACTATATTATAACTATATTATAAATTACTACATTAAGCATCAAAAATGTCAAGACTGCTACCATGAAATGGATGCGTGACGATTGTGGCACAGCAGCGGGCTATCATCTCCTTTGTTGTCTGTAGGAATAAAATGACTAAAGCATGAGTAAATAGTTTAATGAAGAACTTTCCTTCAATAATAAAGAATCACATGGGGCATAACGTCATAATATAGTGAAATGTCTACATTAAATTACTTCAATTCTCAGCATAGGTTTTAAGCAAATTAATTTTAATAACTGTAATAGTTCTGTGATTGTAATAAAGTAATGACTTCCAGCAACACCAGTGACAAAACATCAACCTGTAACATAAATATTTCTAAATAGGATTAACATTTTTACAAAGCAAGTAATTTAATGAAGGCCATACTTCATTGACCGCATGCTGTATAGAACCCTCCTCTGTCTTCTGGTCACTGCCCAAAACCTGAGAGAAAATAAATAATCAGAACTTAAAACAGATTCCTCCATGTACAGACTCTTATTATGGAGGATTATTTATTTTAAAATAAAATAAAATAAAATAACATAATTCAAAGAATTACAGAAAGTTAACCCTACCTTTAAGTTTTGATCATGGCATTTCTATATGAAAAAAAAAGGTAAGTTTTAAAAAAGAAACTGACAGTGTAACGACACTCACACTTGTAAATACTGTTTGCATAATGCATTGTTTTTAGTGCAAATGTAAACTTTTCTAAATAACCCTGTTTTAAACATTTAATAAGGACCTATGAATTTTGCCAGCAAAATTAAATGACTTTTTCCTCACTGGAAATATGTTAATTATTAAAATCACGCTGGCTTTGCTTTTATACATACATGCTCAGATGCAAACCATGAATACCCATACACTGATCAAAACAATCTGAGACGGCAATATCATATTCACAGTTAATGGTGAATAGAACTAAAGAATCAGGCTGCAAGTGCACTGTGTGAAAAAGCAATGTACAGTCTTGCATTAACAGACTAGAAATAGCATGATATACAGCAGAGTATATATATATATATATCGTCTTACCTGCAGCACCTTACTATGAACAATAGTGCCAATGTTCGCTGCGCACAGTCGGGGGACGAGACCGTTGAACAGGCCCTTTTTCCCATCAATTTTAATTATGTGTTTTGCTATAAAATAAAGTAAACACCAACTTCATTTTGAGCATTCAGCAACTGAAACACTACATTTTATTAAACCACAGCTTGTATTAGGAATGAAATACTGTGAACATCTCTTTATTACATCTATCCATTCAACGTTCCATATACTGTAGATACAATTTTATGTAAGGACAATAATGTAGGACAATTAATTAAATGTAATTAATAACTGCCGAAGTTCAGCTAATGATCGATGTGCAGCTTGAGCTGGATTATATTAACTGATTACTAATATTGATGCTCAAAATACTTAAAAGCTTTACTGTTTAAAAAAAAATCACTGTACATACCATATGCAAAAAGTCCCGGCAAATGATAAACCTGTCGGCCAAAAAAAGTTCTGCCAAGAGTTGGTGCAAGAGGTTCATGACCCACCTAAAAGCAACAGTTGTTTGATGAACTCATTAAATCTTAATACAACAATGATTCAGTCACAAGCAGCTTGTAGATTTAACATTTATAAAAATAATATGCTGTGGATATGCTGTCACTGTGTAGTTCCAATTCCAAGTGTTAGCACTGCACTACTAGTCTAGCAAGGAGCTTTAACTCATGATAAAGCAACAATGTGAGTTTTGGTGTGTGTTGTATTGCTTTTGCAACACAAGAATGTATTTAATGTATCTATTGGTCAATAGAGCCAAATTATATTATATGAATATAAATTTTATATCAAATATTAATATTTTATCAACTATAACAACATTTTGTTTGCATTGTCAATAATAACTAAATAGGTAGCCCAATTGCAAAACAATAGTGCTGATCAGAGTTATGCACTTTATATTTTTTCTGAGTAAGGAAAAAAAACGTGAAACTGAAACTAGAACATGGGATGCAAAAACAATAAAAAAATTTATTGTTTTTGCATATTTCAGTGTCAGTTGAATATCGTGATTCATTGCAGCCTAAGCTATACATTGTTAGGAAGCCCAAAAATGTCATCCGATCAGCACTATAAAAACAAAACAAAACAAAACTCATATTTGCAATAACTGTCAGTAACTCAATGAGCAGTATGGGAAGCGTAGGTAACTCCCTCATCTAATACAATGACTGGCTAAACTTGAAACCTCGCCTTTAATCCTCTTTTATTTCAAATACAATAGTATGCTGTTAATAGGGATGGTTCCTGAGTTTAGTGCTCAGTTTAATGTAAAAGTTCAAACTTTTTTCAAAATCTGATTTGGAGAAAAAAAGTCAAAGGACTATACTGTGCAGAAACGAGTTTCGTGTTAAGTTGTATTTGCAGCTGTTCAGTGCATTGTGCAGAAAACGAAAGTAACATTTCTTGCCATCAAGAGAAAGTAACAGCAAATGAAAATACAAAAACCCAAGTAGCACTTCTTTTTGCCAAATGCACGTATATTAGAACATGACTGAATACTGATCGCGGGGAAACTTTTCGAAAATGTGCTCACAAAATGATAACCTTCAGCTGATCTCAGTGAAGGACGTGCTTCCTGGACATTGACCTGGACATTGACCTGGACATTGACCTGGACATTGGAGTATTATATGCTCTATGAAGTTAAGTGCGCTGGCTCGGTTCCAGAAGAAAGATCGTATATGTGACTCAATTATCAAATTTAACTGAACAGATTAACTTAACCAGCTAAATGAATGCTGGACAATAGAATGGTCGACCTTAACGTTTGCAACTAAATCCCAAAATGGCTAATTACTTAAAACCCAGTGCACTAGACGGAAGACGTGCTTTATTTAGGGGGCATGTATCGATTTGTAACTCGCCCCTTTAAGTATCAGTAAAAGACGAGCGATAAGCGATAGGTGACAGCAAAATGATGTAGAGGTTAACGAAGTGAGAGAAAACAACCTGTCATCTGTTATTTAACGAACATTACATACTGCATCATTACCTGTCATTACCAAAAAACTACAATTTACTACAATTAGTTTGCTAGCTAACAAGCTACCAAACACTGGCTCATCTTAATGCAGCAATAAACACAAAGCAATGCTCACTGTAAATACTGCAGAGACATTCTTACCTGGACCAGAACCTTGATGTACATAAGAGGATGGGAAAGGACAGTTAGTCCAGTTCCTAGAACTATTTGGCTCCCTGTGTCCGCCATTGTAGTGTCAGCCTAAAGCAATGCGGCTAATCGACTAGATGAGTGCATCCGGGTACTTTGCGCCACCACCAGGTCTACACCCCCTGTGGGTGCCAAGAAGCTGTGAGTTCATACGTCGTCTAGTGCACTACCGAGGGAACATAAAGCTGCTTCACACACTTTCTGCTGTTCGATTAGGACAACGCCGAATGCAGATTCAATGGTTGTGCCAGTATGACCAAATGTTTTTAATCTTTATATTAATAACAATCATCACGTCAATCGTTTAGCAAAGTTGTTTATCATACCAGTACATTATTAAATCTTTTTTTTTTTTTTTAGATTTCGATTAGCAAATTCACATATGGTATGCAGTTCAATTAGGACAACGCCGAATGCAGATTCAATGGTTGTGCCAGTATGTCCAAATGTTTTTAATGTTTATATTAATAACAATCATCACGTCAATCGTTTAGCAAATTTGTTTATCATACCAGTACATTATTAAATCTTTTTTTAGATTTCGATTAGCAAATTCACATATGGTATGCAGTTCAATTAGGACAACGCCGAATGCAGATTCAATGGTTGTGCCAGTATGACCAAATGTTTTTAACGTTTATATTAATAACAATCATCACGTCAATCGTTTAGCAAAGTTGTTTATCATACCAGTACATTATTAAATCTTTTTTTTTAGATTTCGATTAGCAAATTCACATATGAGCGGCACGGTGGCTTAGTGGTTAGCACGTTCGCTTCTCAGCACTAGGGATTCCCGGT
The DNA here is from genome assembly GCA_019802505.1 of Corydoras sp. C115. Lineage (NCBI taxonomy): Eukaryota > Metazoa > Chordata > Actinopteri > Siluriformes > Callichthyidae > Corydoras > Corydoras sp. C115. The sequence continues at coordinate 3,708,155 of JAFMOC010000037.1, read as the reverse complement.
TCGAATCCCCATCTGGGTGGAGTTTCCATGTTCTCCCCGTGTCTGAGTGGGTTTCCTCCGGGTTCTCCGGTTTCCTCCCACAGTCCAAAAACATGGATCAAGTCAATTGAATTCTCAAAATTGCCCCATATAGAGTGTGTCTGTGTGAGTGAGTGTGTGCCCAGCGATGGATTGGCGCCCTGTCCTGGGTGTTTCTGCCCAGCGCCCGAGATGTTCTCCCCTGGATGGGCATGGGGAACCCCACCGCGACCCTAATAGAGGATAAAGCGGGAGATAATGAATGAATGAAAATTCACATATGGTATGCAGTTCAATTAGGACAACGCCGAATGCAGATTCAATGGTTGTGCCAGTATGACCAAATGTTTTTAACGTTTATATTAATAACAATCATCACGTCAATCGTTTAGCAAATTTGTTTATCATACCAGTACATTATTAAATCTTTTTTTTGGATTTCGATTAGCAAATTCACATATGGTATGCAGTTCAATTAGGACAACGCCGAATGCAGATTCAATGGTTGTGCCAGTATGTCCAAATGTTTTTAATCTTTATATTAATAACAATCATCACGTCAATCGTTTAGCAAAGTTGTTTATCATACCAGTACATTATTTTTTCTTTTTTTTCAGATTTCGATTAGCAAATTCACATATGGTATGCAGTTCAATTAGGACAACGCCGAATGCAGATTCAATGGTTGTGCCAGTATGTCCAAATGTTTTAATGTTTATATTAATAACAATCATCACATCAATCGTTTAGCAAATTTGTTTATCATACCAGTACATTATTAAATCTTTTTTTTAGATTTCGATTAGCAAATTCACATATGGTATGCAGTTCAATTAGGACAACGCCGAATGCAGATTCAATGGTTGTGCCAGTATGTCCAAATGTTTTTAATGTTTATATTAATTACAATCATCACATCAATCGTTTAGCAAATTTGTTTATCATGCCAGTACATTATTAAATCTTTTTTTAGATTTCGATTAGCAAATTCACATATGGTATGCAGTTCAATTAGGACAACGCCGAATGCAGATTCAATGGTTGTGCCAGTATGTCCAAATGTTTCTAATGTTTATATTAATAACAATCATCACATCAATCGTTTAGCAAATTTGTTTATCATACCAGTACATTATTAAATCTTTTTTTAGATTTCGATTAGCAAATTCACATATGGTATGCAGTTCAATTAGGACAACGCCGAATGCAGATTCAATGGTTGTGCCAGTATGTCCAAATGTTTTTAATCTTTATATTAATTACAATCATCACATCAATCGTTTAGCAAATTTGTTTATCATACCAGTACATTATTAAATCTTTTTTTAGATTTCGATTAGCAAATTCACATATGGTATGCAGTTCAATTAGGACAACGCCGAATGCAGATTCAATGGTTGTGCCAGTATGTCCAAATGTTTCTAATGTTTATATTAATTACAATCATCACATCAATCGTTTAGCAAATTTGTTTATCATACCAGTACATTATTAAATCTTTTTTTTTTTTTTTTTAGATTTCGATTAGCAAATTCACATATGGTATGCAGGTGACGATAATGCACCATATTTATCCATTTATTCTTTATCTTCCGCTTTATCCTATATTAGGGTCGCGGTGGGGTTCCCCATGCCCAATCAGGGGAGAATGTTTCAGGCGCTGGGCAGATAGACCCAGGACAGGGCGCCAATCCATCGCTGGGCACACACTCACTCACACAGACACACTCTATATGGGGCAATTTTTGAGAATTCAATTGACTTGATCCATGTTTTTGGACAGTGGGAGGAAACCGGAGAACCCGGAGGAAAGCCACGCGGACACGGGGAGAACATGGAAACTCCACCCAGACGGGGATTCGAACCGGGAATCCCTAGCGCTGAGAGGCGAACGTGCTAACCACTAAGCCGCCATGCACCATATTTATCCATTTATTCATTATCTTCCGCTTTATCCTCTATTAAGGTCGGGGGAGGGGGGGTTCCCCATGCCCATCCAGGGGAGAACGTTTCGGGCGCTGGGCATATACACCCAGGACAGGGCGCCAATCCATCACTGGGCACACACTCTATATGACGCACACACACACACACTCGATATGACGTCGGTAAAGTTAGTTTGGTATTCGACATTCGGCAAACATTCGCTTTTTGCTCCGCCTCCCACTTTCAATTAAAGCCCTAAAATCATTTTAATTGCATTTTATAAATCACTACGGAATCTAGAACACACTACAAACTTTATATTCTGTCAAAATTACCGGTCAGTTGATTAATCCGAGTAAATCGTCCAATATAGCCGGAATGGCAGCAGCAGTGTTAGGTGACAGCAAGGGACCGTCTATAAAATCCAGTCATTGCGGAAATACCGAAAAACATTACTGATATAAGGATCATGCTGGTGATAATTAAAAACACTTAACCCCCCCCCCCCCCCCCCCCCCAAAAAAAAAAAAAAAACAATATAAAATGAAAATTATAACTAGACATGAAAAAAATCTTTAGTGTTGAATGATGATGATTTTTCCATGTTATACAAAATGAACTTCAACCGTAAAATAGATTGGGATTGAAACAGAGAATCCCTAGCATAGATCACTAAGCCACCGTGCCTTTACATTAAACATTAAACCGTAACTTTAAAAAATGAACCAAAAATCAACCAAATAATTTTTTCCCAAACTGAAGGATGTAGTATGTTCCCTAGTTGTGTCTCTGTGAACTACAAGTGTTTTGAAATTATTGTCATTTTGCGTTTTCGCAGTAGAAATGTGTATCTTTAAAAAATGAACCAAAAATCAACCAAAGAATATTTTCCCAAACTGAAGGTTGTAGTATGTTCCCTAGCTGTGTCTCTGTGAACTACAAGTGCTTCTATATTATTATACTACTTTGCTTTTTGCGTTTCACAGGATGAATTTGTAACTTTAAAAAATGAATAAAAAATCAGCAGATGAATATTTTCCCAAACTGAAGGTTGCACTATATTTTTCATGTGCCTTTCTGTATTTGATTGCAATATTAATATTTACAGTAATTCATTTTGTAAAACATGGAATTTTAAAATCATCATCATTCAACACTAAAGGTTTTTTCATGTCTAGTTTTAATTTTCACTTTATATTGGGGGGGTTTAAGTGTTTTTAATTATCACCAGCATAATCCTTATATCAGTAATTTTTTTTCGGTATTTCCGCAATGATTGGATTTTATAGACGGTCCCTTGCTGTCACCTAATTGACGATTCACTCGGGTAATCAACTGACCGGGAATTTATAAAATGCTATTAAAATAATGGGGCAATTTGGAGAATTCAATTGACTTGATTCATGTTTTTGGACTGTGGGAGGAAACCGGAGAACCCGGAGGAAACTCACGTGGACACGGGGAGAACATGGAAACTCCACCCAGATGGGGATTCGAACCGGGAATCCCTAGCGCTGAGAGGAGAACGTGCTAACCACTAATCCAGCACCATATTTAGTTGTAGCCTTTATACACAACGAAAAATCACATTATCAAATATTAAATCATTTATTTTTGTAAGTATAAGTAGTACAGTATTGGAGCTACCACAGTAGTGCTAAATCAAGCATCAAATTCAAGTTTATTTTAAATTTTAGAATTAGAAAGAATATAAACACTTCAGTTGTAATTGTGTATTTTTTAAATGTACGGATATATAAAGAAAGTATCAGAGATCATTTACACATCCTGATTTAAACCATTATTTGTTTTTTAGCAGAATGACGGGCTCAACGACCACAGTTCTAAGCTATGGCCACTGGGTGGCGTCAATGAAATCTCAGCCAATTGTAAGAAAGTAAGCTAAGGAAAATATTTTCAATAATTATAGTGATTATAGGCTGGTAATGTAAACTGACAATTAATATTAAAGAAAATTATATGAAAATAAAAGTTAACACTAAAAAGGTGAATAAATATTTAAATAACAAATATACGTATTTTTGAGAGTATTTTCTTTCCTTGTTTTGAGATGGTATTTTTTAATAGTTAATAGTTTTTTTTTAAAAAGACAATAGGACTGCCTAAAATGTTTAAGAACATGTACGTGTATGTAGGCAGTAAACCTTTTACCGATTAAAATCTGTTTCATGTAAATTTATAATCAATAATGTGATTGATTTAGAGTCTTTTTTAGAGAGTCTTTAAAGCATATATTTCTTTTATATTTTTTAAAAATAAATCAGTATGTTTAAGGTAGAGACCTATTTCAAAATTGCTTGCTTTCAATCATTAAGTTGTTTTTATAAAACAGTTTACGTAATAATATAGAAGTAAGGTGTAGGACCCATTTACAGGTATTACAATACAAGTACATTTAGCATATGTGTATGAAGCCCATAGATATAATGATACTATTCCTGTAGAGAGTTCAATTACATATTATTAAATGTGCATATTGATTAATGGTATTAAACCTGTGTATTGTTTTAAACTAATATTTTTTAATGTTTTTAGTATGTGCAGATGCATTCATGTGTATCTCTTTCAAAAAGCAACTCTGCTGTTAAGATTTATTTATTTTTAATTAAAATCCCGCATTTGAAATTGTCATATATTACTTTCTCAGAGGAGTAGAAGGTCAAAGTTCTTAGTTCCTGCAAAATAAATAACAAATGTATTATATACTATGCTTTATGAATAGCACAAATATGTTCTTTATGGTATGGCATTAGAGAGGAGTGCAGTGATGACAGATTACTTACAACACTGGTAAAGCCTGTTTAATCTGTTGATGTCATTCTGACTCATCTCGGTAGCCTGACCAAAGGCCACATTGCTGTTGGGAATAGGCACCATGGTGGGTTGACCATTCTTAGAGAAAGCAGTTCTAAAATGACCAAAGAAAAAAATTAGCACATGACATTTGCCCCTGAAATATGACAATTACAAAAGCATCCATAAAACAAAGAGCAATAATTCTACCATCAATTAGAGCTATTAATGCTACTGTACCACAATGCTATCATGGCTATGAACAGTATGCTGTTGCTATCTTATCAGCAGTCAGGAAAATAATTAAATAAATAATTATTTATATTGAAATACAGATTTAATAACTGTTTTTGAGAGTGGGTCTCAATAATTTATGAAGGTTTTTTTTGAAACAGCAGTCATTCAAAATAATAGTTTAGTTTGTTTACAGTTTACTGAATACAGTCTTAAGTTTGGGCACCAAATCTTATCTTCATTAGGTTTAATTAGAGAGCTGGTGCCTAAACAAACATTTATAGGACAGAGGTGAAGAATCACCAGTCCACCGCAGGGCAGACAAGCACTTTGACATCAAGTTGCGATTTAGTAGCTCCAGTTCACTTACAAATATGTTAGACTGTTAATGGAAACTTGAGCATAGACATGTGGCATACTTCACACAAAAATAACTTTGTCCTTCTCTTTGGATATTATACCAAAAAAGTGTCTCTGCCTTAAAGAGAGACAACTAACCCCAGGCAAAATTCATAAATATTAACTGTAAAATTCAACTGTAAAATTACATCATGTTTACTTTAGTGGATGTGTTAACATACCAAAACTTTATTAAAACATTTTGCACTATCTGGTCACTAGGCTCCCAAACCCCAGTTTTACTTAATACTACACACTAGCTCTGCTAGTTTCTTTATTAAGACATCAAGGAAACATACTATATAAGCATCATTTTAGTTAATTGCTTAATAATTACAATAAGTATTACTCAGAACACACTGTCAGCAAAAGCTCATTGTAGTTGCATACTAAAATGGGTAAATAAATATACATTCTATTTGTTATATATCCTCAGATGTTAAAAATGGAATTCATAAATCTGATCTTATTTTCTCAGATATTTACCTGTGATACTGCATGACCGAGTTATAATCATAAGGAGTTCCCTGGTTCAGAGTGTTAATCTTATCAAAGTTATACTTCATGCCTGGAAAAAATAAAGAAATTGTGAAATTCTGTCTTTTAGAAAAATACAAACTCATACATTTCAGATCAACCTGAGACAAAGTGAAAGAGATTTTACTGTCAATTATGTTTTCCCAGGCCACACGGATGTAACTGTCACGATCACTACGGGTCTGTTCATGGTTGAAGCCCAAAGCATGAAGAAGTTCATGCTGCACGGTGTTGTGGTAGATACAGCCATTGCGATCCAGTGACACAGTTTGTGCATACCCACGTCGTCCAACATAGGAATAGCATCTATTCAGAGAGCAGTGACAGTTAGTTAAAATATATATTATTTGGCTCAATTAAAGACTTCTTATATACTATAATGATTATTAACATTACAAAAGTAATTAATCAGATGTTTAACCTAATAGTTTAAGAGTTATCTTAATTGGAATAAATACCCGCTGAGTGACTCAATGCTGATATAATCCCTCTCATTGTAACGTGGGATGAAACGGATGCAGGAAACATAAGAAAATGAATCTAGACCTCTTTGGATAACCTGCAGTTCACGGGAGCCTGAGGTGGAAAAATATAGTTATCATTCATTTTAGTCAGATTAAAAAAATGTCAGTTCACAGATTTCACATATACTGAGTAAAGTGGTGTAAATTACAAGCACCTAGTTATGACAGTTTTACAAAAAAAAAACCCTGCTTTTTACAGCATCTGCATACATATTTTAATATACCCTGGGTATTATTATGTAAGGTCGTCTATCAAAAAAAATTATAAAAAATTTAAATAAGAAAGAATAAAACATTTTCACCTGGCATATAGTGAGTTATTTAGGGTCACATTAATACACAAATGCAAAGTCTGCAGAACTGTGGCAACAGAGATAATCCTATAATCAGAATTATGTGCTCTATTTCAAAAGGCTAACATCAGGCTCAACGTTTTTATGCGTATATGAATTGCCCCTATGAAATCGATAGAATACAAACTATTGTTAATAGGCATAATCTTTACAAGCACCTTACATTATGAATACTTGATGTTAAACAAGTTTTTTCTTACTAAATTGGTTGACAATGACGTATGGCACATAAACCCATCCGTCACTGTATTTGCCCCACATGCATCCATTGGAGGTACAGGGATCAGCATTCCTTTCATTATCAGCTATGGCAATGTCACCAACAATCTTTGGTTCATTGCTGTCACGAACTTCCATTCACAACAAAGAGAATGCATGTTAGAATTTAAAAATTTAAGAAATAGATTAAAAAATATATGCTCTGCAGTGGTATATTGCACTTGGTGTGTCTATGCATGTTGTTGTCCATACCAATGTCTTTGTTTGCTCTCTCCAGAAGTTCTCCCACAGACAACACTAGTAGTAAATTAATAAGAACATTATTAAGAATAGAAACAATAGTAAGCTGTGAAATGTAACTGAAAATATATAAAGTACGTTACCTGGCTGCACGAGAACCACGAGAGCACCAAGAATAATAATGAATAAACATAAGCATATATTTAATATCTAATAATATATTTCATATTATTAAATATTTAGCAATTTGTAAACAATGATTTTTCATTAGAATTTTATTAATTACAGTTTTTTTATTAGTATACTGCTCACCTCTACATCTGCTTTGACAGAACAGGCCAGTAAAAGGGCCACAACACCAACAGCCAAGTTATACATGCCTCCAACCTGTAAAAATAACCAGGAGACTGGTTATAAGGACGTATGAACGCAACAACTTTACAGTATAGGGGTTCATCACCCTAACAACTATTTTCCACATATGGCCAGTAACTGACAACCACATTCATGTTGTACCTTAATGTTAATGTATTTGTTTATTTTAATTTATATATGACACTAGTCTTAACATTTTATGCCAGCTTGTTCTGTTAGAATAAATTTACTGTCTTATAAATGTGGCACAAAATAGATATTTATATATAATTTTTACATGGATATATGGATTTAATGAGAATTGGAAAACATACAAAAAGTAATGTTTTATATATCTGTATTCTTACCTTGAACAGCCCAGACATGGTCAACTGTACAATTTTAAGAGTTAATGTGTATTTATACTGTCCATAAGTACCACCCATAATAAACACAGTCATGTGTCCCCTTGTTTACTAAGTTTACAAAGAGTTGCACCATTTCCTTCATAGTTTACAAACCTGCGATCATATGTTACATGATGCAGCCATATGATGTTCTACTTTAATGCAAGGTAAAACAGGAAAAAGTGAAACAATAAAAAAAGAATTTTCATCATGTAAAACATGACTGTACAAAAACCTAAACATTTTGATGGTTGACTAATAATACAGACTTATGGTTTAGTTGTGTTTTTTTAGTCCGTTGATGTTAGACACATAGAAACTCTTTAGACTGAGATGAAGAGTTTCCTGGAGTTTTCTTATGAGGAATGACTGCACATCAACATATTTTTGTTATTTTTTAATGAAAGATTGTAACCATAAGAAAATAAGAAGACATATTATATATACCATTGTATAATGTTTTATGGTTGTGACCTTATTTGTAAATGGATATGCATAAATGATTTAGACTTAAACAATCTGTGAACACACCTCAACCAGAATGTCATATATGTATCAAGTATCATATAAAGTATGTTCTATTGTTAAATGTAAATTACAAAACAACCAAAAACCTCCTAACTCAATGATGTACTTTTTGAATCAAGAATATTAGGATTTTACTCCTTTAATTAGCTCAGTTTACAGAGTTACTGCTTGCAGTTTTCCCACAAATAATTATGGGAAGTCTCCACATGCTTTTTTCCACAAATCATAAGTATTTTTAAGTTTGATAAACCAATTATGATAGGCTGCAAGCCAGCAAAGTTTAATATAGTCAATGTTCTCCCTGCATACAGAATCTTAACGTTCTGTGTGTGTCTGCTAAATGACTAAATGTAAATGACTGTGTGCGTGTGTTTTTGTGTGATAAGTGTGTGCAAATATGTGAAGCATGACTTAAATAATTTTTATTTATATATCATGTCTTTAATGTAGAAAATTGTTTTTAAAAGTATTATATACACTATTGTTTTTTTATACATGGTATATGGTGTAAAAAGCCACATTTATTCATATGTCAATGTTAATTCGAGTTTTAGTGTAGTTAAATAAACTTTATTTTGAAAATATGTGTAAATTTTTAGTTGCATGAATTAAAATAACATGGTCTATGACCAGGGCTCTTCAAATTTATGCATAAGACTATTTACTCCATTGTGTTTTTATACCAAACATTTACATTACAAACAAAACAAGTTTTTTTTTATTACAAATGGGTAATTTATAGTTTTATCCTTATCATAGTTAATAATTCCAAATTCATGTCTTAATAACCTTGAAACTAGGAGACAGGGAAATGTACACCTGTTTTTATTTAGCATGTAAGTGTCCAAGGTTGGCAAAATGCCTTTTATGTTGCTGGCAAGGCAGAGAATATATCCTGGGTGCAAGTCGATGATAGGTCAGTCCTCTTTTCTCTAAGGTAAGGCCGATATGGTATGCATAAATTTTGCATAAAGACTATTGAAATGATGACTATTTTGATATGATTTTAAAAATTTCAACAATGTTCAAGCCATCCTAGCCATCAAGATGTTAATTATTATAAATCTGTAAAAATGATATTTTGTATTGATATATATTTTTTTAAATTTTGAAATATTTTCTGCTTCATTTGAATCTGAAGAATGTGAGAATACATTTTGTAAATAAGAATACTCTTATTTACATATATTTATGGAAGTCATGAAATTTTTGTAAGAATCTGAAGTATATTAATGAAATAATGCACACAGGTGAAAATACAATGCTGCTTATATGTGTGTTGTTTACACATGTGCAGCTGCCATGTTTGTCTGTAGAGTCATGGTGGGTCTTTTGGCCCTGCTATTGGTATACTGTGGAACAGCACAGGTAATATGCACTACATATACAGAATTCTGACCATTATAGACAGTTTATGTAAGCTAAATTTATGTGTTTCTTATGGTTCTGAAATCTGTGGCATCATTTGCAGTCTGGTAAGTCATAAGTTACAATACATATAAACCTATAATATACTGTACAATGACACAAAATGACAAAATGGCACAATTTCTCTCTTCAACAGCAGCTACTTCTGAACTATCCATTGGAGAGCTGCTTGAGAGAGCCAACAAAGGCATCGGTATGTTTTTGTGACCCTCAAATCAACCAAAACAAGTTAAGCAGCAATTACAAAAATGTTAACCTATTTAAACTGTATGTCTTGAATAAGATACTAACAAAATGCAATGCAATTAAACCAGTACTACATCTGTTAAATCTACATTTGTTAAAAAAAACAACGTAAACTGTAAACTGTTCTGTAAAATGTCCATGTTACAGTTCGTGCTGCAGATGAGCCCAAAGTCATTGAAGATATTGCTGTGGATGAAGAAAATGGGAGGAATGCTGATCCCTGCACCACGGGTGGATGCATGTGGCCAAAGTCCAGTGATGGCAAAGTCTATGTGCCATATGTCATTGCCAACCACTTCAGTATGTTACTGACCATATAGCTCACATGAAATATCTTCACTTTAAATGCTTGTCTTTAATAATGTGTAGATAATTTACTGCCATCTACTGACCTTTTTATGTATATTCTAAAACTGGTGATAATTTAATGCATTATTAGCTTTAGTTTATCAATTTATGTTATGTCATAATGAATGAATAGTTTATTTTGCTTTGTTTCCTGCAAATAAGCTTCTCGTGAGCTGGAGGTCATCCAACGTGGCCTGAGCTCCTTCGCTTCCGTCTCGTGTATTAACTTTATTCAACGTACCAACCAGAGAGATTACCTCTCCATTGAATCTCGCAGTGGGTAAGATTAATTTTTTATATAATAAGATTAATCTTCTTATCTATACTTATTTTAATTTCAAGCTATAATTAAACATCAATATTGCAAAAAAATATATAATATATTTAAATATATATTATATAATAATATATAGGGGCGGCACGGTGGCTTAGTGGTTAGCATGTTCTCCTCTCAGCACTAGGGATTCCCGGTTCGAATCCCCATCTGGGTGGAGTTTCCATGTTCTCCCCGTGTCTGCGTGGGTTTCCTCCGGGTTCTCCGGTTTACTCCCACAGTCCAAAAACATGGATCAAGTCAATTGAGTTCTCCAAATTGCCCCATATAGAGTGTGTGTGTGTGAGTGAGTGTGTGCCCAGCGATAGATTGGCGCCCTGTCCTGGGTGTATCTGCCCAGCGCCCGAAACGTTCTCCCCTGGATGGGCATGGGGAACCCCACCGCGACCCTAATATAGGATAATGCGGAAGATAATGAATGAATGAATAATAATATATAAAATATATAAAAATATATAATTAAACTAGACTGAATAAAACTTCTTTAATCTATTTTAATACAAATGTAAAACCCACTTTTCATATTAATCAAATGGTATGTATAAAGCAAAGAAGTAAAACTTTGCAAAACTTACACAAAGATGAATAAAAAATAAACAAACATATACAACTTTTTTTTAAAGAATTAGTGTCTTATAGCTAAAAATCATTTACACAATAAATCTAATTAATAGGTGTTACTCCTATGTTGGACGCCTTGGTTATGCACAAACTGTGTCACTAGACCGAAATGGCTGCATTTACCATAACACTGTGCAGCATGAGCTTCTTCATGCTCTGGGCTTCAATCATGAACAGTGCCGCAGTGACCGAGACAGTTACATTCGTGTGGCTTGGGAGAACATCATTGACAGTATGATTTACTATTTACAAGGAATACTTGCACATGATACATGTAAAACAAACTAAATTTTTTTTTTCTTAAATCAGGCTATAAGTATGCTTTTGACAAGATTGCAACTCTGAACCAAGGAACTCCCTATGACTACAACTCTGTTATGCAGTACCACAGGTCAGAAATACAAGATTCCAACATAATTATAATGTTGTATTAATTAACGGTAATTTAACTTAAATATCTCTTTTAAATGTGTGAAAACAAATGATAAAGATCCAGTTAATCATGTATTTAAAATAATTCTGATAAATTATATTAGCAAAATTTTTTGAAGGATTTACATTTTTTTCTTTAAGAATTTAAAGATTTAAACATTCAGTACTATGCCAACATGTTAACTAGCCTGACATGAATTCTAGATGCAAATATTCAGAAAAGATCCTGCCTTGATTTTAAAATCATCAGTCATTGGGTTTTACGCAATTAAATGTCTGCAGAATAACTAAATAATAAAACCTATAAAAACTAAAGTTTCAAATAGTGACCTGATATGGTTATAGTAAAGGTAGACACACCACTTATTGAGCTGATTAAGGGTTTGGCTATATACTGTAAATTCTACAAAGTTCATTTTGCTGAAACTGTAATCATGATTACAAAACCCTTGTGGAATGCTATATTGTCCTGCCAAACATGTTCTGCTGCAATGAGGTATCAGAGGACCCAGGGTGTGCCAAGAAGACATTCCCCAAACCACTCCCTACCTTAACCAGCCTAAAATGACTGCTAAAAGAAAGATTTATTTACACTGTTTGGTTTTAATTCTAATCCTCCTATTTGCATGTTACAACAAATGTCTGGCTTTATTATACCAGGCAATGTATTTCCACTGATTAGTGATTTAGTACTTTCACTCTTTTCCCCACTGGAGACATGCCTGACTAATGGCACTTAAACTTAAACATCTGCTGTTGTAGCTTATCCATGCTGAGAAGTAACAAATTCTGCATTCCGACAGGTTAGTTCAAGCACCAGCATTATACTTAGCTGCAGTTTACATATCTGTACACCTCTTGTTTAAAAAAAAAGGATTCTTGACATGCTTCTCTGGCCCCTTTTTTCCACTTGTTAACATGTGAATCCCCTTATATTTGAGGGTTTTCCTCGATCATTCTATTCTCTGATTACTCCGTGTACAATAAACAAGGTTGAATTTTTTAAAAATATTGGCCCCAATGACCATTTCATCCTTGAAACATCCTTTACATTTTAGTAAAGTGTCAGTAATTAGTGTCAGTAATTACACATCGATTCAATATTTTCTTTAAAAATATGTTATTTACTTTAAAAAGCAATATATTTTTTAATTAAATATATTAGATAATTTCACCACTAATACAGAAGGTCTGTATTCAATTGTTCCTGTCATGACCTGAAATATAATGTAATTTTTCTTATTGGCTTTAGTATCTTGATGACTGTGATGTTCTTCCCTTTGGTGGATATATTAAGTAATAAAATCTGACCCTTTTTTCTCTTTCAGAACTGCTTTTTCCAAGAATGGACAACCAACCATGATACCTATACCCAACAGTAATGTTGCTTTTGGGCAAGCCACTACAATGAGTCAAAATGATATTACCAGACTCAAAAATCTCTACAAATGTTGTGAGCATCATGATTTTTCTCCATGCAGCAACTAAATGTTACAATTTCTTACAATTATTTGATGCTTTCTGTAACCTTTCTGGCCAAGCTGACAATCTGATTCATTTTACATTTCAGAACATTGCTTAACTGAAGAAACCAAAAGAGGGACAATAGTAAAGAACAACATATTTTAGTGGCCAATTAATAAAAACACTGGACTATGAGTTTTTGCAGAATTTTCATTGTACGTTTTTAGACACATTCATGATGAACACAAACATTTTTTTTTTGTGGACCAACAAAAATGCAAACCCATGACATTCTTGCTGTGAGGAGAAAATGTCTCCATGTTGCCATGGTAAATGTGTTTAAAACAAACATGAAAGTGCGATAGATTGGTGCACTGTCCTGGTTTTATCTGCACAGCCTTTGAAAAAAGGAACTTCCCTGTGACCCTAGTAGTGGACTAAGCAGAAGATAATAAGTGGATATATTTCTTTCTAGAAACTAGGTGAAAAAAAGGGGCACAAAGAATCTAAGAGGGTGGAACAGGTGTGACAATAACAAGCCAGAATTGCAGCAAATCTTGCCTTGTCCCCCAAATCCACCATTTGTTTTTTATTGCAAACTGATATGTGGTTTCCTTTCTCCACTCGATATTTCTGAACATTGCTTCATACTGGGGCGGCACGGTGACTTAGTGGTTAGCACGTTCGCCCCTCAGGACTAGGGATTCCCAGTTTGAATCCCCATCTGGGTGGAGTTTCCATGTTCTCCCCGTGTCTGTGTGGGTTTCCTCCGGGTTCTCCGGTTTACTGCCACAGTCCAAAAACATATAGAGTGTGTATGCGTGCATGTCTGTGTGAGTGAGTGTGTGCCCAGCGATAGATTGGCGCCCTGTCCTGGGTGTATCTGCCCAGTGCCCGAAACGTTCTCCCCTGGATGGGCATGGGGAACCCCACCGTGACCCTAATATAGGATAAAGTGGAAGATAATGAATAAATGAATGAATGAATGCTTCATACTGCCTTCGGTTTTACAAAAGCATCAGCTTTGATGGGCACAATCTTTTTGCACTAGTGCAGGTGCCTGTACTTACCAGTGGAGGTCTGTATCGAGCCTGTTAAGGATTAAAACTACAGAGCCCTAGATTAAATTAGACATAATTTGACACACTGTGCTGCTTGTATCTGTCCATCGCCTGAAACATTCTCTCCTGGATGGGCATTGGAAACCCCACACGACCCTAGTTAAGGGTAATTATTCATTCATCCATTCATTATCTCCCGCTTTATCCTCTAGTAGGGGCGCGGTGGGGTTCCCAATGCCCATCCAGGGGAGAACGTTTTGGGCGCTGGGCAGATAGACCCAGGACAGGGCGCCAATCCATCGCTGGGCACACACTCACTCACACAGACACACTCTATATGGGGGCAATTTGGAGAATTCAATTGACTTGATCCATGTTTTTGGACTGTGGGAGAAAACCGGAGAACCCGGAGGAAACCCATGCGGACACGGGGAGAACATGGAAACTCCATCCAGATGGAGATTCGAACCGGGAATCCCTACCGCTGAGAGGCGAACGTGCTAACCACTAAGCCACCGTGCCACCAGTTAAGGATTAAGTGGAAAATAATGAGATGGTTGCTCTCTTCATTCATTCATTCATTCATTATCTTCCGCTTTTATCCTATATTAGGGTCGTGGGGGGGTTCCCCATGCCCATCCAGGGGAGAACATTTCGGGCGCTGGGCATTAACACCCAGGACAGGCCGCCAATCCATCGCTAGGCACACACTCACTCACACACACACTCTATATGGAACAATTTGGAGAACTCAATTGACTTGATCCATGTTTTTGGCCGCGGACACGGGGAGAACATGGAAACTCCACCCAGATGGGTATTCGAACCGGGGATCCCTAGCGCTGAGAGGAGAACGTGCTAACCACTAAGCCACCGTGCCGCCAGTTAAGGATTAAGTGGAAGATAATGGTTGCTCTCATCAGTTGGTCAAAATGGACTTTTATGTTGTATAAATTAAACAACACAATTATATAAAGCTAATAAAGTGTGCAGTAATCTATTGTGAAATAAATCTCTATCTCAGTAATCTTTTCTAATACTGGAATATTTCTTTACAGACAGACCAAGCGATTGATGTTTTTCAGAATTAGCACTTTTACGATAGTCCCTTGCGATATCGTCCATATCGACGAATGTGCAGTTAAAGGCGGTGAGAGTTCATACGATTGTCAAAATATTGATACAACAAAAATGTAGAAGTTTCAGCCAGCGATGTCTTTTGTAGAATAATGTCTTGCGGAGTTTTATAGATTCCATACGCTTGCACAGGAAGAGCGACTGTTCTGTACGAATGTGCTTTATCGTAATGTAAATCTCGAACTCTGTTTACTGAAATGAATATTGCAGTTTATTAGTATTTCATTAATTTGGAAAGCCGTTGCACAATTGGTGAGCTTTAGAAATGATCATTATAGATGCAAAACTGCAACTATTTCTATAAAAGGCATCCACATAAACATATGCCGGGTACTCACTAGCGCAGAGGGTATTAAAGTTTGATTATTTGCCCCCGTGTGCACTTTGCATGTTCTCACTGTTTGTTTGTAGCGCTTCACTGAGTGTCTACGTTTCCCCCCCCACAGTTAAAAATGTGCAACTCTGGAAACTAAAATATTAACTAGGTGTGAGAGTGTTTACCCTTTAATAGACAAGAGAGACATGTGTATAGTGTTTACATCACTTTTACCCTGTAAAAATCAGAACGAGCAGCTCAGCTAATAATTTCATTCATTCATTCATTATCTCCCGCTTTATCTTCTATTAGGGTCGTGGTGGGGTTCCCCATGCCCATCCAGGGGAGAACCCGGGCGCTGGGCATCCAGGGGCGCCAATCCATCGCTGGGTACACACTCACTTACACAGACACACTCTATATGGGGCAATTTGGAGAACTCTCATCAGGGCGGTGGCTTAGTGGTGGGCAGCATAGGGACCCAGGACCCCAGGGTGCCAATCCATCGCGTGGGTACCTCACTCTCCGGTTTCTCTCCCACAGTCAGACAACTCTAAATTGTCCCATATATGGGGCAATTTAGATGGATTGGCTGTCAATTAATTGATCCCCGATGTTTTTGGACTGTGGGAACCCCACCGGACCCTAGTAGAAATAAAGCGGGCGATAATGATCCCGGAATGAATTAACCCACTGTGGAAGGAAACCGCGGAGGAAACCCACGCACGGGGAGAACATGGAAACTCCACCCAGATTGAGATTCGAACCGGGAATCCCTAGCGCTGAGAGGTGAACGTGCTAACCACTAAGCCACCGTGCCACCCCAGCTAATAATTTATAAAACATTTTTCTTTAATAATTTACTCGAAATACATCTACATTTATTTTCTACTTATAAAAGATATTTCTTATCAGGGAAGTTCTCTCTGGGATCAAAAACATGGATTCAAGGTGAACTGCCTGCTCTAAATTGCCCCATATAGTATGAGCGTATGTGTCTGTGTATATATATATATATATATATATATATATATATATATATATATATATATATATATATATGTTTCTATATATATTTTATTTATTCATTCATTTGAATGAATATATATATATAATAATATAAAATATAAAATGTTGATTCATTGAAATATGTCCTGTAAATGTTACTGTGTTCTTGACTGTTTTTGAAGTAATTTAAAGAAATGATATAACTAATCGATATTTTGAAGTTTTTTTTTATTACTGTAGTATCTAAAATGAATGCTTAGTTTGTATTTTTTATCCAACAAAATACAATATATTCCCCACTTTTACCCCTGTCAATATTTAACTGAAAGCAACAATATTTGTGAACGACCAAAGGTTAATCTTTATTCTTCTCTTGTCTGTTTTGCAACAGAATTAAAACCAACCATGCTCTTCAACATTTTGAACAATATCTCTGGAAGAGCTGTTACTTTAACAATGAGAGGCATCCGTCAACATGTTGCTCAAAGGTTGGATATAGGAGGAATTTATCCTCCCATTGCTACTCCATTTACACAGGTGGGAGATGTGGATTATAAAAGCCTTGAGGAAAATCTTCAGAAATATGAAAATGTCCCATTTAGAGGTCAGTATGAACAAAAACGTTACACAATGAACATATTCTGTGCTTTTATTGCATGTGCTTTGATATATCATGCAGTGCACCTATGATAGTAAAAGCCAAAGGTGTAATTTGGTTGGGAAGTCCATTTTTGTGCCTGGCTGAGTGATCGGTCATTTGCAATAGACAGTTTACAAAATACAAATGGAAAATAAATCTGTGCTTTGAATTCCACCATCAACTCATAATTTTATTATTTAACTTTAAATATAATGAAAGTTATAAAATGTATACATTTAAGTTAGAAATTTACATTTTGCTGTAGTACAAGTTTTTTCTGTAATTACAGGTCTTGTGGTTCAGGGCTCTAATGGAGAATATCCATACCTGACAACAGAAGAGCGTATAGAGGTTGTGAGGAGAGTTAGAAAGGTGTTACCTACATCTAAACTGGTGATGGCTGGAGCTGGCTGTGAATGTAAGAAGTGTTGGGCTCTATTGTATGGCTAAATTTTTTTGCTTGATTATTCTGCTTAAAAGAATAATCATTTGAGACATATAAAAAAATATGCAAACATTTATAAAATGTTTTTATATTTTCTGTTAGATATGGCATAAAAATCTAAATTATTAAATAACATTACATTGTACAGGCCATTTTTTGTCATCCTCTTTAGTTAATCAGTTCGTGGTATAACTTATGAATTTACTTGTATCTGTATGATTTACTTCAGTTGTCTTTACTGTTTTATCTAACAGTAAGCGTTTGTCTTTTACATTATAAAAACACAGACTATAATGTCTTAATTGCTCTATTAAAACCATATACTTTCAGTGTTTACACTATAATATTTGATATAAAAATTTGATTTGGATGTTTTATTGTCTAGTTATTTAACCGTACACCAATTTATTTCTTTGCAGCTACCAGGGCTACGATTCAGCTGAGCAAGAGTATGGCCAGTGCTGGTGCAGACTGTGTGTTAATAGTGACACCATGTTTTTACAATAGTAAAATGGATAGTAGTGCACTGATTCACCACTATACACAGGTGGGTTTGATTGATTATATAATGAATCTGGCAGATTTAGCAATCTTGGCAGATTACAGATTAATATTGCAGTTTTATACCTCATCATAGTATTTATCTGTTCATTTATTTATTAATGTATTTAATTACTTATGATTTAATTATTTTTGTATGTTTACTTTTTAATATTTTAATTTGTACCACGTCTCCTCAAAACCACGCAGGTCGCAGACGCCAGTCCTGTTCCTATTGTGCTTTACAGTGTGCCATCCAACACTCATGTTGATCTGCCTGTGGATGCAGTAGCACAGCTATGCAAGCATCCAAATATAATTGGTATTAAAGACAGCGGTGGAGATGTAAGTAAAGCTTTTAAAGCATATATTGTCTGTTTTTCGAATCATGTTAAATCATTTAAGATCGTACAGTATTGCAAATTCCTTTGTCTGTGATGATGTAGGCAACAGTGTGGAAGCAAATGTTCAGTGAAAGTTTACAAATATATGATTTTTTTTTTGCATTTTTACAACAACTAACAGATTACAAAAATGGGCCTGCTGGTGTACAAAACTAGATCACAAGATTTTCAGGTTTTGGCAGGATCAGCTGGGTTCCTCATGGCTTCATACTCAGTTGGTGAGTCAGGTTCACCCATCCTTCTTCTATAATGTATAAATGCAAAATTACAGACTTATTATATTGCCATTAGTCTGGAATGCTAAATAACTTGTTGGGTGGGTTTAATTTGTTGAGGTTGATTTTACATATGAAACATGATGTGGTAACTGTCCATGCTAATAAAAAAAGAAAAAAAATTTGAAGTGTATCTTTGGTTTTGGTTACCAGTTTTTATTGTTGTGTTGTTTAAGGTGCTGTTGGGGGTGTGTGTGCCTTAGCAAATGTCTTGGGGCAGCAAGTGTGTGAGCTAGGAGAGCTGTGTACATCAGGACAATGGGACAAAGCCAGAGACCTCCAATACCGACTTATTGAACCAAATACTGCGGTAAGAGACAAACAACACTGGTTATGTGTCTTGCCAACTACCATCTGCTCTAAATCACAAACAAAAATTGTGTGAAAAAGTGCTTCTACTTATGAGTTTACAGTTGAGTTATGACTTTCATAAGTTTGCTAATCACATAACACTATAATGTAAATAATACTTATTTTGTAGGTGACGCGAAAATATGGTGTTCCCGGTTTAAAGCAGGCAATGGAGTGGTTTGGGTACCATGGTGGAGCATGCCGCTCACCCTTGTGCCCTCTGTCAGAGGTGGAGTTAAAGCAACTTCGGGCAGCTTTTTCCTCAAATGGTTGGCTGTAGATGTGATACAGATAATACAAAGGGCAAGTTCATTAAAGTATAACTGTAAACCATCTGCTTTATTACTCGTCCTGTCCAAAGTTTGTCCTGAACAAACCTCTCTCACACACATTAGCCTTTACACATGTTTTGTTTATCAGAACTTAAATGTAAAAAAATGGGGGCTAGCAGGGCTTTTATAAATTATAGACAATGTAGCTTTACATATTTTACATAAATATGAAGGAGTAAGATAAGATATGCCTTTATCTGTCCCACAATGGGAAAATTAACAATCAATTATATTACACATCAATAAACATTTAAACAACATAAAAACATCATTGCAATTGTTTTATTTTTTTAATTCTAGCTGTCTGTTAATAATTGGTCTGCAGTATCACAGTGCAATAATGTAACAAAGAATAAAGAATCGATATGCTATGCAACTGTGACGTTCCCGTATTTATATAAAATTGCAGAACAGAGACTGCGCAAAACAACATTCTTCAAAACATTACACAATATTCTTCAAAACTTGTGACTAATGGGTGAGCTGAACATGTATATTATGTATATATACATATACTGTGTGTGTGTGTGTGTGTGTATATATATATATATATATATATATATATATAATATATATATATATATATATATATATATATATATATATATATATATATATATATATATAATATATGGGCACGGTGGCTTAGTGTTTAGCACGTTCAAACATGGAATTTCCATGTTCTGGAATTGCTGGGAATTTCCATGTTCTCCCCGTGTCCGCGTGGGTTTCCTCCAGTTTTCTCCCACTGCTCGAAAACATGGATCAAGGCCAATTGAATTCTCCAAATTGCCCCATAGAGATTGTGTTTGTGTGTCTGTGTGAGTGAGTGTGTGCCCAGCGATAGATTGGGTGTATGTGTGTGTGTGTGTATATATATATATATATATATATATATATATATATATATATATATATATATATATATATATATATATATATATATATATATATATATATAGGGGCACGGTGGCTTAGTGGTTAGCATGTTCAAATTTGGAATTTCCATGTTCTCCCCGTGTCCGCGTGGTTTTCCTCCGGTTTTCTCCCACAGCCCAAAAACATGGATCAAGGCCAATTGAATTCTCAAAATTACCCCATAGAAATTGTGTTTGTGTGTCTGTGTGAGCCCAGCGATAGATTGGGTGTATGTGTGTGTGTGTGTGTGTGTGTGTATATATATATATATATATATATATATATATATATATATATATATATATATATATATATATATATATTGCCCAGCGATGGATTGGCGCCCTGTCCTGGGTCTATCTGCCCAGCGCCCGAGACGTTCTCCCCTGGATGGGAATGGGGAACCCCACCGCGACCCTAATAGAGGATAAAGCGGGAGATAATGAATGAATGAATATATATATATAGGGGCACGGTGGCTTAGTGGTTAGCATTTGGAATTTCCATGTTCTGGAATTGATGGGAATTTCCATGTTCTCCCCGTGTCCGCGTGGGTTTCCTCCGGTTTTCTCCCACAGCCCGAAAACATGGATCAAGGCCAATTGAATTCTCCAAATTGCCCCATTTGTGAGATTGTGTTTGTGTGTCTGTGTGAGTGAATGTGTGCCCAGCGATAGATTGGGTGTATATGAGTGTATATATATATATATATATATATATATATATATATATATATATATATATATATATATATATATATATATATATATATATATACACTGTATATACTGTATATAGATATAGATAGGGTGTATATGAGTGTATATATATATATATATATATATATATATATATATATATATATATATATATATATATATATATACACTGTATATACTGTATATAGATATAGATAGATAAATAGATATGTGAATGACTTTTAGTTTGTAATATGCTACAAATTTCACTTCCTGTTACTTACGTCAATAGACCCTAGTGGACGCTGTAGTGTGTTTGGCAACCTGAAGAAATGTGATCAAAGCAGACGAGCACATTCTGCATTCATGTCGCTTTTATAACATTCTTTTCATGTTTAATCATGTTCTCCTGTTTATTGCCGGTCCTGTTGGCGTGCTTTTGTGGGAGCTGTGCTGGAGAGAGAACGTTACGCTTCGTCACAGTGGTGAGTCTGCACAGGAGAGAACCAGCTGATCAACTGTATGCGCTCACACTCATAATAAACCAAAACTGCAGCTTAAATAATCAAATCCTAATCTGCAATAACTAAATAATAACTAAACCGACTGCACATGTGTAAATATATTACAAAGTAACGTGCAGAAAAACTGACAGAACGTTTATAACGTAGTGCTTCTAATGTTCTCCCTTATTCTCTTTACTTCTGTTTTACTTTTTGTTCTAAGTCTGGCATGTAATGTGTAACGTGACGATGTCCTGTTTACTGTTGAAACTACTTGCAGTTGTCACAAAAAAAACTTATTATGTTTAGTATTACAGCTTTCTGATCGATTTAAATGTGTGTGCACTCCAAAAAAGTCTTCCAAAAGCGCTTTGTGTTGCATTTGATCCTCACATGGCCATATAGGCTATACTCTATGAACTTGATAATTAATATTGAAAGATATTTCTTCCTGTAGGTCACACATGTTAAGTACTTAACTGGGAACTGAGACTTGGGTTTACACGTATGCATTTTTGCTCACCACATTTGCACAGAGTGGTTTTTCAAAATGTCATGCCATGCCACACTGATCACAGGGCAGACAATTACATGACTAATTTTGTGTGAATTTTTTAATCTTAATTTAGAGAGTTTGACAATGTAAACATAATAATATTAACACTGAAAACCTGTGTCTTTGGTGGTGTAGTTATTTCGTCATGGAGATCGTTCTCCAGTCAAATCGTATCCAACAGACCCATACCAGGAGAACGCATGGCCACAGGGATTTGGACAGCTTTCTAAGGTATTGTATTTGCAGACAGACTTAAATATGCACCATCATCTACATCATAGTATATACATGTGTCTACTTGCATTTGCATAATTTGAGTTGGAAAAGAGTTACACCACTGCTTGGTCACAAAACAAATATGGAAATCATTAACAATGTATGCACTTTCCTAATTTTCCTGCACTGTTGATACAAACATACACAGTTTCCCACTATTTGTGTTCATTTAAATTATTAAAACAAATATTTGATTTTTAAGTCGATGCAACTCATTCATCTGATAAAACTCTTGTGTTTTAAGTGCTCTTTCCATTAGCATTTTCCTTTACCTTATAAAGTGTATTGGTGTTTTGAGTACACTCACCTTGTTTTTCTTACCAGCAACCTGACACATGGCAGGCCTTTATATATTTAAACAGTGGTGCGAGAGAATCTTGAAGTTTAGGATTGCTAAACAATCAGTCATAACTACCAATGATTTTAAAGAATTCATATGTTATCTTTTTAAAGTTAATATTCTCAAATAGAGGTTATTTTGCCGCTTGCACCTTAAGTTTATGCCATGTTTCTTTTTTTTTTAATGACATTTATGTTTCATTTACAATATGCTACTTAGTGCTTGTTATACAATATTTTATGTCTGGCATGCAGTTATTAAGTTAACATTAAGTGGGAAGCCAAAATGAACAGCTGGTAAATTAAATTGGTAAAAATACATATTACAAATGACTACCTTTTTTTTTTTTTTTTTTTTTTTTATATAGAGTTTTTGATAAGTGTATTAAGCCAGTGTAGTAAGATTGATCTGTTTAGTTGTTTAAATGGAAGTTGTAGCCTTTAATAATAACCTGTCTCTTGTGTTTTTACAGGAGGGCATGCAGCAACACTTTGAGCTGGGTCAGTTTTTCAGAAAACGTTACACAGGATTCCTGAATGAGAATTATACACGTTATGAGGTCTGTGCTTTATTAGTTAAGTTACCTCTGTTTTGAACTTTACAGGCCTGTGGTACCCTGGCTTATGTAGGCATTTTGTGTATTAGGGTTATTTATTGTTGTCTGGATTGAGACACAGGCAGTATATTAAAGATGTAGCTGGGATTGCTTAAAACTCCGGAAATAAAGCAGCTAAGATTTTAAGCCTTGTAAATCTCGTCTCATTATTCAACTCTCTAAACAAATGTTTGTTCAGCCTGCAAAATATTTAGCTTTAAGTTAATTCAGTTTACGAAGTGTTGGTTAAAACCAGACTTCTATGTCACTTCTTTTAGGTGTAGAGCAGAAATTCACTTCCACAAAAACAATTAATATAACATGTCTAACTGATGAAAAATATTTTTCTTAATTATTTGATTATTTGCAAGTTTGTAAGTTTTAGTCACAAGCTTTTGACACTCATACTATGTGATACATTTAATGTTTTCTATATATTTTTTTCTCGATCAGATTTCAGTGCGAAGCACAGATTATGATCGGACACTGATGAGTGCTGAGGCAAATCTAGCTGGCCTCTATCCACCTAATGTCTCACAAGAGTTTTTTCCTGGTTTAAACTGGCAGCCAATACCGGTACACACTGTCCCCCAGGACAAAGAGAGGGTATGATTTCAACGTCACTGCATTTACTGCAAACTATTAGCTCACTGAACATAGCTCAGCTATTCTGTCACACTGCGCACAGGACACTAAATACTTCAATGAGAAACACTGTTGCTTTGTTTCTCACTTCACTGCTTCAGAATACATCAGTGGCTTTTTAATGTCAGTAGTGTTTTTAATGTTTACATATGGATCTATTTGAAATGCATTTTACAACATTGGGCAGATTTTTTTTTTAGTTTTAAATGTTTGTCATCATTACAGAGATAGTTTAATTTCTTATTGAAGAGATAACTTGAAATATTCTTTGTGCCATGTATTTGCAATGTTTTAAGATGAGAAACTGAAAATGTGATCAAGCAGTTTCAGTTCCCATTGTTTCTTTTCCCAGCTACTCTCATTCCCTTTACCGAACTGCCCCCGCTATCATTATCTCATTAATGAGACCGAGAAGTGTGAAGCCTTCACCAACATAACCAAGACTTACAAAGTGAGTCTTTGTTTAATCGCATGTGAATTTTTACTTTTTTTTTTCACTAATATACATGAAGGTTTATTACCAATCTGGGAAACTATACAAAGGTAACATTCTATGTATCATTTTTTTTTTATTTATGAGTTAATATTATTAAATTCTTACATATAGTGAAGATTACAGCTTATTAGCCTCAATAAATTGACTTGTAAAACACACACAAGGAAGTTGATAAGACTAACTACAACCACTGGACATTATTTTTATTAATGTCAGCAAGCCAGATTAGAATCTTGTTGACCACGATGGATAGAGGCAATTTGTTTCCCATTAATGCGAACTAATGTAATATCAAAAAACCCTTCAAACTTATGTTTGGCATAGACCTAAATGTTTAGCAAACAGCTTTAAGGTTAAACAAGGCTGCATTTGCCTACTTCAGTAAAAGGAAGCTGTTGATCCATTTACTGTAATGACTGACTTTTGCAGTCATAGTTTATGATCATAGTTTATTCTCATAGTATTACATGAATTTGGATTCTGTATCAAACTGATTCAGAATGTTTAGCTCTTAGAACGTCTTACTTGAAATATTTAAAATTTTTGATTCTTAAACTCAACTTACTGGTGTGGATTTATTTTTAAATGAATTAAAACAATAGTAATTATATTTACATTTGATCAGTTTTCAAATAGAATGCTAAATTGTGTCTACGTTTTAAGTATACGTAGTTGTATTATTTATTACAAATTGTTTGGACATGCCTGGGAGTGAAACAAACAAAACGCAATATAAAGTATTTGGTCCGCTTACACTTTGACTGTTCCTTTTTCTCTTGTGTCAAGTATGTAGTAAAGAATGATGAGCATATTAATATTTTCTTTACACAGACTCATTGTTAAAGCAAAATGTGTTGTTAGAATTAACAGCATTGCAATGAGTTAGATTATGAAATCTTGTTATAAAGGCTTCTTTAAGTTTTGCTAGGACGTGATCACAGTTGTTTTAGGTTGAAACGATTTTGTACATTTAAAAAAAACTTATTTTAATCACACAGGGGAACTCTAACCCCGCTGGTAATGCAATGTGCTAAGCACTATTCATTTAGATTAATATTGCCTTAATTCTTAGTTTAGCTCTAATTCTAAATAACTGCTTGACCCAGTTCAGAGCTGCAGTGAACCCAGTGCCTTTCCAAAAAAGGAAGTGGTCAGGACAGGATTTATCTGATATAATAATAAACTGATTGCAAAATGGTATAATAGTATAGTAATATAGAAAGCATATTTACCAAAGTTGGGACACTTTCTGAATGCAATAACAACCGAATTCTGTAATTTGTTAAACCACTTAAATCTTTTTTTAACAGACAAAAAAATAAAATGTTATAGACAAATTCAAAAGCTGAGCTTTTCAAAAGCTTTAACACACTTCTTAAAATTTTAGAACTGGAACATATTTACCACTGGGTCACATTACTTTTACTTTCCTTTTTTACTGTACATTTTAACTGTTTGAAAAATATGAGATACTATTGTTTTGCAGGTAAAATATTTGTGCTATTATGCTTGGTAGTATACACCTGTGCCAGTGGAACTAAATGAAACACCAGAGTTCATTGATTACGATATGTTTCACATGAAGTGATGAAACAACTTTCCTTGCTTGCAAAAACTAAGCATTTGGTGGTTACTCTATTTAGACATTTCCCGACTTTGTAAATATGTTGCAGGCATTCATTTCTTTGAATAAAATTTTATTTAACCACTGATCAAACCATTCACTAAATTATGTTTCATTGTGCTGAAAAAATGTTTTTCTTTACAGGATTTTATGGAGATGGTGCGCATTAAAACAGGGCTGGAGTCAATTTCCATTGAGACATTGTGGAGTGTTTATGATTCACTGTTTTGTGAGGTGAGATTGTAGGTGATAATAGACTGTTTACTATAGATACTATAATGTTGGGGACAAAATACATTGTTAGAAATATGCAAAAGTTGTATATCTATAAGCAAAATTTTGCATACATGCATGCACATACTGTATTTTTGGTGATGCAGTACACAAAGTATAACACACATGATCACACGGTTACCCTGTAAATTTGATTAGAGTTCATTAATATGTGTTGTGTACTAGATTTGTAGATGCTCACTAAATCTTTTTGCTAAATTTGTACTATATTTTATTGTTTATTTAAATAAGGTGTGTGATCTGTTGTCCTTTTTTAATTTTGACAATCATCCTTGTGCTCAGCAGTAATAAATAATAGTAATACTCAATCCAAACTTCATTTTAATTGTTAGATTCAAATTAGTTTGTGAATGATCAGGAGTGCAGACATATTTATGTTACTGTATTTATTTTCTGTGTAATTTTACTTGCCAGCATCCTGTAAGTATTTTAAATAAGTATTCATAGGCCTATACTTACTAATTGACTCAATGCGAGTACAAATGTTTGCTTGTTGTGACATGAAGCAGAAGATTACAAGTAAGGATATCTTATCTTAACTTCGTCATGTGCTCTGCTGTGTCTTTAGCTACATTCCAGGTTAAGGAATAGATTCTTTAAGAACCTAAAGACAGAAGTTTGTCTTTTTGCAGAAAGAAGTGGTGACAAAAAGTCTTCTGAGCTAGTGGTTTATGAAATTGTGATCCATGTTTTTCTGATGATGTGTGCATGTATGAATGCATGTATAAGCAAAATTACATGCACACACTGCACAATCATCCTGTGCTGTAGATTTAGTGATTTGTCAACCTATAACCTTTGGTCTCTGTGTCCACATTTGTAAAGATTAGGCATATTTGTTTTCTGTAATATGTAGTAGCTGTTTTAGAAAACAGAATAAGAAAGTACTTTGTTTACCAGGACTGTATCAGCAATAAAACTAGTAAATACATCATTTATTTTCGTTTACAATTTTTATTAGTTGGAAATAATACATGATTTCTGTACCAAGAGTAATAAGGTTTGGAAATGTGACAATATTCTTGTCGTTAATTTTTAAAGTAACATTAAAGTACAGTAATTTTGCTTTAAATTAAGCCATTAACTGCACCTGTGCAGTTTGTAATTGTTCGGACAATTTTATCTTTCTGTTCGTCCAATCAATTTTCAATTTGATTAGGCCAGTACATAGAATATAGGACATACCTTTCCATCATTCTATCCTTAAGGTGTTTTATGTGGTTGACATTCAAGGGGTTAAACCATAGCTTTAGAAATATCCATGCAGAAGAATTGATGTGTACGGTCAATTTTCTAAGAGAATGAGCATATTTAAAAACTAATTTTAAGACCACCATGCTTATTTATCTTATACATATTCATAAGTTAATTTTACTAATTAGCAGAATCTTTGTTTAATACAAAAATATTTTGGCAGTCGGTCACAAACATGCCTTCTGCATGTTGGTCATTACTTGGTTTACCTCCTGTCTCCAAGTTTATACTTATTGTCTCATCTGAACGCAAGGATGATTTGTGGAATCATGGACTTTTCACTTAATAATAATAATTTGAAAAGTAGTCAAATAATTTCTTGTTTTAATTTTTCAAGCTCTGTGCTATTTTATAATTCTGGTGTGGAAAGTCATGATCTGTAAAACATAGTTAAAATAAAATTGATTTGTGCAGAAATGATTAATATGAAGTGTTAAGTGTAAATTTGAAATCTTTTTTGTGCTTTAGCCAAATAGTTTTTAATACTAAACTATATGTATCTTTCTCTTTTAATCAGAAAAGACATGGCATGAAACTTCCTGAATGGGTTACCTCAGATGTGATGGAAACGCTGCGATATCTCAAAAACTTCAGCTATCAAGTCATGTTTGGTTTGTATAAGCGCAAGGAGAAATGCAGACTACAAGGAGGTAAAATTTCAAAAGCTTCAAAATGATTTCAGAATAATTTATATTCATTTATTGTTGGGGCATGAGGTGGGCTACCTGCAATGCATCCAGTGTTTATTGTGTAAAAAGCAGGAAGACAGCAGGGCATAACAAATATATAGTCACCTTCATGATCACATGCGTGATCGTAACCCACAGGGTGGGTTAGCTCAGTGGTCAGGGTGTTGGGCTATCAATCTGAAGGTTGGGGGTTCAAATCCCAGGTCCACTGAAGTTAACAGTGTGGGTCCTTGAGCAAGACCCTTAACCCTCATTGCTCCAGGGATGTTGTGATTAACCCTGTTCTCACCTTGTAAGTCGCTTTGGATAAAAGCGTCTGCTAAATGACCCAAGTTAAAGTTAACATGCAATTTGCAATGTTTTATTAACTTGTCCTGCATATTGATTTTTGGAAGGAAACGGGAGATTCCAGAGTAAATCAACAGAAAAGCATAATCTCTACAGTGAAAAGACCTTGGCCAGATTCAAGCACAATCTCTTATTGTTGTGAGGTGACACTATCTACTGTGTCACCGTACCCCCCAAACTACTTTTTTTAAAGAAAAAAAATACAGAAACATTAGGACAGCACAAATATGCTCCTCTTGATCTCATTACGAGGACTAAGATTTATGACAGTTAT
Source organism: Corydoras sp. C115 (assembly GCA_019802505.1). Classification (NCBI taxonomy): domain Eukaryota; kingdom Metazoa; phylum Chordata; class Actinopteri; order Siluriformes; family Callichthyidae; genus Corydoras; species Corydoras sp. C115. The sequence continues at coordinate 3,678,710 of JAFMOC010000037.1, read as the reverse complement.
TTCTACACTATATATACACAAATACAATACATATAAATATTTATTGTACGTTATCTACTACAAAATAACTAATAAATTGAATGGATATTAAAAATTACTTTTATCAAAAATATAATTGCGTTCCTTCTTTTTGTGGAACAGCTCTAAACATTGCATTTTGCAGTTTTCCCAGTATTGTTTAGCCCTAAAGGACATTACTTTTATTTTTTTATCAAATAGCACACTGATTTTTATTCACAGTATGAAATTGTTTTATTTCATTTCCTCAGGTATTTTACTTGATCAGATCATTAAGAATCTTTCAGCTGCTGCAATCCCGAAAACATCTAACCAGCTAAAGATGATCATGTATTCAGCGGTGAGTCCATTCAGCATTTTGCACATCAGAGTCAATGATTAAAACTTCCAGGCAGAAGAGTTTAACACTGAGCTATTGTTTACTGTGTTGGGCTGATAAAGTGACAGTCTTGTAATAATCAAGTAACAAGGATTTTTGTAACACAAACATTTTTCATTATCTCATTCGACTGTACTTCTTGTCCTTAGCACGACACAACCATTATAGCTCTCCAGGAAGCAATGAATTTGTATAATGGGTTGCAACCACCATATGCATCTTGTCACATATTTGAACTGCACCAGGAGGACAGTGGGTAATAAATGTTTGCTGCTTATATCCTGTTTGCACACAAATCCATGCAGATGATGAATACACATGTGTTCACATTATCATATACACTTTTCTAATGCAGTATCATATTTGTTCTATGTGTCTTAGGTCTTTCTCTGTAGAAATGTTTTATCGTAATAACTCTCTAGCTGAGCCATATCCATTACAATTACCGGGCTGTGCCCTGCAATGTCCCCTCGATGACTTCATAAAACACACGCAGTCAGTCATTCCAGTGGACTGGCACAAGGAGTGTCAGATAGGCTCATCTTCTACTGATCATGGTACAATCACCTAATGTATCACAATTCTTTAACATGCTACTGACAATGATGCATCTTTTATTTTTTTTATATTTCTCTTTTGTGTGAAACTGCATGTGTGTGGATATACAGATGTGATTGTCGGACTGGTGGTGTGTGGCTCGGTACTTCTGCTTCTCATCGTCATGCTGTTCGTGGTGCTGTGCCGTCAGACTGAGATGACAGCTGGCTACAGCCACATAAGAAACCAGAATGATGATCACTCCTGACCAGCGCTCACAATTCCCATACTGTCAATCACATACTTACCAGAAGCTGCTAACAAATAAAGTTCCATCATGTGGTTTTATTACTTATTTGTAGTGAACTATCAATAAAAGCAGGACAGAAGTATTTTTATGACAGTGTTTAAAATAAGGAATGGAGATGTGTGGATCTGTTGACAGACTTTAATGATTGTGTCTATTCTGCTGCAGAAAGAAAAAAAAACACCCCTGTGTACTTTTTTTGTCTGTGACCTTTGTAATTTGTCCAGTCTTAAGCAGTGTTTGAAATCACCCTGTTTCAACATCAGCACATGCCTTTAAGAAGTGTTGTGTTGTTTTTCTACTTTAAAAACAAAGTCCAGCGTTAAAGATTCTTTTCTATGCTTTTCTTTTCTTTCTAATTAATTTTTAAGTATTAAAGAGTATTCAAGGAAAAGTTTATGAAACTCTAGCCTTCATTAAGAGAGAAATTTATATTGTGAAAGTTGCACATCAGGGACAAAATGATGACATATATCTACAGAAGCTTTTATTTCATCACATTCTGAACTGCCGTCTTCTTTTGCACCTATAACTGCTACTTGTTTTTACAGTACTATGGAGAGTGGGGATTTTTTTTTTTTTTGCTGGAAGAGCAGGTCAGACACCAATGTTAGTTTAAATGGCCTGGGTTAGTCTTCATTTAAGATTCTAACTCACTGATTTTAGCAAAAAAACAGTTGCATTTTATTGAACAGGATAAAGATTATGGATTATTTTTTCTTCTAAAAGTAAAATCCACATACCATTTAGCTCTTAGACAGCTATATTTATTGAAATATGGACAAGATAAAAAAGCTCAACGGTGTCATTTCACAACCAGTGTTACATTCAAATTACATAAAACTCTTGTATACAAAAATAATCTTTTAGTGTAAGCAAGTCGGATCCCTGCCAAACATTATTACATCAAAGTTTTCACTTTTCATAGCAACATATTCATAAGGATTTATAAAAATGATAGTTTTCTGTGTTCCAAAAACATTTTTAGTGAATAAAATTTTGAACATAAATAATTCTTATACTAACACCTAATTTCATAGGAAACGTATGTGCAGCTTGAGATCATTTCTATAATCTACATTATCAATATTTCAAGTATGTAAATCGGAACATAAGTGATTCTTTTCTGTCCTTCTCAGACAGGACTGTGATATCAAAATATGAGCATACTGTCAAAACAAGTGATCCTGATTTCTATGCATTCAGCCTGAGTTTAAAATTATGAAGAATCATTTCCTTGTAAACAAAAGTAACTGTTCTTCTGAAAGAAGATATTGCATTTCACTCGAAAGTAATTTCAAGCATAAAGTACAATGTATGTTCTGGATAATGTACATAAGACTGACCTCAAGAATATAGAGAGTAATACTGAATTTAAATACAAAGTTCGTTTAAAAGGCAGAAATTACTGATATTTGCTGAGAATACAAAATTGACCCATGTGCAATGCCAGCTAGTTCCTAATAGTTATTAGTTTTCACAATTCCAGTTTCCAAGAGTTCTGCACAGTTACAAACTGGTACAGACTAAGATAAGATTACATTAAAATTATAATATAATTTCTGTTAAAACTGTATTACATCCATCATTCCTTAACTAAAAAAAGTGTTGCTTTAATAAACCTTAAAAATGAATAAAAACAACAGAATTCAACAGCTTTCCTCACTTTTTTTGTGAGAAAACCAAAATAAATACCTCTAAATTTCCTGAACTGGCTGCAATTTGTGCTGGAGTTAGAGATGAATTATTCTGAATTCTGTGAGAAGTGCAATAGTGAGAAAGAGCACATAAAAACATATAAGGAAGATTCCATAAAAACGATTAAGAAAGAACCCCTGCAGAGGAACGAGCACAAATGTGAAGACCAGCGAAAGACCCAATGCTGATGCCAGAACCCAAACAAGCAAACCGTCCGGCTCCAGCTAAAAAGAGAACACAATTATCTGATCTGTGCTCATTTACATTAACCACATTGCTATGTATGTCACTGTATTATGCTTATTGTAATGATATACTAAAGCAAATAAATTACAAATTAAGACACATAAGTTTAGTTTATTGTAAAAGCCCATAATTACACTTTGAATAATATACTGGTAAAAAAAAACATTTTTTTAATCATTGAATTCAAGTGTTTCTGGTCAGTCTCATTGACACAAAAGGAACATCTAGTTAATTTGAACAATTGTAGGCCAAATTTGTGGAAACAGTTTGCTGCATGACTATTTTTTTATCTAGCCTAAACAAATCTCTGATATTCATCCCATCAAAAATCTTTGGGATGAACTGAGACTTTACAAATGACCTTCAGAATGAATGGGCATGAAATCTCCAAAGACACAATCTACAATCCTTCATAAGTTGCTATCACTGCAAAGTGGTGAAACTGTGATGCCTTAAAAGCTCCAGTTTGTATTATGTAAAAGTGTCTTAATATATTTGTCCACAAATACTGTGTATGAGCCATCTGTAAATTCTTATCCAAGCAATGATCAGGAATAAAGATGTGGTCACTACAAAGATTTTGAATACCATTTACATGCCCATGATCATGACAATTTATTTGTTTAATTTATTTTCTATTTTGAAATAGTACTTCCTTCTTCTGAGAATGCAAGTAAAGCACAGAAATTAGAATCAATGTGTAGGAAAAAGTAAAAGTAAAACATACCGTCACCACACCATTATGCTTATACATTTGCAGCAAGCAGCCAAGACCAACTCCAAAAAGCATGTCTAAGGAAGAATGTGAGGTTAAGCTCTACAACAGGAAACATGAAAAAAATGGCAAAGTTTGCTTTGCAGGTTGCAAGCTCCACTCTATGGCAATAGTGATACAAAAACGATTAAAGACCAATATCCATTAATTAACTGGAAGTGAGTTAGGCTGCTTTGTGTTTATTTATTTCAAATACAAAATTATTGTTTTAGAAATTTAAATACATTTGTGGTTATGGCTTTTTACATTTTTATGTCAATATTTTTAGGTTTATTCTTCTTTTATTACTAAACATAACAGGTTACAGTTAATATGTGTTTAATATTTAACATAAATCTAAAAAACAGCACAGCTCAAAAGACCTTGTGCTCTTTTAGAATTATTATACAATATATACCTACAATCTGTTGCAAAAAAAAAATATATATAATATAGATATTTTAGTTTTGGTTGCACTAGTTGCCTAAACATTTTATGTTTACAAATGTTTATGTTATACATTATTAGTTGCCTTTTGCATTTCAAATTTTTAATTAACATCTAAAGTAGAGCAAGTAAAAAAAAAAAGGAGAAAAAATGACACTCAAATGAACTAATTTCTCATTTGGTCAACATTATTTCATAAACATAGTTCTAGATTCTATTCAAGTCAAAGCATATGTTTTTTTCAATGGCTTTACAATGTAATTGTTACCCTGTAGATTAGTTTTAGAACAGTCTTCCGTAGTTTAAGTCATGCTTCATATTTAATTTTTTAATTTTTATTTAAAAGTAGGTAGAAATGAGTGGCGTCTCATTTTTGAGTTTTTCAGTTACCCAGACACCATTAACATTCTCAATATATTTTTTAAATTATCTTTGTCTTATTTATGGATTTTTCTTTGACACAAACACGTGATGCCTAAGCTGCCTAAGGTGGATTTCATGACCTTTAGCTTTAATTATATCTGTGCTTCATGGTGTCCCCATAATGTCTCAACTTCCGCAATCACTATTGGTTTTGAATATTGTTTTGTGTTAACATTTAACAGACAATATAAAAAGGAAGTTAAAAACATTTCACTCGTCTTTCTTGGTGTAGGCACTGTACAGAACACCAAATAGCATGATATTATTACACATCATATTTTATTTCCCATATCTTAGATGTTTAATTTTGTTTATGCCAACATTGTTATTTATTATTTGTGTATACAGTATGTATTTTAAATCAACTATAGCAATTTTTTATAAAATCAGACATTATTCGCATAAGAATTTTAACAGTACAAATCTGACATAGCATAAGAAGCTATGCACAGGGTTTGGTGGGTCAAGGTCTGTAATATATAACAGCTTTAAAATCAAGGGAAAAAATCTAATATTTTATAAACATTGTCAACAACAGACTTTTGGCAACAGACTACAAAAGAACAGAAAACAAGCTGCAAAAGGATACTGAAAATGATTCCACCAAAACAGGCGGAAATTGCCATTTTTGGATAGCCCTGTCTTGCTATACTTAGGTCAGCAAAAAAATCTGTAAGGAAACAAATAGAAACACATGTATAATGTGAAGCAGTCATTAGTAATTGTACATGGTATTTAGAATTTATTTAATACATTAGTATATGATTGACAAAGTGTGTGTACCTCCAATGCTGTTTCCCCATGCAAGCAATGTCAGTCCTAGCACAGTGTTGCTGAGGTGAAGGATGATGCCAAGTAGGTGCAGAACACTTACAATCTCTGAAGCCACAGTGTTTATCCACAAAGCACTCACAATAAATCCAAGTAACGAGAAGACCTACAAAGAGAGTGTAGTTTTTTCCTGTTAATAAAAAGTTTTCTCTAATAAATTCAAATATGATTATATTTATTCAAGTTGAGAGGTTGCTTATAATATTCATGTTAAATAAATAAATCAAGATGTATTTAATCTTACAAAGTGGTATGAGGGAGGATGCTCATTGGTGGTTGAACAGAAGACTATTCCTGACAAAAAGGCTCCAATTAGGATTGTGAGAACCCACACAGGAAACTGTCCCTGAATAAGATACAGTCCATCTTTAAAATATACAAAAATTGTTCAGAGAGTTAGTTCAGTAGCTTTTTTAAATATATATTTCAAATTGTGTTTGAAGAGAAAGTAAATAGCACACATTTACTATTACTTCCACACAGTTATACTTACAAGTCCCTGAGTTAAAGGTAAGCACACATACAAGTGGCCCAGTTATGAGATGTAGACAGTTAAGGGGGCGTTTCCAATTCCTATTCTCCTCATCAGTATCTACAACTGGAACTGTTAGCAGCAACACAACTTCAAATGGCAACTAAAGACAATAAAAAACGCAACAATTTCAAGTTCAGGCTAATTTATGTGAACAGCTTTCATTTATGTGAACAGCTTTCTTTTTTTATTGTTGTTTTTTTTAACGACAATTCATTGTGTAATGCGACAGCACTACCAATTGCTCTACTGCATTTTTACTATTAGTGTATATTATTTTGTATATTGTAAATTGATTTTAATTCTAGGAAGAAATTCTTAACATTTTTGCCTAAGTATAAAACTAAAATAAAAAGCAACAGATGCATAGATGTACAGGGCAATACTAAAACTTTTTTTTTTTCTATGTACTATATAATTTTTTCATCTATGTATGTTTAACAGCATAAATAGAAATATAATGGACAATAAACAATAAAATTTGTATTTAAATAATGTAATAAAATAAACTGCTTATTTCTGTAACACAAAAACATAATCAAACTGCAGGTGACATTATAAATCCTAAGAACAATTTGACACATTTAAAGTGTCCATACATGATTGAACACAATTGTAATTAACCTGGATGATTTTCAGTATTTTCCAGCCCCAGTGTTTCCCCCTCCAGCTTCTTAACCTTATAGGGCTAATGGCTGTTAGAAAGATTCTAATAGATGACTCAGTAAAAGGAATCAATGGCTCACACTCCTCTGAAACAATACATATAAAAAGTATGTAACAATTATTACACAATGTTGGTAAATTACAGGTTACATATAAAAACAACATGCCATTTTACTCAGGACTACGACGTTACAAACAGCCTATAATTGCACAAACCCCAAAATATTATAAGGTATGTACAATTTTGGTTAAAAACTAAAATTCCTAATAATTTATCAAACCAAACTGCCACAATTTCTACAGATTGTTATAAAATTAAATAAAATTTACATACAAGTGAACTTGCAAAGCTAAAACTAAGAGCATGTACTAGTTAACAAACTTACCATCATTATTGATGTGTTGAACATGAAAGAACAAATATTTGATACATCATGGCACAAAAGAAACCTTTCCTTTCAGCTCATATTAAGAAATTATTTATTTTGTCTAGTTTTACAGTGATGGGTTTCTAAAGATTAGTAAAGGCACGACAAAATACACAAATTAAAGCTTTTCAAGATCCAATGTCTACAACTTACCTTGTGTAAACTCTGTACTTTGTGACGAGTCAGGATATGAGCGCATCCAGTGGTTATAAATATATGCACTCACAACCACTGTTATAACATACACAACATACAGTGCCAAGTAACCTGTACATCAAGACAATGCAGGAAAATAAAGTGTTAATATGCAAATTTTGAGTTAAATTTCAGGTGTTGCCTTCTCATTACAAATGCACATGTTATGTTAACTATATGTGTATATTTAAGTAGATAGAAAATAACAGCAAAAAAACTTGAAAAAGCAAAGATGCTCACCAATTGCTTCTTTTAGCTCTATCCGACCTCTGTAGAGAATAGTAAATGTCCAGAAGACAGCAGCAATGTAGAAAATGACATCTCGCAAAAAAGGCCGAGAGGCCAACTTGAAGGGTTTTATTAAAGCAATGCTACCAGCAACCACTGTGGTCACAAAAATACCAGCACCTTTGAGAAAAAAGTGCACAATAAATTAAAGCAAACACAAAAAGCACTGTAATCACATGTTGTATGCAACTAAATGCCACTTTTACTTTGAGAACACATTTTTAAGAATTTGTTCTTTGCACATTGTTACATTTTTATACTTACCAAAGAGAGCTCCGACAGCTAGGCCAGCTGTGTGAGGACGCGAGAAGGCAGCCATGGCACTAAAAACATCTGGAGCACCATTGCCAAGGGCCAAAAATGTCACCCCCTGGATTTCAAATTCATCAAGGAAAACGCAATTCTACCAATACAAATATGGTCACAATAAAACTACATATTATTCTGTGTAAATGTTTTTAGAGCAGTCTTGGACTTACACATGTGGAGAACATCTCCAGCGCTGAGATCTGACATGCTAATCACTACACACTACATTAACTAAAACAAGCTGACAAAATGTGCTAGTGTCTATGTTTACAATGCAATTGGAGTGGTATAGCGGCACAATAAGTAGGTCCTGGGTTCAATTTCTAGTTGGGGCAAGCAAAGTAGTTTCTTTCTACATACCAAAGGCATGGTATAGGTAGACGAAGGACACTAAATTGCCCCTACAATTTTATCACTTGCTATGTTTCCCGTTAGGAAATACCTACCAATTCTGTTATGATGTTAAACTTCAAAGAAACAACATACAAGTACATTGTAATTTTGTAAAACAATATTATTTATGTTGTTAAACTGATATTCACAAATCCACTCCATAGAAACAATAAGAAGTGAACCATAACAAAGGATACAGCCACATTATGACTAAGTCCCAAAGTGGAAGAGATTGATGAGAGATTAGGACAAAAACTACAAAAATAAAAAATATGATCATTGTACTTACAATACTAAAGCAATATTTAAATAATTAACTAATATTTTTTTAAATTATTAAATTAATTTTAAATCTACCTAATGCATCAACCAAACTGTGAGATAAAAAAAATAACAACCTACTGCTTATGACATTTCCTGTAATGTAAGTTTGCTGGAGTTTTTAGCAGTACAGTAAAGGAAATTTGAGCACGTGTTCCCTGTGTTTAGTTCCCTAAAATGAAGCAACAACTTTCTACTTTAGCTAGCACAGTACCAAGCGGAAATTAAAATGCATACTTTGCTGGGAAACGCAACATTCACTAAATTATTTTACCTTTTACCATATTGATACCTACTATATTGCATGGTCTGTATCCTAAACCTCAGTCACAAACCACACAGATTTTAACACAGAGTGTCAAAATATGTTCTGTACCTTTAATAAAATAATTTATCAAATTTATCAAGTGCTTACTGTATTTAGCCAAATAAAAATGACAAATATTTCAGGCACTTTTGCCTTTTAAAAGCAACAATAAATCCCTAAATTACACTCTGTAGGGTCAAGTTTTACAGAACTTTGTATTCAAATTGCTTTTAAATGTTGTTTTTTATAACTTTGATCATGGTTTGTATCATAGCCATTTGAAATGAATCTAAAACAAGGTATTGCCCTGATAGTTGTGTGATGGATAAGAAACTGTATGGACTTAGATAAGTAGGGCATTCATATTATCCAACTCCATGTTCAGAAATGCAGTCCCAAACCTGCAGGGAACATTACCACGCAAACATTTTGGCCACATGTGACAATATCATCCATGTGACTGTGGTATCTTTGCATTTCAAGTGAACATATAAAAGGCTTAGACACTTTTGATGTTCCAATGAAACATTTCTTAGGGCAAAGTCACATCATATGATAAACATCACAAGGAAATCATGTCAAACTACTAAATATTATTTTCTGTCATTTATTTAGTGTAGTGAAACTCATAATCTGCATGCAAATGCTTGCAGTTGTTACATTTTTTAGAGAGAATAAATATTAAAAAGATATTTACTAGGTATGTGTAGGCATTTTCTACACTTGTATGAATGTAAAAAATTGGGCATAAAAATTTAGAACCTTTTATTTCTTACAGTTTTAATCATGAAGAAGCATCTATTTAAGCCTGGTTTAGAGCAGTTATATGATTTGTAAAATATTTTTTTTTAAATCTCACAAAAACAAGAATTAAAACTAACAATTCTGATGCGATCAGTCCAAGAACCTGGAACATTATTAACAGCCATAAAACCTGAAAAGCAGAAAGAAATCCAGAAGAGACAAAAACAAATTAGTATATATTTAAATGTATTGAATTCAATTATAAATTTTTCTAAAACTTTATAGAATAAGTAATAGTCAGCCAATAATCTTTTATTAAAAGGGTGACTATTATGAAGAATGCTAGTTCTTGATTGAAACTTGTTTTTTTTTAACTTTACATCTCTACTGCTTCTTTTTTGTAGGAGAAGAAGTTAAAGTGTTTCTCAATAAGTCCCTCCTATATTAACTTTAATTTATTTACTCAGTTCATAGTCACATTGTTTAGTGAAATGAATAGCAAGGTTTTTTTAAGAATGTCCATTCCCTTATACTAGCATGTATTGAATCTCTTACACAGTATTTGTTAGTATGGTAATGTGTGTAAGACTGACAGACTGACTTGATGAAGTTAAAATGTGGTTGAAATGGCAAGGTAATTTAATCACCACACCTGTGATCTGTCTTATCAGATCTGTGTTAATGGCCAAATATGCTGAAAATCTTTAAACATATCCCAACCATTTTAAGCTAAATGAATGTCATTTTTTAAAAAAGGTGAAAGTTAAGCACACACTTAGTGATTTTCAATACACAGCAGATAAATAATAATAAAAAAAAACTTGTGACCGTCTAAACCATCATAGTAATTTGAACGGTTTGCTGGAATGCTTATGAACTAATAAATGTTTCTATTCATGAGATTATTATACTGTATTCTAATCTAATACTTTAATCAAAGATACACTACATGGGCATTTTTAGCATTTCTTTTAAATTATAAATTTGACTTCATATTTAACAAAATGTTGTGCTCTTTAATGCAACACACACATTTATACAGTTGTCTTCACACAGGGCACTTATATGACAAAATGCATGTGGACATTTTACCAATACATACATCTGCCTTTTCTAAGAGTTACCTCTTTATGTGGTTACAGTTAACACATTGTACTGAACACTAGCATTGTTTCACACTAGACAGGAAAATTAGCTGTGGCACTAACATATCAGAAACTAAAAGTAATAATTATAGTAGAAATAATAATAATAATAATAATAAATAATAATAATATCAAATTTAAGTATAACAGCCTAGAATGAATGAATTCCTTTATTCTCATGCATTCTCTTTAACTTAGCATTTACTCAGTATTCTGCTCTATTATGAAAGATTCAGAAACTACTGAAATTTACGAGCAACATGTGGAAGTACTTACATAGAGAAAGATGGAGAGAGGCAAGAGTTGGGGGGTAAAAAGGCAAAAAGTGATCCATATATAGTTAATAAATCCGTTTTCTGTGTTGCAGTCCGGGGTATTCTGAATGAAGTCACAGCGCTGAGCAGCAGTTTGGTTCATTACCTGAAAACACTGCATACCATATGATGCATATAAAACAACAACAACAACAACAACAACAGTAGTAAGTAATGTCAGAAGTACAGCTTCAACACCCATGTATGACTGTAATTCAATATGAAATTCAATATGATCACGATTTATCACCTGATTTAGTAATGAATGAACTAACGTGTTACAGTAACCTGCATAACACATTCATTTTAAAAGGACAGCTCAAAAGTCCAGTATACCTCGACTCCATTGTTTCTGGATGCATTTAGGCTCCATTCGATGTTTGTTAAAGATGTCCCGTTGACTGTCATGTTAAAAAAATCCTCAGAGGCAACATATTCCGATTTAAGCGCAGATGTCAGGGCCACAACCAGGACCGCAGATTTCATTCTTCCACGCGAGTGTTTACACTCTGCACTGCCGCTGAAGCCCCGGGTTTCACTTCCTTAAAGCGACAGCACGGCATTCAGACCTTCTGGTGGAATTGTGTTATTGCAAGCGATTCACGGACAGTTTACATCTGTGTGAATTTCAGTGACATCTGTCTGCAGAACACAGTTCCACACTGTCAGCAGTTTTAAAACCGTTTTAGGCCGTTTATCTGCTTTAGTTTGTAAATGAGCGGCGGCATGGTGGCTTAGTGGTTAGCACGTTCGCCACTCAGCGCTAGGGATTCCCGGTTCGAATCCCAATCTGGGTGGAGTTTCCATGTTCTCCCCGTGTCCGCGTGGGTTTCCTCCGGGTTCTCCGGGTTCTCCCACAGTCCAAAAATTGCCCCATATAGAGTGTGTTTGAGTGTGTGAGTGTGTACCCAGTGATGGTCTCCCCGTGTCCGCGTGGGTTTCCTCCGGGTTCTCCGGGTTTTCCCACAGTCCAAAAACTTGGATCAAATTAATTGAGTTCTCAAAAATTGACCCATATAGAGTGTGTTTGAGTGTGTGAGTGTGTACCCAGTGATGGTTTCCCAGTGTCCGCGTGGGTTTCCTCCGGGTTCTCCGGGTTCTCCCACAGTCCAAAAATTGCACCATATAGAGTGTGTTTGAGTGTGTGAGTGTGTACCCAGTGATGGTCTCCCCGTGTCCGCGTGGGTTTCCTCCGGGTTCTCCGGGTTCTCCCACAGTCCAAAAACATGGATCAAATTAATTGAGTTCTCAAAAATTGACCCATATAGAGTGTGTTTGAGTGTGTGAGTGTGTACCCAGTGATGGTCTCCCCGTGTCCGCGTGGGTTTCCTCCGGGTTCTCCGGGTTCTCCCACAGTCCAAAAATTGCCCCATATAGAGTGTGTTTGAGTGTGTGAGTGTGTACCCAGTGATGGTCTCCCCGTGTCCGCGTGGGTTTCCTCTGGGTTCTCCGGGTTTTCCCACAGTCCAAAAACACGAATCAAATTAATTGAGTTCTCAAAAATTGCCCCATATAGAGTGTGTTTGAGTGTGTGAGTGTGTACCCAGTGATGGTCTCCCCGTGTCCGCGTGGGTTTCCTCCGGGTTCTCCGGTTTCCTCCCACAGTCCAAAAACATGGATAAAGTTAATTGAGTTCTCAAAAATTGCCCCATATAGAGTGTGTTTGAGTGTGTGAGTGTGTACCCAGTGATGAATTGGCGCCCTGTCCTGGGTCTATCTGCCCAGCGCCCGAGACGTTCTCCCCTGGATGGGCATGGGGAACCCCACCGCGACCCTAATAGAGGATAAAGCGGAAGATAATGAATGAATGAATGATTGAATAGTTTTTAAATGCTAGCTAGCTGCAATAGAACTGCCGACTCTGTGCTGAACAGCAGCAAGTAGGTGTAAAGAGAGGAGGGCTGTGTCTTAATCCAGGTGGTACTCACTACAAAGTCAATCAAACTAATATTTGTAGCACTTTATTCCAGAGGACACTTTGATTAGAGTTTACATGTGAATGTGCTTTAGCTATAACAATTAAAGCTACTTTTAAACACGACTTACAATATTACACTGAACTTGAAGTTAATTTGAGATTAGAACCATTGATACGTTTTTAAAACATTTGTTACATTTTTAATTACACATAAACTAAAGAGCTAAAACTAAAATCAATTAGAAAAATGAACAACATTCAAAATAATAATTGCTCCTTCTTAAACACATTTAACAAAACCAATTTTTGCCTTTTTATGCAGTTAAATATTGACCTTTTTTCATTTTCTACTTGTGGAATATCTGGTTTTACATTTCTATTTTATTGTTGCAATTTGAAATCTGTTTCAGGCATTAGACAAGACTTAAGATTTATGTAATAGCAAGACAACCACGCTAAGACTACTGGTAAATCTACACAGTGGTGATTCAAAATATTGAATGTTATTTATTATAATGGGGGAATCAATGCCCAGGCTTAAGCTGGCTGACAATTCTATGAAAAAAGGTTAAGATTGCACTTACAATGCTTTTTAACTTACATAAGAAAGCAAACAATCAGGATTGCAATGTGCAATGCAAAATAAAACATGCTTTTAAAGACCTGCAGCTATAATTGTAGTAGACTTCTATGCAACAATTAGATGCTTTTTCTGTACAGTTGATCTATATTTGTCATAATAAAACACACCAAAATATTTTTTATGTTTAAGTTAAAGCTCTTGAAGAATGGACAGATTACAAATCAACACAAAAGGCAGGAATTTTTTACACATATATTGAAAATTAAAAGTGCCAAAATAGTGCCATAAACTTCATTAGTAACTGTAGGCTGACAATATCTGTTCCCCTTTTGACGCCCTTCTACATTTCGCCTTCCGTTGCTCTTGTCCTTTACTGTGCTATTCTTAAATTACCTCAAGGAGATTTGTACTAGCGCAACACATACACATCCTAAGTTTGGCTAGTGTTGTCAGTAGTGCAATCTCAAGGCAAATTCTGACACCCTATATTTAGAATGGTGTCTTTACATTTGTTTGTCCTTTGTAGGAATTTCTATTATAAAATGTTTCCAATAATAAATAATATTTATGGTAAAAGCAAATTCGAACCGGGAATCCCTAGCGCTGAGAGCGAACGTGCTAACCACTAAGCCACCGTGCCGCCCCCAAAATAACATATAATGAGAAAACAACACAAGTCAGTAGTTAACAAAACAAGTCATGGCCATGGCATTTGTATAATTTTTAAGCTGTAGCTTTGATATCTCAGGGGTCAGTATATTATAGCTGGCATTAAAGCATTTTATATTAAGATGGTTGTATCACACTTATTTAATTCTACACCTGTTTCAGGTTTGATTGACATAGGAGCAACTGGAAGCTTAATATATCAGCAAGCTGCAATACCAATAACCAGTGCATGCTCAGTTTTTGGTCATTCTGGCACTTTGTTCCCAAACCTCATGTTTTCTAACCCCAGGAAGAAGCTGTAAGATTAACTAGATTTTGCCAGTTACTTCAGTGTGGCTTTACTTCTCTTTAGGGGCCTGAGGTCTCCACTGGAGCCAGAGCTGTCCTAACTGACTTAGTAGTAGTCTATGCTGTGCCAATTGTAACACTTATTTGGCATTTTCCTCCCTTCCTGTCACATTCCAGACCATCTCATTGGATGGGCTGTGATCACTCCAGTAATACAGAATCAGTTTAAAAAGAAACACTTAATTACAATCACAAGCACATTCTAGAGGACTCTGAGGATTTAAAACCTTTATAGTGTAAACTGTAGGCATTTTGGATCAAGATGACAAAATACAGGCTATTTACATGTCTGAACATTGTAAATCATAACAGTTCATGTTCAGGTGCTAGGTTTGCACAAAATATTGTATGTTTTAATGTGGTAGGAAACATTTTTAATTCCTGAGCAGGGTGTTTTTTTTACTTTGTGTAAACTTTATGTTCCTCTTATATAAAAAGTTATGAATTCACTGTCCATATATATGCTAGTAGGTAAATTGGTGACATTTAAATTGCCCTAGCTGTAAGTGCGTGAATAGTTTTGTACATTTGGAGTATTGGCACCCCTGACTTCTTGTCCAGTGAGTGGTGCATAAGACTGTAGCACCCCTTGCAACTTTTGTCAGGGAAGAAAATTAATGTTGGAATTCACATACATTTTGCACACGTTCATAATGTTTCTTTAGTTGTATACTCATTTGGTATCCCTCATTTTGGTTGAGTTCTAAAATAATCTAACCCAACAATAGGAAATTCACAGTCAAGTTTTACTCATGTAGTCATTTAATCAAACCTTATATCCAGCAGTAGATGGTCTTTCATTTGTCGTTGGGCTCTAAACCTCTCTGAGGAATTCTCTGCATGCCAAGCTGATGTGTAAGAGGGCCAAGCTTTCTCACACTATTAGCTTGGCCTTACTTTTGCTCGCCTTGTATTATGACAGATATAGTAAAGTATCTCAGCTGTCCAAACTTGACCCTCCTTGCATCCAGTATATTTTTTTGATGTCCTTGTTGTACTTGCGTGTTTGTATGTGTGTTGGGCGTTTCTAAAGATGTGCTTTGCCTTTGTAACTACACTGACCAATTGGAACCCTTTTGAGATTATGCATCAGTATAATACAGGACCAAACAAGCCATTTGCAAAACTGTTCATCCAGCCTCCAGGACACCACTTTTCAACTTCTTGAGGTAAGATTTAAAGATGTAGGAATAGGCTACAATTTTAACATTAATAATTAAAGAGGGTAAAATAGCAATCCCTCACAAAATATAAAATGTAAAATATTTGACTTTGGGGTTTAAAAAAATGGAAAGTTATTGCAGTGCTAAATCTGAACTTTATATCAATATATGTAATTAAATGTAAATCTCATAATTAAAAAAACAATTTTATTGTTATGCACCCTAGTGGCTAACAGCTGATGTGAATGTTCTAAACAAAAAATAAATTGTTGCTTGATCCATGTGCAGCACAAAGCCTTTATATCATCAATGATGAAATATTGTATAAGTGCATTTTTATTAATCAAGTTTGAAACTTTAATGTGAATTATATTATCTTATTTAACCTTATGTAACATAACCAAATAAGTATTTTATGTGATACATGTTTGTTGAAGATCTAGTTCTACATGTGGATTGTGGAGGGGATTGAAAAAGGGTTGATGCTGGGATATCTGATCTCCTGATAATCCCCCAAAA
Organism: Corydoras sp. C115; assembly: GCA_019802505.1. Classification (NCBI taxonomy): domain Eukaryota; kingdom Metazoa; phylum Chordata; class Actinopteri; order Siluriformes; family Callichthyidae; genus Corydoras; species Corydoras sp. C115. Next base: position 3,662,228 of record JAFMOC010000037.1, on the reverse strand, counting down.
CAGCTGCATGCTGAAATGGGCATATAAGCTTGTTCTAAAATGTTCGAAAGCTTGTTACAATCCATATGTTGATACAAAACTACATAATTAAGAATATAATGTACAAATTAAATAATTACATATAACACTTGTAAACCTGCTACTTAAAATAATAAGCTGATTCTTAAAAAAAAGCTGCAGATTTTCCAATTAGTTTTTTCCAATTTTTCTTAAAGCTGAAAATCTATAATCAACATGTCTGACACAGAAGATGTGTGAGTATTAATGCTATTCATTTGTAATTTTCAATCTATATTTGTTTTTGGAACTATATTAAATACTTATTTATCCTGTTTTTTTTCATTTACTTTTAGTGATGTTGAGGGTAAGTATCATCATCAGCAGCTGTAAAAGTAGTTAGAGTTGATTATTTTTTTAAATGTAATATTTAATTATGTTTGTGTTAAACAACAGCAACTGCAAAAAAGTTAAAAATTCAAATAATACAAAAAACATGTGGTCTGTGTAGATGTGGCATCATAACATCATACTGCAATTTTATTTATACATTCCCTAGGCTGTATTGGTTCAAAAAGACAAAGTTGTTTTAGCAAAAGACTAAGCACAATACAAGACAATACAAAAAAAATACTATTAGGATTTACCTGAATGATTTTGTTGTTGTTGTGTCCATTAAAGTGCAAAATATGATGGATGTGGTAGAAATTATATTAATTTTAACTATTTATACCAATTTTATATCACACTTTTTTTGGAAAATGAAGAAGTTGAAGAGGAAGGTAAATATAATTTTACTAATATTGTTTTAAACAATTTCTTTTTTATGGTTGCATGCATCTTCCATTTTTTCCCTCATCTCTTATTATGATCTAAATATCACTTTGAATATATACTTCTGCAAAAAAAAGTACAATACTAATTGTACTAATTGCAATGATGCTTTTTAACAGAGTAAAAATAAAACAAGTGAATGTTTGTGTGCTTTTTAAAACTGCATGCTGTACTACATGAACCAGCGTGTAAATCTACAGTATAAAATGGTCATTTGAGGTAAAAAGGTAGCATACCATGGATTGTAACGGTGATATTTTAAAAAATTCTAAAATATATACATATGCAAAATTGTTTTTTCATAATCTTGTCCCTAGAAGAGGTGGTAGATGTAGAGGTGGCGCCAGAAGCTGAGCCTGAAGAAGAACCTGAGCCAGAACCAGAGGTACAGGAGGAAGGTATGTGATACATATATTCATTCCCCATTACTAAAAAACAGACAGACACTTCAGCTGTTTTTGTTTTGCTTTTGTTTTTATGTTTGCTGCAAGTAGAGGCCTATGAAGAGGAAGGTACGTTTGCCATTTCTTTCTAGTTTTTAAACAAATCAAAATCTTTCCTACACACTTTCCCAAGCTAAAATTAGACAAATTTCCAAATATCAAAGCATGAATCTTTTACTGGTCTTAATGTTAATTATTCCCTTCTCCTATTATCTTCCTAATCATAGAAGAGAAGCCAAAATTCAGGTAATTCTCAATAATTCTATTCAATAATTTTGCAACAACATTGTAATTGTTACTTTACAACCATACACTAATTAAGTACTTTTACTTTTCAATATGTATGCACTTCTGCAATTTTTACATATTTATCGGTTTAGACCCAGTGCACCAAAGATTCCCGAAGGAGAGAAGGTGGACTTTGATGTAAGACAATATATATATATATATATATATATATATATATATATATATATATATATATATATATATATATATATATATATATATATTTTTTTTTTTTTTTTTTTTTTTTTTTTTAAATATATAATCAGAAACAATCACAAGATCACAGATCACAGATATTACAAATCTTGTTGTTTAATGTGTGTGATAGGACATCCAGAAAAAACGCCAGAACAAGGATCTCATTGAGCTGCAGGCACTTATTGATGCCCATTTTGAATGTAGGAAGAAAGAAGAAGAGGAGCTTATAGCTCTGAAGGAAAGAATTGTGAGTGTCTATGTAATAACACAAGGCAAACATCCATCCATAGATTATCTTCCACTTAATTCTCTAACAAGTTTGCGGGGGTGGGGGGGTTCCCCATGCCCATCAAGGGGAGAACGTTTCAAGCACTAGGCAGATGTACCCAGGACAGGGTGCCAATCTGGGCACACACTAGCTCACACAGACAAACTTTATATAGGGCTATTTCGAGCATTTAAATTATCTACATCCATGTTTTTGGACTGTGGGAGGAAATCGGAGAACCTGGAGGAAACCCATGCGGATACAGGGAGCACATGGAATCTTCACCAGTATTGGGATTCAAACCAGGAATCCCCAGTGCTGAGAGGCAAACGTGCTAACCACTAAGCCACCATGCCACCCAATAAGGCAAACATTTACATTTTAATTATTCAAATCACTTTTATATTTTGAATAAACAACTGCAGGGTAAAATAATTAACTTGTTTTTTTACTGGTTAGCTAGTTATTGATGCTATATTGTGATGAATAAGCTGTAGCAATGTTTTACTTCAGCATCATAAGCATCATACTTTTGTGAGCCCCACATAATAATATTTATGTAATATTCATGCATTGCAAATACTATATTTGTTTTCAATGACAGAAATCTTTAGGCCTACTTCTTGTAGTATGTCTTTTTTTAATATATATAAAAAAAGATTCAGCAAAATTTTAAAGTGTGTTTAAAAAGCATATTTCAAAAAACTTTGTTTATGTTTAATTGCAGGCATAGGAAGAGCATTAATCCAAAACAACATGCTAAGAAATATAGGACAAACAAAAGAGGATGTGTATTTAGGTATTAGATCATTGACCAAACAAGGAGGATTAATAAAAAAAACAAATAATTTTCAATTAAAAATTCAATAAAAATGCATTTTGTATCTGTTTAGGAAAAACGGAGGACTGAGAGGGCAGATCAACAGAGGATCCGGGCCGAACAAGACAAGGAACGTCAAGCAAGACGTGAGGTATGTCAATGAAAATTAAAACACATCTTAAAACTGATTTATTTTTTAGTAGTTTCGAAAATAAAGCCTGGTTAATCCTTTATGTGACTTCCGGTGTTACATGGAGGTGTATAACAATGTGTACATTTTATTTAATTTTAAATATTTTGAATCTTTAAAAAAAGGTTTGTTTGTAAAACACAAAATTTAAATGTTAAGTGTTTTATATTATGGCCTTTATTGTATGATGCAGCAGCATCACAAATGCCAGTGGTAATCTTCTATTTATTAAATACGTCATTGTATAACAGGAGGAAAGGATAAGAAAAGAAGAAGCAGATGTAAAAAGGAAAGCAGAGGAGGATGCTAAGAAGAAGTCTGTACTTACAAGCATGGGCTCTAACTATAGTGGATTTCTGCAAAAGGTAAGTCTTATTATTGTGTTTTAGATACTTAACACTTGAAGGGGAAAACAGGTCACTATACATTCTAAGCATTTGATTTAGGACAAAAAAGTGAATTGATTACTTATAAACTAAAGTCATATATATGCCACCAGCTGGGTCTGCTTTACATTATTATTATTATTATTATTATCCATACAACTTTTGTCAAATGTTCTTGTTTTATGCAGGCTGAACAAAAGAAAGGAAAAAAGCAAACAGAACGAGAGAAAAAAAGAAAGGTCCTGGCTGAACGACGCAAACCTTTAAACATTGAACATCTGAGTGAAGACAAGCTAAGGTCTCTATCATATGTGAAAACATGATACATTTACATAACAAATATGCATTTTACATATGTACACATACAGTATAACATATATAAATGCTATAAATTTGTGTTATAGAATTATGCTTTTATTATTCTGCTAATGATGACAGAATCTTTCAAATGGGGAAACATTTTGTTAACATCTTTGGACAAAACTCACTACAATCATATAGGAAAAAGGAAAGAATGGTAAATTATATTAAAGCCAACTTTAGATAGCGGGTACTATTTTTGTAAACATCTTTGTCATCAATGTTTATACAGAAACTCTCTTTCTGTGTGTATGCACATAGGGATAAGGCCAAGGAGCTATGGGATTGGATGTATACCCTTGAGTCAGAGAAGTATAACCACATTGAGACATTAAAAAGGCAAAAATATGAGGTGAGTGTCAGATGCATACATTTACTGTATATAATCACAAACTTTTAACAATTTGAATATCATGCCCCCCATGTATTTTAGGTCATTTCACTCCGCAACCGTATTGATGAGCTCCAAAAGCAGTAAGTTACATCACCCACACACACGTATTTAAATTTAAATGCATATATACATATTTGAGCATAATGGCATAATGAGGTACTGGCACCACATTTCCATGTGTCTTGGTATAAAGTGTAGGTTTAAAAAAAATGAGTAGATATTGTAGTAGGTATGAGTAGGTACAGGAATTAAAATTTTTGGCACAGAGAGAACCCAAGCCTGTGACCCTAGTATACAAATAAGCGGTCAAGATATTGAGACAAGATAAATCTATTATGATTAAGGTTATGGGTTGCTATGTGACAAAGTAGTCACTGGGTAGTTAGATATAACATATCAGATATTTTAAATGCATCAAACACAGTAAGTAAAAAGAATAGTAAAAAAAACCCAACCTACTCCAGTAGGTCAGATTTTGTTATAAAACCCTAGAACAAATCCTGTGCATCTAAGCAATAAAAGCATACTGTGAAAACATTAGGCAATTAGCAGCAAAAATTGTTTGCATATTAAAATATGTTCTATTACTATCAAAAATAATTTTAGGACATTTCCAATAAAATGTTTATTTTGGATGTTACTTCCAAAGAACCAGAGAATATATTGCAATTGCTCACAATTTTTGCTAAAGCAATATAAAGTGGGCCAATGCTATATAACCTGCCAGAGTTCTCTTGTAGTATCTAGATTTATGTATAGTAATGATAAAGCTGAGTTTTTGTCAGTGAAGCCACAGCTCTGTGATTTTTTTTTGTTGTTGGTATAATTAGTTTGTATATTTTTTGTTTTTACGTACATGAAGTAAGACTGTCTTTTATCACTTTCTAATAGCTTTTTTTTTTTTTTACTTTTTACTTCTTTATTTAATGTTGCAGCTCTAAGAAGGGTGCTGCTGCTCGACGCAGAAAATAAAAAGGAGCTACAGATATTTGCACACAAACATCACATGCTGTGCTCATACTCACTTCTTAACTTAGTCTTACCCTCTATTTACAGATTTGATTTCTGAGATTTGAGTCTCTGAATAAAATATCACATTTTTCACACCTTCAAGGTCCCCGTTTGATGATATTTTAATTTAATAAAGATGATCTGCTACAGCAACTGTTTATATAAATTAATATAAAGTCTTCCTCACTTTATGCACTACAAAAATAAAGTAAATGTTTATTAATTATTATAATGATCAGTCAACAGTCAACAAAGCAAGAACATTTAAATAGGTTGTGAAAGGGGTTTCATTGGTGTGAGCATGTTTATCTTAGTAACAAATAAAGAACAAGATGAAAATGCTGCAAAGAAAAATTGCCCATATTAAATCAAACCAATGTCTGAGTGTAGCTAGCATGTTGTAACCTTAATTATCTTTACTACTGTAAATCTTTAATTGATATAAGTATTTATGTAGAGCTAATATTACACTCATTTTTAAAAGAAACTTTTATTTAAAATTAAAATACATGTAATAAAATGCACAATATCATAATCCCAAACACACAGTTTGCAAGTGTTAAGAGACGTCGTTTGTTTAAAACTGAGTAAATTTTAGTCTTCACAGAATTTTAGAGGTAATTTTAGAGCCACACACAGTGTGATAAGTCCCATGATGCTTAGGATATTTCTTCAAATGCTTAGAGCAGCACAATGCAAAACAGACCAATAGCCACTTTCTCTGAACAAAGTGAATTTAAGTAGAAAAAACTAAAGACATGTTCTATTGTTCTCATAATGCAATAAATAAAGTATACAAAACAAAGCTATAATATATATTTAATTAAAAAATCTACAACTAAGTAAAAACTCACCTAGCCACATTATATTATGCATATAGAGCATCATTCAAACAAATTCATTATACTTATATAAATTTTTAATTTGCATCTGACTACAAAAAGGGAACTATATCTGGGTTATGTATATGTCATGAGTCAAGATGTATTCAGCTAGTTTAATATTTTTGTAAGTTTAATTTTGCTAAATTTAAAGAGAATTTACAAGTCATTTCAATATTTTGGTATGCCTTTTTTTCTTTACATTTTTATATAAAATTTTTCTTTTCAAGTTCATAAGTTGAGTAACACTTTTTCCCCGAACATAAATAACAACAGTTTATGACAAAGTTTTATGTATTACAAATGCCCAGTAATATCCAAGTAAATATGGACAATACAGCATGCAGGTAAATGTGAGTGCACATGTATTTATGACCACTGACACGAGCAGTCTGTAGGTTCCTGGATTGAGTAGTTTACCCACGTAGAGTTGCCACTGCAATACAGCTGGACAGAGCGGCGCTGAAGGCCCATCTCTCTACAGCACTTGCAAAACCGTGCATATGTGTTAATGTTGTAATTGTAAATACTTGCTGAAGGACATTTGCCATCGCATGACACTATGTTTACCTGAAAGCAAATTATATTAAAGTCTTAACCAGAGCAATAAAAGTGTGCATTATAATTGAATCTAATATGAAGTGAAATGATAACTGCACTCAACTCACAGGTCTGTTGCTACGGCAGTCATTTTTTCGTATAGTCATTCTTACTGTAACTTTCTGACAAGACTTTCCATCCTCTTTGCCTATGATAAAAACAAAAACAAGTAATTATACAAAAATGGACACTATTTACACATATATACATTTGTACAATCATGTAGTTCTATTTGACACTTCTTTATACTTTTACTCCATTTCAGTAAATAATCGCAAAATAGATTTCAGGTAATAAAAAATGTTAGCAATTTTGAAATTCGGTACTTATGTGGTGTTTGCTAAGAAATAGACAAATAGTCATGACCAATATGACATACAGTATAATGCATTGATGATAATTATTGACACACCAAGCCCACTTCCTGATTGGCCCAGTTTTACCTGTACCACATGCTTACTTCATGAGTTTTTATTTACAAATGGCATACCATTATATTTTTTTATTTGTCTATTGTTTATGTGTTTTTTATAATTGTTAATGCCCTACTACAAAGATTTCCTACAGCTAAGTGACCAAATTAGTGTATAATTGCATCACCAAGCATTTGTAAAGGTAAGTAAATAGACATATATTTCATTTATTTTATATTTTAGGATTTAAAACCTTCAACAAACAAGCCATTTGCTGGTTTTGTTAAAAGAAAATAATAGTGGTGAAATGACAACCAGACTGCCATGTTTCAAAATTAATCTGTGTTATAGAATGGGCCAAAATCCCACCTGAACATTGGTAATGAATTGTTTTATTTGCACATGAATTGCCTCGCTAAGCTATTAGTAAAGCAACATTTTTCTTGCCAACATTAATCAGATAAATTTTATTTTATTATTATTTCTTTTTACGGGCGGCACGGTGGCTTAGTGGTTAGCACGTTCGCCTCTCAGCGCTAGGGATTCCCGGTTCGAATCCCCATCTGGGTGGAGTTTCCATGTTCTCCCCGTGTCCGCGTGGGTTTCCTCCGGGTTCTCCGGTTTCCTCCCACAGTCCAAAAACATGGATCAAGTCAATTGAGTTCTCCAAATTGCCCCATATAGAGTGTGTATGAGTGAGTGTGTGCCCAGCGATGGATTGGCGCCCTGTCCTGGGTGTATCTGCCTAGCGCCCGAGACGTTCTCCCCTGGATGGGCATGGGGAACCCCACCGTGACCCTGATAGAGGATAAAGCGGATGACAATGAATGAATAAATGAATTTCTTTTTACTTTTTTTGCTTTCCCATTATTATTATTCCAATATTCACTTCAATGTAAAGAAATGTTTACATTGGTGTATGACAATTCTTTGAATGTATAAGTAAAGCAATCCAACTAAGTTAATATCAATGTTTGCTTTCCAGAGGCACCAAATTTAGAGCGAAATCTCAAATCAGTAATTATAGATCCCAATAACAATTCAAATGAACATTCTTTCCCCACTTGGCTGCTAAATATGACTACTTGTATAAAATATTCTAACGCTATAGATACACTGTATAATGATTTGAAAAATAAAGGCAGCAGCTACAAATCTAAAACTAAAGAATGCAGTAATACTTTGGGTAATATGAAATGTATGAATGCCAATGTGCATTAGAATCAATTTTATCACTAAAAATAAAATTGAAAAACGAGTTTGTTGAGTTATGATTTGTTACCATATCACCCAAAATAGTACATTAGATCAACCACACTACACACTACAAACCTATGTACAACCACACACACACAATGAAAATAGCCCATGCTTTATAAATCATGCAAAAAAAAGTTAGACATTTACCAGTTGGCCATTACCAAAAGTACATTGTTGGCAAACAACAATGCACTGCCCAACAGAGCAAATGGGGAAAGATTATTACAGTTCTTCGTAATCTTTTAAATATTTTGATAAAAATGACAATGAGCTTTAGTTAAAATATTACAAATACTTTGTAAATTGATTGTTAATAGGGAAGTACATTGTTGGGAAACAACAATGGTGATGGTGAGCCTTATTGTTTGATATGAGAACTGGGTACCTCGATCACAGTTTGTGCTAATGGTGGGTTTCACTGTGCTAACAGGGAAGGGGAAGAGAGAGTATCCAGTGCCTGAAGAGATTGGTACAATCTGTTAAATCTTATAACAGGGGAATCATAATATATTCATTGACCCAATATTCATACAAAAATGTTTAAACTGCATTAACCCATGTTGTGTTGAACTGAAATGTTATACATTACAAACAAAAAAGACACAAATATCAAGAGAACATTAATTGTAAAATGAAAGTACCATATCAGAATATTTCAGATCCTTGTCTTTATATTAACAACCTTAAATTTAGATTTTTTTTTTCTGTAGACTGCAAAGATTTCACAGATAGAGAGCTCAGACTTGTACAGTCTAATATAAAAAAAATATATGGACAAAAGTATTGGTACTTAATAATTGTTATTAGATGTGTGATCAGTCCCGTTGGTACATGTGTATGAAATCACCTAGTCATGCAATTTGGACCCATGTATGTGTCCATGCTTTATGGTAACTGTTTGGGGAAGGCCTTAGTGCACAAAGAATGTACAAATACATAGTTGGGTGAAAAGTGTGAAAGAACGTGAGTGGTCTGCACCAAGACCTTTGGGATGAACTAGAAAAATGATGGCTTAGTCAGACCTCAGACAAATATTTTTATGAATTAATAAAAAACGTTTTACAGACACAATCAAGTCTTATAAAAAAGCATTGTCAGAGGAGTAGAAGCTGTTTTTGCTACAATACAAGGAACCAACCAAATAAAATCTTTATAAAATAATTTATATTAATTTATAACCTTGATGCCCTGCATGCACAGAACATTTTATAGACTCTTATATATGTAAAATGTCACTATCAAATGAATGAGGTTAACGCAAAATTTATTACTACATGAATAAATTTGTCATGCCTAGTTTTAAAAAACTTGAGATAAGCACACAAGACAGCAAAAACCTAAAAACTAGATGTATTGACTAGATAAGAAAGATCTCAAAAGTACAAAAAAAAACAAACTAAAATCACTACAAAGAACAAAGTAGACTACCGACTGTACACAAACATAGGAAACATAGAGGCAGCTCCTGAGGCTGTTAAAGTATAATCTATTATTTAACACCAACTCACATGTTTTGCAGCATCCATCCATATAGGTCACCACTGTGCCTCCAATCTAAACATAAGAAATTTAAATGTCCATGCAATTAATTGAATGTTTTCTGATTGCAATAAAACTAACAAACATATTTTAACCAGTATTTGTATTTCTAAACCTAAAGTAGTAGGTCAGTACAGTACCATGTGTGTATGTTTACCTTAATGCATTCTGTTTCATTAAAAGGAGGGCAGCTGTATAAATAGGAGACCAGGACAGGTCCAGATGGTGTTAGTGCACAGTTATAGTGAATGCAGTCAGACACCCAGCTTTTTCCTGGCTATATTAAAAAAACAAATTTAAAATGCAGTGTATAATATACTAATTGCAAATATAGAATAAAACTACAATGTAATAGACTCAGTATTAAACACATTGAAATTTAAATATTTTGTAAACACAAACAGTTCAGACAATATCAATCTATTAAAATTAGGACAGAAAAACAATTATGGTCTTTTCATTTACATAAACTTATATTATATTTTACACCTAATTGTTTTTATATGAACATTGGGCTCGTAATCTGCCAGTGAAAATAAGTTTCTCTCACCAGGGTATTTGTACAATGTAATGCACTAGGAGTAGAGTCATGTACTTGGTATGTTTGAGAAAAATCTTTAATAATTATGTAATGCACATCACTACTGGTGTCTCACCTTATACAAAATCAGAGATCCATTTTCACTTTCATGTAAGCAGGACACATTTTTACACACTCCACAGCAGGCACTTAGGTCATTTGATGGGATATAAACCTGGTTCTGAAATAAAGAACAATCCATTACCAATCACCCATTGTACAGATATTGATTTGTCTTAAATTATAATGTGATTGTACATTATCGGTAATGAATTAAAAATGTTAAAATAATAATTAAAACCAGGTTATAGGGTATATGACAAATTACTTACTGGCAGACACTGTGCTGTGCAGTTAATACTGGATGTTTTTATTCGGTAGAAGCCAGTGTCAGAGTCAAATGTGTAGGTGCACTGCGTGGTGTAACAGACCCCAAAAGCATTGTGCTCGATCAGTGTTTGTCCTGGTGTCATCACACCCCCCTGACCATCAATACACACTGCTTTTTGCACTATATAAATATTAAACAAGTAAATTATTACAAGTACATGCACATTAGGGGAAGAGTTAATTTAACTAACAGCAGGTTTTACAGTATGTACTTAAACTTTAGTTGTGCTTACCACACTGATATTGCTTGCAGCCACAGTGATTATCAGGATCTGTGAGAAATACTTGGTCTACCTGTAAAATCTCACCCTTCAACAGAATAAAGTTCACTTAATAAAACTGTAACAGAAATAGATGTATCATTTAAACGTTTTGTATTAAATATACTGTTACTTCTGAAATTAAATACAAAGACATTTCTTAACAGTCAAGTTTCTAATGAATGATGTCTTACCAATTCACATTTGGGACGTATTATTCTTTCACATGAACATTCTGAAAGATAAACGTTCATGGCTATAAAATCTTAAACATGATAACCAGACATTATCTGTTTCACCAGTTTATTATTAAAAAAAAATAATAAGTAGGGTCATTGAAGGTGATGAAACCTATCCCAATGCTTACTACACAAAAATCAGATAAACATTATTAAATGGTTGCCAGGTCATTGCAGGGTAGACACTCACACATGAACACATTTACACCTAGGCACAATTTAGTATTTTAAACCAGTCATAACTGTCCTTGGGCTGTGGGAGCTATAGGGGCTGCCAAAGGTAATGTGGACAAAGGGAGAGGATGCAAACTTTACACGTCACTTAGCCTGGAGTCTCTAAAGTTATTGGTTGATAAGACATTGAAACACACACATATACTCCCACACACTGCAATAAATGAAATAAGTGGCTTACTGCATTCTTGTAACGGACAGCATTGCCCTGGAATCACAGATGAGATAGCAACCATACCAAACGGACATGTGATGACTGGACATCGGAAAGGCTCACACACTGAACATACACATACACACACACACAAATATGTCCATATGTCTTTATAATGTCTGCCTGAGAGTACAATATGCTATTGCAGTGTATAAAAGAAAGAAAATGCCCTACAGCAGTGATAAACTGGGCAGCAGCGATCCGTACTGTTTACATCCACACTAAGCAGCTCTCCATCCTCACAGGTAGAAATTTCATCAGAACAAATGTTACACACTGCAACATATAGAACATATATAGGTCAAAAGATATTTTTGTTTACTTTTGATCAATCTACATTTGAAGCTGTATTAATGTTATTTATGAAGTTTTTTTTTCTGTCAATGGTATGCTGCAATTTAGAAAGAAGAAAGAAGACACTGAATTTTATTGGCTGTATGGTCAATAAAAACTACATTTGCAGTTTATTTGCTGAAATTTAAGGTATCGGCATCTAAGGTATAGATTTATTTTGTTTCGCACGCATTTATATGTTGCATAAGTTATGATTATGTAATTAATGTTTCATCACATTCATGTAATTGCATTCCCATACTTAAGGGTTTCTTAGTTTTGGATTTACTTTAAATGCACTTTCATTTCCTAGATTTGGCTACTTATTTGTCTAATTATTCAAACTGTGCTTTGTTCTATAGTATTGCTTTGATTCATATAATGTTATGTTTTGCTGTTAACAAATATCTTTGCTCTTGGAATTTAGTGCTTGTTTTATTCTTGCCGCCATCTAGAAGTTAAGTTAATTGTACAGCAGTACCAAATTTTTCTGCATCTTAAGAGTATGCAGCAATTATCACTTACTGCAGATGTGTGTTAAACAGCAACTTCCCTCAGTGCGAGTGGATATTAATGTCTGATCCTCTCGGCACACTGGAATATCTAGCACACACTGGTCAGGATCACATTCTAAAGCAAAATGGAGAGATATTTAGCATTTTAGCATGGAATGATGTATTTTGTTGTTCATCAACCTCCGACAAATATTCTATTCAAACCAAAATACTTACCACAAACATGCTCTGGACAACAGGAGTCTTGCCTGAAGTATGAAATTAACTTTTGTCCAAATGTGCATTGAGAAGCTGCTGTCTGACATGCACTTTGATTACACACTGTAACAGCATAATAGTACTTAGTAGGAAAGAATCAGTGAAATATATCTACATGCACAAACACTGCAATATACTACATGGAATTTACACATTCGTTATAAGTAACATTTAAATAAAATATTTTTTCCCCAGAATTTAACATATTGACAAAATACATAAATATATATATTTTTGCAATTATTTTATAATCAACTATTTATGTGTAAACAGTGCAATACACTTATTAATTTGAACAAATATCAGATTGCATAATAAATTTAATTTTGAAAACAAAAGGCCTAACAATGGCATAACAAAAGGCCAGTTATAGCATTTGTATATAAAGTACTATGTGATTGTACTTATGCTTATATGTTTAACAAACATGTTGATGGAGTGGAGAAATGTGTATTGCAGAGATTTGTGACTGACCACAGACTCTTTGTGGGCAGCAGCTGTGGTCATCTGCTAGGCTAATGCTGATTTCTCCTTCTCTTGTGCAGACTGGTTGAGAAACATCACTGCAATCAAACTTTTCTGGTATGATGCCACTGCTCTCACACCGATACATACAGCATCCATCCATTGATGCCTTCCAAACCTCTCCCAAAAAACGAGGAATTCCCAGACTATCTGTACAAGCTGCATAAAAAAACAAATCGCTACAGAAATCATTTGCTTTGATATTTTATTACCAGCACATAAAAAATATCAATATATGAACCCTTGACCCACTCAAACCAAATTAAGAGATCACATTTCCAAATAAACCAAGCAAAAATAGAAAAAATAGGTTCTGATAAATTATTGTCAATGAGAAAAATCAATAAAATATTTAATTTAAGCACAGGTTTCCTAACAAAAAACTATGCTGTATATTTGTTTTTTGAGAGATGATAAAATGAACCTAGAACCTAGAATGAAAGTACCTAGAATGACACTGCTGCAACAACTATCATTTTAAACCAATTTTAAGAATAAAAATGTTCTTGAAATTGAAAAAAAAAAAACCCAGAGAAACAGTGAAAAAAAAAAAAAGAGCATACCACATTTCTCAGGTGAAATGCAAAGTGCAGAATAGGGTCGATGTAGTAATGTCCCTTCCGGACAGACACATCCCTCAGACATGCCTGAGCACTGATCAACATCATACTCAAACTCCTCATTGGAACATGTGAGAGCTGTGCATGCAGGCAGACATGCCTGATAGCTCAGTGTCTCAGGACACGCAAATGCTAAGTACAACATAAAAACAATGAAAAATCGATAAATATTCATTTATATAATCATTTAAATATTTATTTACTCACAAATACTGTAAAAGTAAATGATACATCTGGGTTTCACTTTTTAGAGTTTATTTATACAAAGAAATTATTGGTAATTCATTAAAGATTATGAGTGAAAGTGTCAAACATTTTTTAGGCTTGACTTTGTAGGCTTCAATAATATAGATCAGGATTTACTCGTGATTATACATACGGCAAAAATCCGGACTTCTCCACTCAATACAGACATTAAACTTGTGACAGGAGGCAACATAAGCAGCAAGAGCCACACAAGGATTATTCACATACTCTGTGTCTCGTACCCACACTTCACAAAATATAGCTGGAGGAATCTAAAACAAACACACACTAGAATGAATACAATCAATAGAATCTTTTTATTATTTTTAAATAAAATAGCCTTTAACTACATAATGTCTAAGTGCTTGAACCTGCCTTAGATTTTAATTTTTATAATGGTTAAATTTGTAATTTGTTACTTTTAGTGCCACTGTCTTATGTTTAGTTAGGTGAAACAAGTATTTAATCAAATTTAACAAACATCCATCCATCCATTATCTTCCACTTTATCCTCTACTAGGGTCGCGGTGGGGATCCCCATCCAGGGGGAACGTTTCGGGCGCTGGGCAGATACACCCAGGACAGGGCGCCAATCTATCGCTGGGCAAATTTAACAAATATGTACATCTGTAATTACAATGATTTGAAAATTGGCATAAGCAGAAAAGATGTGTGACTTGTGAATTGAACATTAATCCTCAAGATAAATAAAACTAAAGCTAAAGTCAATGTTCATATACTGTAGAAATGCCTTAATTTAGGACATTTTTATAAACATATTTTAAGTGTATTGACATTTAAATTGTACAGAGTCTTTGCTTTTACATACATGAGGATGGCACGCAGTAAAGGTAATGTTGTTAAGCATCTTAAAGCAGTCCGAACAGTCGCTGGTTGAACAGTTAACCTTTCTTCTTCTGCTGTGGCTAATGTAGCTTGTGGTGTTTGATACCTGCCAGCTATCAATGAACAGTGCTGGATCCTCACTATCAGTCACTACAGTACCATTGGGCAAGCTTAGATCATTTACAGAGTTACCATCACAAAAACCTACAATAACAGATAAAGTTAAAATTAAAGAATGAAAATAGCTATTTAAAAAAATATTGAAATCTAAACTATATATAGGTCATAGAAAACTGCTTACCACATAGACCCAAAGTGGTGAGCTTATTGGCATATGTCTCTGTTTCAATCACCATCATACCAGTGCTGTGAAACCACTGCATCTTCAGGCCTGCAGGACTCCAGATTAGATACATATTCCCTGTATCTAGCACCTCAAAACCATACTTTCTAAAATGTGGCTTTGCAAATCTGGAGTTTACATACAACTGTGCAAAAACATGAATGATTTTCGTACTCACAACTGATGTTTATAATATATATTTTGACCGCATGCAGAACAAATTGATGTTACAGTTGCACATCTAAAATATTATTAATGTATACTCACACGTCGTTGTAAGTGATCAATGATAACTTGGTTAGAGCCATGACTAATGTTTACTGCTGCTACACATAAATAAGTGAAGTTCCACACAATCTGTAAATCAAGAAAATTGATGGTATAGGGAAACCTTGCATATAAATAGTGTGTATATATTTGGAGCATACAATTGCTAGTTTAAGTTCTGATAATAATAATCTAAAACCTAAGTCTAAGACCCCTTAGTTCCCAGGATATATTATATATTTTAATCAAGTCAACTAAAAGTCAACTGTGTATCAAGTCAACTAAAAATACAAAATGCATTGCATTGCCTTATAAGCATTGACTTTTTATGAGCGTTGAGTAATTAAATGACCTTGAATGTGCTAGGTTTAAAACATCAAATGCAAGAGAAGAAAATAGAGAAAGAAATCAAATTTAATTTACTGTGCTGTCTGTGGAGTGGCAGTCCTGCACCAGGATGGTGATGGTCTCATTCAGCAGCTGTGTCACCACATATGATGCTGCCTTATAAATTGCCACATAGTTTCCATCAAATGTGACCAAATTCATATCAGGAAATACGGAACACCGACCTAAACACCAATATGTATTCAAAAGAATCTACATAAAATATCCCACAAATGTGTGATGGTATAGGAGCTGTAAACATGTTGTACTTACATGGACATTTCCACTTTGGGCAGCACTTGTCTTTGTTGACCAGTACTGCAAAGCCAAGAAGGCCACAGTTGGGAGGGCTGGAATCATAAGGACAGCTCTGGGACTTATTGAACAAGAGCAACTTGCCATCCACACAAATAAGCTTGGTGCATTCATCCACCACTTCTGAATAAGGTTGCTACAGAGATGAAAGTGACACGTGAACAAACAAACCCAAAATAATAAGAACTAATGTTCATGTGTGGCATCTACATAAGAATATAAATATAAGTGTAAAACAGGCAAATTTATAAATTGGAAAGTATGATTTTTTTTTTTAGATGAAGATCCGTTGTACTCACTGTGCAGACTTTGCTGGAAGTGACATCAACCGAGGTTGGCAAATCAGTAGGAATTAAATCTGTGTCTTTCACTGATGTACCCCAGGGTATTCTCTCTGTTATGTAGGGAAGGGTAGTGTTCATTATGGAAGATGTTGGGGTGGAAGTTTGGGGATATTCTGGAGCCAGTGATACTCCTGGGGTTGTGTATATGTCTTTATCTATTCGCTCATCCAAAGCTGGCCATATTGTTGAGGGTGTTGTAAGAAAACTTGTTTTTTTTTCAAAATCACTAGTTGTATCAGCAACTAAAGTGTTAGTATTAATTAATGTTGCTGTAGTTCCAGTTTTTTGTTCTGTTATGCCAGGAAGTGGTAAAGATGTCAATCTACTTGAATCAATCTTGGTTGTATTTACATAAAAAGTAACAGATTGTGATTTCTCTGTGGATGACATCCTTACTGGTTTATTAGTTACTTCAGAAGGCAAAATTGTTGTTGTCTTGGGAGTTTCAGTAGTGGTTGAGAAGAAAACACTTGAGGTAATGTTGGGTTTGACATTCGTGGTTGCCATCTTTGTAGAAGAAAATACTTTAGGAGTGGATGTGAAAAAAGAAAGAGACCACCTCAGTGGTTGTGTCAATTCAGTAGTGAGATTAGATTCACCAGTATGAGAAGGAATATTAGTTGTTTCTGTTTTGGTTAGACTTAAGACAGAGCTGAGGGTGGTATGAGAAGTGAACATGCTAGCAGTAGTCGCTGTGGTTGGATGAGGTTTTGTTGTAGTATTTGAAACTATCATCTGTGTTTCTGATTTGGCTGTTGATGCTGACGTAGCCATTGTAACAGGTGGCAAAATTGTTGTATGTGCTTGATCTACTACCTTGGTCTTAACCTCAGTTGTGATTGTAGAGTATACAGGAGATGACAGATTGTCGTGTGTTTTAATTCTGTCTGTGTATTGTAAAGGAGTAGTCGATGAACGAAGACTTAAGTGTATCTCCGTGGTACTAGATGATGTATTTGTAATTGGAATACTTTTCATTGTAGTAGACCTGGAGGTCGTCTTGTGTGAAATAGATGATACTGGTGGTTTTAAAGTAATGCCTGGAGAAGTTGAAGGAATAACTGTTGTTTCTGTGTTTTTATAAAACACTGGGGATCTTGTAATAACAATAGGTACTGCAGTTTCTTTGCTGGTTTGTAAGTGTTCTGGTAGAGAAGACAGAAAAGGATTGGTCCATGGTCTACTAGTCTGACTGACTTTCGTCTTGGATGTAATGTAAGCAGGGAATGAGTACAGATGAATAGCAGTGGGATGGATTGATGAAGTGGATTGCATTGGCTTAAATTGATGCATTGGCTTGAATAATGTGGTTGATGTGGCTTCTATCTCTTTAATTGTCGAGACTGTAGAATGACTTGTAACATGGGTTGTTTGTCCAATTATCTCTGTGAACACAGGTACTGTTGTTTCATCACTTGTTCGTTGTTCAGGCTTAGAGAAGTCTGGCAAATATGTCATCATCTGTGATGTTGCTGTTGTTTTTACAATAGGACGTGCTGTCGAAGTTCCTAATTCTGCATGGGATGTAGACATATATTCCTCTTTGGTGTGTGCCATAGAAGGTTCACTGAGTAGGGCCGTTTTAACAGTGCTGTAGTCACTGACTGTTGTAGTAGACACCTTTTCTTCAGTTGGAATGACCAATGATGGCACAACATTATGGAGTGGAATAGCTGAGTGATGCATTGTAGTAGCAGGAGTACTAACAGCTAATATTTCTGCTTCTATGCTGGTTGTCACAGGAAAAGGTGTCTTTGTCATTCCATGAGCAAGACTAGGAGAAGATGAAACTGCTCCAATGCTTGTTGTCATAAGTGATGGTAATTGCATGCTTGATGAGGACTCAGTACTGGATGCTGAGTGACTGGGTTTAGTATTTAGCCTAGCAGGATTTTCAGGTGAGAGGGATATGCTGTGGGTTGCAAACATGTTAGTAGTAATATTCAGTGAAGAAGTAATTGTTGGCTTTGTTGTTGCAGTAGCTTTGTGTGGCCATGCAGAGACAGATGCTGCAGTTGTTCTTTCAGTGTTTAGAGGAGAAAAGAAAACAGTGGTGGACATTTTTGTAGTTCCAGAAGTATGCTCCATCGGTTTAGTGACGATGGAAGATGTTTTGAAGGTCGTAACAGATTTTTCTGGGCTTGACGAAGGAAACAAAGATGACGTTTGTTTAATCTCAGTAGTAGCTATT
Source organism: Corydoras sp. C115 (assembly GCA_019802505.1). Lineage (NCBI taxonomy): Eukaryota > Metazoa > Chordata > Actinopteri > Siluriformes > Callichthyidae > Corydoras > Corydoras sp. C115. Next base: position 3,643,239 of record JAFMOC010000037.1, on the reverse strand, counting down.
ATACTAGGTTCTGTGGTGGATGACACTGTTGGTAGTATTGTGCTAAATGCATCTGCTGCTGAGATGTTCTTAGTGGATGAAATTTCTGTGGTCAAAGTTGAGGAAGAGCTCACAGTGGTTTGTGCAAAAATGGAATCCAGTGGTGTAAGAGGAGGCCTAATACCTGTGCACAAAACAGCAACCACAAAATTAAAAGACAGAGACCAACACATGAAAACATTATACTAAAAACAAAAAAAATACTATACTTATAAAAATACTTATACTAAATACAAAAAATAAACACATATATTGGAAACGTGTTTCACATAAAATATAAATATTTGTAATTACACGTCATATAAATCACATCATTACAAGCTTTGTAAATTGAATCGCAATAATTTACACTTAATTGTTTTATCTATACATCAAAAATAGCTTCTTATTCATTCCTTTTAAAAAGAAGTTTAAGAGCAAATACAAAATTGTTTATTGATGTATCATTGTTACTTATGCTAAAAGTTGGTAGAACAAATGTAATGAAATGGTATATCTTACAGTCCTTTAAATAGACACATCTTAGAGTGATCTCATCTAGCACCATATGAGCTGGACACTGGGGAAGACATCCCTCAACCCTGTACAGGGAGAAACAAAACGGTTAAATACCAACACAAACAGGCGTAATGTTCTATGTGCATAAAGTTACTACTTTATAAGTACCAACTGATGACTGTCTTTTCTTTTGTATGTGGAAACATTTGGTTGGTCAAAAGGTGGCTTTATATGGTGGGAAAATGCAACATTAATTTAAAATCACATATTAATAGCGTCATACAATTTTCTTTTATCTACTTAGGATAACCTTTCGATTATGTTGTAGCAAAGTATTAAATGCAGCAATATACATGTATAGGTGGTTCTCTGAAAGGCCATGTTAAGATAGATTATTTAAGCAAGATTATTTGTGTCTTTGTGCTGATGTGTGTTCTTGCTTTAAAATGGAGACACATCTTATCGCTGCAGGATCACTGCATGTCTTGAAACAGGGGCTTGTGCAAGAATCGTACTTCCATTGGCATCGAGAAACAATTGCACCAGGTGTCGAACTGCCTGTATAAAACATTATTTTTTACTATTATTATACTAACGCACAAACATGTTTACACTTACACATGTAATCAGGCACAGGCTTACCAACAAATTTGAAAAGAGTAGCTCTTCGATAGCGGGCCGATGGGTTATACTTTAGAAGTTGAAGCTTTGACGGTTTATAATGCAGGAAAAAGCCAGGCCACATAAGTGACTCCAGGGAATCAAATCCAGGCACCCAAGTGTCTCTATGTCGTATGAATGTTGCTGCATCACAGAATGTCCTAGACTCTTCCCACTTGTGTAGTCTCAGTTGGCCAGTGCGTTCGGCAAGCAGGAAATAGTTTGGCCTGTCTGCTGCTTCAAAGGATACCATTGATGAATCTAAAGCATGGATAAAAATAAAACAATATACATACAGAACTCATAAACAATATTTATGCTTCAGACAGGTCGGCTACTTTAGACAAAAAAAATTCTAAGTTTTCTAAATTTTAAGATTATTTCCCCTAAGCATTAAAGATGCTATGAAAATAAATCTATAACAATATTATAATAAGGCCAATTACTACTACATGCAATCATTATCAGAAATTGCAAATTTTATTTAATAGAGCTGTAAACTCATTATAAACACCGTAACCTAATTATTTTTCTTTCTTTCTTTTTTTTTTTTTACTTTATATTATAATATTTTGTTGCTATGTTTTTTTATTGCAACTGAATATTTTTGGCTTAAGTGCAAATGCGTATGCATAGTTACCATGTGGGTGGGTTTTACTAAGTCCTGGGGTCATCATAAACAGATTTATAATTTCATCCGTGCTGACTACTCCCCTCTTTAGCATTACCAGTCCACTCGTTTTATTGGCTGCCAAGACCAAATTACTATCCTTATAGGTCATAAACATGATTGGACCTTTACCTAAAACTGTACAATTATACAAAAACACATACAAACAAACACAAATCAACAATACATGCATACCAGACATACTGTAATATGAAAAGTATAATAAACATTGACAGCAAAAGTAGTACAAAACTTGGCAAAATACCTTTATTGTAGTATTCACAATCATATGCTGTCATAAAAAAACAATTCATAAAATGAATAATAAGTTAAACAGTCCATTACATATCAAATTATACCACTAGAGACAATTATTTTTCAGTTAGTTGGTGCTGTAGCCATTGTCAGTAAGTGTGTGTGTGGGTTCATGTTTGGTAAGATTTATATAAAGCAAAAGTTGTAAATTGCATGTCACTGAATCATAAAAATAAGATTTTTAATCTACTTTAGTTCATTACTTACGACAGAGAGAAGGTGACCTCCAATCAATAGTGATTCCCTGCTGACAGCAGCGCTGAGTGTAAGCTGCCAGACTTGTACAGAAGCACTCACAGTCATCACCAAGGCTACAGCGGCAGGTGTCTCCCAGACAGTTCATATAAAACCATGTCACATCCACCTGAATCCATCATGCACAATTACACAAAATCTAAGTAATGTTCTCTACAGTTATGTAAGTTTTTTGCATATGAGTTGTATCATTTCGATGAGCTGGGGGTATCATTTCGATGAGCTGGACTGAGGTAATAATGCAGATAAAATGCAGGGTATGTACAGTAATCAAACCAGACTTGACAAAATGTGAATCTATTTCTGTACTATTTATCTCAATTTAAGTAACTTAAGTATACAATTTCTTTAAGCTCTATTGTAAGACAGAATATAAACTTTATAACTGAGTCCTGTGACGGAACATTTTGCAAAAGATCTTTTCTACTTAATAAGATGAGTTTTAGTATTTTAATATTTCCTTTTCATTGTTATGGAATGCCCATTTACTCCTGAATACTAAGATTTTCATAAAGCTGCTTCGAAGCAGTGGTCTATTCAAAAGGCAATACACAATTAATCTTTTAATTTAATCTTATTTCTTTTAAAACTCATTAGATAGTGGACATGTTGGTGACAACATCTGTCCTCTGCAAATACCCGATTTGTTATGCATTGATGTACTAATGCAAAACAAACTGGACATTTGAACAGGATAGATTCATATAATATACTTTCACCCTAAAATAGCAAAAAAGCATCTTACATTGAATTAATTGTATACTTTAATTTGTTATTAGTTTCTTGCTGTTTATTGTTACAATACATTAAAGGGATTTATATCAAACATGTAAAATGAATTAAATAAATATGAAATCTTGCTTTAATTCAAATATAAATAATGCAACAAAGTTACCTACCACCGCATGACAAGGTTGGAAAATTTCACTGAGCAAAATCCCACATTTCCTTTTAGCATAAGGTTCACGTAAGGGATTCAACATACATGGATGTCGTATGTCAGGACTGTTCACACACTAAAAACAAAAATACATAACATTACATCCAAACTTTCATTTAAAAAAAAATATATCCACATTATTGCACATATCGTTTTTTATTTTTCTATTTATCATATTTTTTAGCCCAATCAGAAATGGAATTATGGAACAAAACACCAAGTTTTAAAAAAATGTTTAACTTTAGATTTACATGTAATACAAACATACATTAATGCAAAAGGGTAACCATCTGACTGACAAATATTGTACTATTAAAAGTCCAAGGATGTCATTTTATTCCTGAGGGACCATGAACAGTTAAAATAGATAATATAAACACTAAACACATTTTAGCATGTGTGTGCATGTATGCATGTTTGTCATGCCTCTGTCGCAATCCAACTGTTGCCAAAGTCCTGTGAGGTAGATGATTCCATGTTATCTGGTGTTCTCATCTCATTTACCGTCTTCAGGTCAAAATTCCCACAAAGGCCAGTTAGTTTACCCTGAAAATCCATACAAATAAATATGGATGTATGAATGTATGTAAGTACAGTATTCCTTTAATACACACAACTGCGCCCACAAATGCTTTATTTTGATATGTAAATGGCATTTCACTGAATTAATACTATATCTGTGGTTAGACAAAACAAATAAATATTGAAACAACTGTTATAAAATGATACAAATTTTGGGTACATTTTATCATAGGTATATTTTCATGCAACAAACACCTGCCAGCGGGGTTCAGCTTGTATATGAATAGTAGTTTTTCTGTCCCAGAGAACTGACAGCTCATACTGGATAAAGTGGGCGATGGTGAAGTAGCCGGCATTCCAGATATATACATTATCTCTGTCAATTATGCTGGATGGACTCTGCATGCAGGCAAAAAAAAAAACCAGGATAAATCATTTTGTTTTTTTGGTAGATAAGTTTAGATATTAGATGTTGTAAGAATTAACGAATGTGCATCATATTATTATAAAGAGCTTTTTTTAAAATTATTTTTAAAGTGTCTGTGGGTTTTTTGCCCCAGCAATTTTTAATGACATTAAAGTTAGATGAGATGGAAAAAAAGGATCACTTACAGGTGTGCCGTCTTCATTGCTAAAGACTATTGTCAATTGTCCTATGGTGATTGTGAGAGATCTTCTGCAGATCACACCACTTTCAAAGCAGTCTACATTTTCTGCTGTTACACTTAGTTCACCTGTGATGCTCTGTCACATTGATTTACATAAAGAGGACAAAAATTAAAAAAACAAACTAATATAACTTAAAATGAAGTGTGATGATTGGCTTATTTCTCACCTTCAGTAAGTAAACTTTACAGTCTCCAATGTAATCAAAAAGCAGTCCATCAAATGTCCGGTAGTGTCGATCTCCATATACTGAACACATTGATGCACATGGACGAAACTCACACTGGAATGAACCATGGTGACACACACTGACACACAACATGTATAATTAAACACATTTATATTGTTCACATATTTTTGCTGGGGTATAATTAAATAAAATACTATTTTTTAAATATATTTTTAAAACATACTTTTTTTTTTTTTTTTTTTTTAAGTTATAAATCGATTTTTAATGTAATGTGTCTTTGGGGCTCTGATTGATCACTCACCAAACGTGACAGGGTGAAGATACTGTCTCTCCTGGGTAATATTCTTTACCCTTCCATGAGCATGGACATGCAGCAAGTTCAAAACACTCATCTCCATGCTTTAAAAATCTAGTCAGTAAACATAGAAAAAATTAAGGATATTATTTATGTGGGTGCTCAGGTGGCTGAGGACATGAATGAAAACAATCCAGAAACAAAAGAAAAAAAACATTGATTCCCTAAGTACCAAAGTGCTCTTACTTGCTTGCAGAAACGATTTGATGAATAACAACCTAAATTATTTTCACTAGCCTCAGGGGCCTGAATAGAGCATAAAAGTTCCCAGTGTTTTCAGAATACTGTGTAAATGTAGAACCTGATAGAAACGTGCTAACAGCTTTCTTTTTCTATCAGCCAAAAGCCAAGATCACTTACTGCCTTCAAAGCTTCCATAATCAAAACAGGTCTACTTGCAATTATCATAATCATTTTTTCTCATACTCTCCCACTGTATCATTGTTTTCACTTTTGCAATGTACAACACTAAAAAAAGTAAATAAATTACTAGTAACAGTAACAAAATAGTTTACTAATTAGTACAGATATGATAAGTTTATGTAATTGATTAAACAAGATTATGTATGATATGTTTCTATGAATTAAAGAAGTTATTTCCCCTCGCTCAGTACACGTTTGATCATTTTAAAACTAATAAGCAGGTGGAACTTGAAACAAAATTCTAGCTTCTTAGTGTGGTTGCTGTATTTCTGAATATCTTTTTTAAAATCCCATTATACGCCTTCAGTTTACTGGCTTTGTCCTTGCATAATTTCATATTACACTGCACTGCTTTCTGAAGTATTTGATTTGACAATGGTTTTCCAGAATACTACTAGTTCCATGTGGCTATTTCTATTACAGTAGCATGCCCAAAGGATTTTGATGTGATTAAGGTCAGGGATCTGTGCAGGTGTTCCACATTAAACTCACCCAAACATGCCTTTACATATATACTTGTATATACACAAGTTCAGGTTATGGTGGAAAATATAACATATTAAATCATTAAATTTAATATATATATATATATATATATATATATATATATATATATATATATATATATATATATATATATATATATATATATATACAGTATATTAAATTATCCTGTATTGCGTTTTCTGGTGATTTCTGTTATATACTTGATCACTCACACCATCAGAACACAACATTACAGAAACCTATACGATGAAATAAGAAGAAGCATGGAAAAGCGTTGACTTACCCAGGGGGGCACATGCAGCCAGGCACACATGGCTCATGGCTGGAGCATGTGAGGTTCAGCAGGTATGACTCACAAGTTTGAACACAGGCCAAACCTTTACTGTTCAACAGCTCATTCTTTTTGATTCTGCAGTCCTCATAAAACTGCCCAGGAGGACAGAGCTTGTCTGATGAGAGTACACATACATACATACATACATTAAACATATGAATATGTTAAGTACAATATAACATATGAGTTAAACCCCCCCATCCCCCCAAAGTAATTACATTGCTATTAAAATGTTAGTATTATATTAATTCAGTATTAAGTTCTTAGTGGTTTAAATCAAAGGCCATTTTCTGTTTGATTTATATCATGAAAAATGTACTCACCTGTAATAACACTTTGTGAGACCATTTTTCCATCTTGACAGATTCTAGACAGTTAAATATTGGTGATTTTAAAAACATTGAAAATGGAATTTAACTGTTCCCACACTAGCCTAAATATGATTTTAAAATAAATATGAGACCCAGTGCTTACTGAACATCTGAAGATGTCAAGATCACATCTCCAGGAGAATAATCTGTCCCAAGCAACATGCATGGACACTCACTCCTACAAATGAAGATTTTACCATTAAAACAACGTGAAAGATGGGAAAATACCCTGGGCAGGTCATTGGTTCATTGTAGGGTAGACATTTTGACAAACGCAGGCAATTAATTTTCATCAATCAATTTTAATTGATAACAACCTAGGTCATTTGTTCTCCTTGGGAAACCCTGAACTTTTTTTTTACTGTGAGGACAATAATGTCTCTCTACTAACTTAAAATGTGCATACGATGATAAATTGATACGTTTAGTTTATAAAATCAATAGTTAGCTTTGAACCCTGTAAAAAAAATCAATCAATTTTTAAAAAAATCAATAATGTATTTTTCCAGGACTGACCAAACTTTTGGCTCTTTGCAAAACCTAGGTGCTAAAATACAAGATTTGAAATGTTTGTTATTGTACCTTTTTACACAGGTGTGTGTATGCATGCTATAGTATGTTCCTTGAGGACACACACAGCCCTCTTCACACTCATCGCCACATGTCTGTGGCAATGAAAGAGAAAAGCAGTGCCGTTCACATGACGACCCACACACATCATATTCCATTGTGGGTGGACAGTCTACAGCTGTAAAACAAAATAGTATATTTTTTTAAGATTATTGGAAAGATACTATTGTAATTGTAATTTCATACAAATAAACACATAATTCTATGTTTGTTTATAGGTTACAAGACTTACCACACTCGGGCACATGTGAGCGGAACTCAATGATAACATTGTGATTTCGACAGGTGCGGGCATAATGAGCAAGAGCAGAACAGAGACAAGGAGTTCCACACCTGCACACATCAGCACGGCACTGCAGCTGGAAGGTCACAGGGCTTACATACTCATGACACACGGCAAATATGTCCTGCATCAAAATCTCACACTTCTCCATGGCATAGGAAGCTAAAATAAAATAGATGTGGTACTGACATACATCTAAATAGTTTGGATCTGATATGATCAAGTGCAAATAAGTGAAAATTCGCAAGGCATATTAAGACTTATAAGGACATATAAGTAGGACTTGGTTACTACCTCCTTGTTGATGAACATCACAGGGATCAAGCTGTGGCAAGCTGGGTCGTGGTACACAGGCTGATGACACACGCCAAGAATTTCCAAACAACTGAGGAGTGCTCTCAATCATACCTGATGGTGCACTATAATACAACACAATCACAATCATGAACAGACAGCACATAGAGTATTTATAGTTGTAGGTACTTATTGTAATCTGTCTCAGTGCTATTCTAGCCCTCCTTCAAATAAAAATAAAAATAACACACCAAGTTTTAACATTTAACGACAAACATTTAGCAGGTTTGAAAGAGATACACTATCCAGACATCTGTACCACCATTTGATAAACTGAAAATAGTAAAAAAACAAACTCTTCTAGTTAATGCATTTAAATGCTGGTTCTTCCAGGGGAAGGTGTAAATCACTTATCAAGAAACGTGCACAATTTTTAAACAGGCATTAACCTATTGTATTGTATAGTTAACAAAAAAAATAGCCCTGTCTACAACAATATCATTCACAGTATGATTGCTAGTAATCAGGTGAGTCCATACTGCAATAATCTCAAGACCTTGTACATTTAAAATAAGTGCAATGCAAATGCAAATAGAATGGCAAACACATTCTCATTTGAATCAAGTGTCAATCAAGTGTCTCCAGTTGACCTAACTTACTCATGGGACTGTGGGATGAAAGCGGAGCACAAGGAAGATAATTACTCAAACATAGGGTAAACTTTTTTCTGGCAGTTTAACCCATAACCTTCTTGCAATAAGGAGATGGTGCTTCTGCTGATCCTCTGTTCCTCAATGGGCTTTCAAATCTACAATACAAAGCATGACAATATACTCACAGAAAGTCATCCTGAATGTTGCCATTGAAAGTTCCACATAGTCCCCATGTGTCATCCCTCCAAACTTCACCAAGCTGTAAGTAAAGTCGAAACTCTTTCCAGTTGTAATGAAGACGTAAACCGTTTTTAGTCTTCACCTGAACAAACATGGAGGACAGTTCCTGGATCTGAAAGATCTCTAAAGGAGACAGATATAGAATCAGATCATTGATTCACAAGTTTAGAATATGTGTTTAGATATAGTATTGAAGATTTAGTCCTTATCCATAGGACACAGAACAATGTCTTACCATCTGAATAAGGCAGAGAGATGCGGAACTGATTGGACATGTATACCTCCCCACTGTGGCTAAGAGTGACTTCAGTGTGAAAGTCCTCATTTAGTATCAGGCTCACTGATTGCATACATGAGCCATCCAGATTCTATAGAATATTGCACACAACAGACATTGTTACAGAGGTACTGAAATGACAGAGGTAATAGCTCTGCTGAGAAACACATACTGTAAACAGCACAACATTTTGTTCTACATGAAAGGTTTGATTTTAGATAATTTATAATTATGTACTTCAGAAATTAGGCATCAGTAGCTCAGGGATAATGAGGAAATCTGAGTACATATGTGGGGTTTTCACATGGAGATGGCCCACTCCAAGACTGAATAGCTGCATTCATGTGTCGCTACAAACATCACAAAGGTAGAGTCTGCCCAAACAGACCTCTCACCAGCCACTTTACTGAAATGCTTCTCCCTCTATCTGCACACCCTCCCCTCCCTCACTTGCTCACTACAAAGGCTCTGACTCTTGTCTTTCTGACACAGAGGAAAGCTGAATGGTTTGTTCAGATTCCAGACAGTGACACAGTATACCAGCCCCCTGTTATAGAGAGAGTTTAGCTATCATCAATATGGACCATCATGAGGTAAACTCTTTGAAAAAAAAATTCATTTGTTGAAGGGTACTGCTCTGTTATCTCTTGAAGTACAGAATTTTATCAATATGTAAGTGCTTGTCAAACCACGTATCACTACCCTAGAACACTTTCAGAGCAAACTATTTCTGATGGGCAGGTCAATTATTTTACTGGTCGAGCAAACAGAGCAAAGCTTCACAATAATCCCATAATTTGTCAGCACATTTTGGACGATCTTAGAAGAGCTCAATTCAAATGTTCTGCCACAGTCCACATAATAAAGCAATTCGTAATTAGATGTACATGAGCTGGCCAAAATAAAAGTTGGATTTTTGTGTGTAATAATCCAATATTGCTTAATTTGTTAAGGCTGATGCACAGTGATGTTCCCTAGCAATAAAATGAGGTTAACTGAGTACCTGAATGTACCACACAATTAGATTTTTCTTGATGACATTGCCAAGATTTATTAGGCTCAAATTATAAAAGTTTTGATCATGAGAAAAGGAATTTTGTGTTTTTTTTTTTTAAAAGGTCCCTTACATTAAGCAGTTGGGTCTGTTGTTTCATCTATCAACACTGCTGTCCTTTTCTTAATTTCTATTTAACAGGTTTCAAAAAGTAGAAATTTCAAACATCCAACCTTTATAAGCACAGGTAGAAGATTGTCACCTGCTTTTTTTGTGTTTTATACTTTTTCCCACATGTAATTGAAGCTTCTTACTTGTATGTACTGGCAAGTAAGAAATTAATACAATACATTTAAATAACTGCATTATAAAACATATAGAACTTACTGGCCCACATGGAACATTTTGGATTGTCACAATAAAACTCCCTGAACTTCGACTCTTGGCTAAAACATACTGGCATGTAGCTGGGAATGTGTACACACGTCCATCAAAAGACTGGAAGTACATATCCCCTGTAACGGAGCACTCCCCTGCAAAAAATAACAAAAATCTGTCCTTAAGAGTTTTCTGACACTGACAGACTTAAAAACCAATGTGGAAGCTTTTAAAAAGCCTTTTGTTATTGGAGTGACACAATGTGACAGTTAATGTCATTAATTATGTATATACATTGATTTATATTCTTGCAAAGATAGCCATAACAATGGTAAACATGGGCTTACTTCTAACTACTATTCACAGTATGTAAAAGCAGTAGGCTAGAATGGCCACAGCAAACTCTGCTATCTAATGATGAGAATGGCATTTTGGATGCAGTCAAGGATTTCTCCAGAGAGCAAACTGTAGCTACAAAGATCTAACCACAGGAATCTAAAGTGTGTGAGTATTTTAGACAGAAACTGAACAATGTAGTGCTCTGTCAGCTTTGCAAAGTGGAGAAGGTTTATCACAAAGTGTGGTAGCAGTGTAGGAGTCAAGCTGGGAAGCTATCAAATAATTCCAACCCAAGAGCTTCTTATTCTGTACGAACAGGTCTACTCACTGCATCAGAGTGCTGCCACAAAAAATCTTGCCAGAAGAATAGACTCAAATAAAGACTAAAGACTGACTTGTATTTAAAAAAAGAAAGTAAGTAAAGCAGAAACATATCCTCAAAACAGTTAATTTAAGTAAGAAAATTAATCTCATCTAGAGTACATTTACATTTGGTACATTTACATTTAGCAGACGCTTTTATCCAAAGCGACTTAGAAGTAAGCACAGGGTTAATCACAACATCCCTGGAGCAATGAGTGTTAAGGGTCTTGCTCAAGGACCCACATTGGTAACTTCAGTGGACCAGGGATTTGAACCCCCAACCTTCAGATTGACAGCCCAACGCCCTAACCACTGAGCTACTGCACCCTACAGTTCTTGTTATACATAACCTACAGTTCTTGTTATAACCATTGTATCTTAAATTCATCTAAATATACATTTTGCAATTCCACACATTAAGTCTGAGCATTTTTTCATATATATCCATATACACAGTCCAGAGGTCTAGAATTCAAATGTCAGTAAATGTAAGGATATACATGGGTTAGATTTGTAATACACACACAAATTAAAAGTAGAAGCTGCAAAAGACAAAAGAAAAAAAATGTAGTAGAAGAAGATGGTAACATTTCTAACCACAACTATGTATTACTTCAAAAAGAAAAAGAATACATCTAAGAAAAATAGATATAAAAAGTTTACCTGGACAGCTATGTTCTGTGCAGTTCCACACCCCCCCGAAACATGTGCTACAAAAGATAAAAATTATATTATTATATTAGATTATATTCACCATTTGTTTATATATTTTATTATAAAATAATAATAATAATAATAATAATAATAATAAATTAAATTGATTTGATGATTAATTTAATATATTGGTATAGTTTAGTTTAATATGGAAAATTTATTATATAATCCTAACATTAATATAATGTACTAACAATATTAATAATTACAAATGAACTGTTCAGCTTTTATTAATTAGGCTATTAAGTGAACTTCGAATCTTTTGTTGCTAGTTTGTGTATAAAACCTGACTTGCGTTGTCTTTGAATCTTGATCATTCCAATATTTTCACTATTTTGCGTATGTATAACTTGTTTTGGTTCTATTAAAAAGAGATGTGCCCTTGTATTCATGCATGTAATTCTTAACAGACTACTTGAACTAAGCTCCAGTATAGCACAACTGAGCTGGAGCGTAGAAGTCCTTAAGTAACCCAGGCTAATTAGCAGCACCTGGCCTGAGTTAATTTAATAACTAATTTAGTGATCTTAGGAGTGCAGCACTTGAAGGCAGAAGACTGGGTAGAACACTGACAATACTACTACTACTACTAATAATAATCATAATCATAATAATAATAATAATAACTGCTGGTATTGTAGTATATAGCATTATAGCATCATTTACAGGTCATATCTCACCAGTTTTTGCACTCTTCTTCTATTGTGTGACCTGAGGAATATAGCATTCCGCGGTGTTCACATAGACAATCCGATGGTTTTACACAAACCCCATCTTCATAAATTAGATCTGTGACAAAGCACACACACACACACACACACACAATCACTAATTATACAAAAAAAAACACAACATAAGATAAAAATACTAGATTTTTTTAATATACCATCTTGACAGTAGCAACCATCCAGACACTGGAGCTTGCTGTCAATGCACATGTATTCAGTGTTGCAGTGCACAGGACAACATGTGATGCATTCTCTGTAAAGCAGCTCACCTGAGCACTGAATTCCTAAACATTACAGATATTTATTTATAAATTATACATTTACTTTATAACACAGAGATAACAGCCAAAAATACTATAATTAAACACAAAAACTAATACAAGAATAATAAGTTCGCTCCATTTACATATTTCGTATACCTAGCATGAAACGAATATGATTATTGTAGTTAATTTAATTTAAATAATTTAAATATGACATGTTTTTTTATATTGATAAATAAATAGTTATACAATAATAATAATAATAATAATAATAATAATAATAATAATAATAATAATAATAGTTACACAATAATAATATTAATTAAAGTTAGATTGCTTGGAAATGTCATACTTCATAAAATAACCCATGTTTAAAACAAAGTACAAAAATATTTTGATAAAACTATTAAGAAAAAATTGTTACATGCCAGAATGAATTTCAGTGTCACCATCTCTTGGAATCTATATTAGTGCAAATATTTTGTGGTCTAACGTTAATCTAACGCATCTTTTAAAACATACCACATAAGGGAAAATCCACTCTCCAGGTGTGTAAAGGGTGTCCAGCATGAGCACAAGCTCTTGCATACTCTGTGAATGCCCGACAAACCATATCATCACTGGTACCAGACCTTACATGAGAATCAGAGAGTATATAAAGTTAAACAGATAAAGATCATGAATATGAACACAAATATGATTAGATAAATGCAAATAGTTCTAGAATTAATAACATATTCATAATTAATATAAGCCAATGTCATGAAACATTACAAAAATGCTTTTGGATCTGTTGGCCATTTTTGCGTTGATTTAAGATATATTCCGAAAATGCCAGATTTACTCTTTGTACATTTTAATGCTTAATTCACTGCATTTGCTTGTTATTTTAGCTAATTTATCCTATCCAGCATAACCAGGCTTTATTACAAATATTGTGGCACAAGACATCCTAAGATGTAACATAGATGTATCTTAGCAACAACAACAGCAACAATACTGTCTAAATTAATCACAAAGTTGATAAAATTAATAATATTTTTACCAGTGTTATGTTTGTACTTACAGACAGAGGTCATTAAAACAGCTTGCCATGTATGAATATGGACTAACAAACTCATGGCATGATTTAAATGGCTCTTTCAATAAAGATGCACATATCTTTTCCACTTCCTGTAAAACAATAACTTTTATTATTTGAGCATTCTCTGTAAATGTGAAATGTTTAAATGTATTTATATATTCACCAGTGAATTGTGGTGGTTCTGTAAAGAACAGGCAGATGGGTACAGAGATGGAACCATTGCACATGTATACTGCTGTGGGTACTCCTCTACCCAGCTGTTCCCAAACATAGCAATATCATTTGTGAACACACCTATACCAATCAAAGTAAAATCTTGGGATTAATTCTCTGTCTTATACTATTTAAATAATAATTAATAATAATGGTTTTTAATAATTCAATAATTAACAACCATTTAAATAATTACCAAATAAACAACAATTGTATGTAAAATACAATTGTTCGTTTGACACCAACTTGGTGTCTTATGGACAGTCACATGCAAAATATTTGGTAAAATTGGCAAAAGTAAATGTACCATAGCTAGTCTTTAGGTCATCTTCAACATCTGCATTGAAGTTGCCACACAGTCCACAGGTACGGCCCACAAACTCTGGACTCATCTTGACATAAATGGAGCCACTTAGACCCTGCCATGCTAATGTGAACCTCTGACGCTGTGATATCAGAATGTAGTCGGCAATCCGCTCCAGCTCAATGTCATGAATGTTATGAGGAAGTTGAAGACTACAAAATTCAAAGGAACAAACAAATAAAAATGCATGGCATTTACAGTAATTAAATACACCTTTGGTCATTTTTTTACAATATCAATCATTTAACTATTATTTTAGTTACCTTTGGCTTTTATATGTGACATTGAAATTGTGTATCCTAATCTCTCCTTCCCATGGCAGGAATAGACTTACTGAGCGTGTGCAGGAATATGGAAGAGAATTGCATTCTGGATCATTATGAACCTGTGACCCCACAAAAAGAAACATTGCAAACAGTGAGCAAAACAAGCTGCAGCTGAAAACTGGAAATAAATGTGTGCCTAAGCCTATTTACAATTAAAGCTTAGAATTATTCTAAGCTGGTAATTAGTCATCATCGCAAAATTGCATTTGGCCTTAAAGAAAAAGACTAAAGAATTGCTGGGCTTATTATAGCTAGGTAGGAAGTTAGAAAAAAATGAAAACAAACTCGATGTTGTTTGAGTTCAGTAGATAATTATAGTATTAAACCAAAATTGACAAAAGTAAACTAGGTAGTAAGCTTTTTTTTTTTTTTTTTTATCAAATAACCATCTTCTCATCCAACAAATTTCTTTTGTCACACTTTCTACCCTGTCTCGTCTTAATATTACTCTCCCCAACCCCCCCACAACACACACAGTGCTTCCCTTTAGTTTTGAGTTGCGTATACCTGTATAAGTACACTTGAATGTGTGTTGTCCTCACAATCCTTCAAGAGGGTATAACTGCACTTGCCAGGAAAGTAGTAGTAAAGACCATCAAATGTCTCATAATTGTACTGCCCCCATGATCGGCATGTCATCTCTCTTTCCAAGCCTGTATTAGGAACTAATGAATATCTTTTGTTACAAAGTTGTTGTACAATTGCATGTAGAAGAAGTAAACCAGTTCACAGCACTAATTGTACTTAAATTTTATGTAACATGATTTAAAATAATTCTCATATATTTTGTTCTACAGTATGTGTTTAATTTTTAAAATGTACAGTGTGGCAATCAGCTGGTCAAACCTAACAACTAATTTTTTAATTAAATTGCCAACTACCTGTTTGGCAGTGAGATCCAGTGGCCTGAAAACTAGAGCAGTTACAGGAGTCTGAGTCAAGGCAGTGACCTCCATTTAGACATGGGAATGTGCAGGCATCTTCATGTGCTAAAGGACGGAAAGGAGGGAGAAGGTGAGGGAGGGAGAAGGTGAGGGAGAGAGGGAGAAGGTGAGGGAGGGAGGGAGGGAGGGCAGATGAAGGTGAGGGAGGGAGGGAGGGAGGGCAGATGAAGGTGAGGGAGGGAGGGAGAAAGGGATGGTAGGGATAAGTGGAAATAGAGGGGTAGAGAGGAAGAGAGGAAGGGAAGATTTTTATTATATTGCAAAGTGGTGTTATAGATTTATCATCATGCATTTTATAAATACTGTATAATCCATGAGTGGTTAGAAGCAAAAGTTGTACATTATTATATAAAACTTGTAATATCATAATATTACTATATGACTATAAACTATAAATATAAATCAGTAATACAATTATGTTATAGGTCCTGACAGATTGTAACAATTATTTCAAAATAAACACAAGCAAATAGACAAGACAGAAAGGGATCATATTTACAACCCACATAAATTTAATGTTAGGATTGCTGAACCTAAAATTCAAAGCCAAAAAAATACTGCTAATAATATAGATTTTAATAAATTTACTAACCATTACCACTTTTTTGATGAACACTCCACGTGTGCTCTTTCCTTGATTTGAAAGATGTGGAGCTTAAGTGAACTCCCTGTGGAGATAATACCAAGGCAGTTGACACTGAGCTTAACAGCAAATAACAAAACAAAATAGCCAAACTAGGACATTATAAACACTTTGCTGAAAATCTGTTAAAAGCTAAATAAATATGTGATAATTAATATTTTGATGCACATGTGTAAATCACATCATTGTTACAATATTTTTTTTAAATTTCTGTTTCACATAGTACCAGCTTTTTATTTGAATTGTTTATGTAGTTTAAATATTTAAGATTAAATGATATTTTGGATTCCTTAATGGTGTCTCTGTCTAAAAGATATATGAATAATTAATGTACTCACTGTTTACCTTTCCTATTGTGAATGTAACTCGGTAAAAAATCAAGAAGTTGTGGTAATCAAAGAACCCCATAATTTTGATCATATTATGTGCTCTGCAGGCTATTCTGGCAAAATTAATGATATGGGCAACAACAAACAACTTCTGAGATTCTTTTCAGAACTGTGTAATCTGATGAGTCAGATTAGCTGCTATCAGTATTAGTAAAATCCCACTTCCAGACATAAATAAGGTTTCCTGAAAACTTCAAATCTCAGTAATTTTTCTTATCTGCCGAAATTTGACTCTATCTAATGGTCTCTGTTTTGTACATCCCTCCTTTATCTCAGAGTTCAGCAATTTCATGTAATCAGTGCCTATTTCTAATAAAGTATTATGAAGCTAGACGGTGTGGCCCTCTGTGTGTGTGTGTGTGTGTGTGTGTGTGTGTGTGTGTGTGTGTTGGGGGGGGGGGGGGGTCTTTGGGAAATGCACCACACCGGAGACAGTCTCCGCAGTCACCTGAAACCACCTTCTGCTCCTTTCGAATGACGCTCTTTATCTTGCTCTCCAAATATGTGAAACAAAGCCAGCAGTTTTTCCTCTCTCATATAAACTAAACTACCTCAATGCATAATCTCTACCTCAATAGGCATATTAGACATATTACCTACCCTAATCTCCTAATATGTTATGAAATTAAAAATTACATCAATGATTTTAGGTATCAAATTGACCCACCCAGTTTAAATACAATTTAAGATCATGCAAAGGGTCAAAAAATCTAAACTTTTAAGTTTAATAATAATAATAATAACAAAAACAATAATAATAACAATAACCATAACAATAACAAATATAATAATAATAATAATAATTATAGGGCAATTATTATTTTGCATGCATGTTTGGACTCTAACAAATTCATAGTCTAAAATACTTATGGCAAAAAAGATTAACCTTTATTTCACACAATGCAAAATTGAAAATGGGTCGAATTGACTTGTAACGTAATGGGAAGGTTCAACTGAAATCAAACAAAAACAGCCAAATTGTAAATGAAATCGGTTCATCTTACAAAAACCTTTGTACAGATTGTTATGATGCTTAAGCAGTGGAACGTTTGAGGACAGTGAGGGACTGTGAGAGACTGTGGCCCCCAAACTAATTTAAAGTGTGATGGCAGGTAAAGATAAAACCAGATTAAAGGAAATAGATTTGTCAGGAAGTGCTATCCACATTTCTAAATTTACTGAAAATGTGTTGACAGTAAAATGCAACAATACATTCCACAGACACTTTGCAGTTCTACATTGACATGCATTTAACCTTAAGACTAAATGGAAAGCAGGTGCGTGGACCCGGTGCGTCTAAAGTGCACTGAGTGCAACGCTTCACCGCCTCTGCGCAGTTCCCTACCTGTTCCACTGCGGAAGGGGGGTCCCGTTTCGCGAGCATTGTCCCGCTGCGACAGAGAGAGAGAGAGAGAGAGAGAGAGAGAAGAGAGAGAGAGAGAGAGAGAGAGAGAGAGAGAGAGAGAGAGAGAGAGAGAGAGAGAGAGAGAGAGAGAGAGAAAGAGAGAGAGTTAGAGAAAGAGAGAAAGAGAGACAAGGCTGTGTTTGTTCATTGAAGGTAATCAGCACTTGATTTATACGTGAAAAACATTCGACCCCGACACAAACTTGGGACTTACAAACTAATAATTGCTTAGTTGTTATCTTTAAAAGCACGAATCCACGTTTTTATCAACCCTGCCCTAAAAGGTGATCCTAGCCATCACAGTCTGCCTCTAAATTATTTAATGCTAAAGAAATCTGTACCAGAGATCAAACTTACTTTTGAGCTTCATCATGGAAAGTTGAATTCACATTTTCGGCTCCATGCAGGACACGAACTGTAAAAAAGAGGGACGCAGCAAAACACCAATTCTGTATTAGTTTTCCTATTATAAACATCGCTTAATATATAACTTAGATCACTTAATATAAAACTCACTTTTATGTTGCATTTAATAAATCAAAATCTCTTAATTTCTCATTTGAAATGTAAGCAATTCAGTTGTTAGTTTATTTAGTTTAGTCAGAGATTGGAATAAAAACAGGTTCATTTAACTCTTACCTTGATGCATCAGGCAAACACAGACAAATAAAAAGTGAAGCTTTCTTCTGTAGACTGGATCTAAATTAGGATCCATAGGGATTCTGAATTCTGGGACTGTAAACGGAATGAGCGTAGTCCCTCGTAAAATCTGACTGATTCATAAACGACTATCGAGACATTTTCTCAGAGGGAACGAAGCTGCCGTCTCTCTTCTCCTTTATCCAGCTTCACCCCCTGCACGTCTGGACCCTAAAGCCCAGATCGAATTAGCATAATGTATTCAACCGACCCACGAGTCATGGCACAAAATCCAGGTGAAAGGAGACCACGTCCTGAAAATTCTTTTTGTTATATCAATTAATAAAATATTGTCTTCGCCCTTTAATTGGTGTACTTAGTCCAACTCTCTGCTTAATTAAATTTAAAGTGAGAATTCTATACTTTAAAATATTTCATATTCTGGATTTAATAAACAATAATACAAATGTTTCAAAACTTTATCATCATCACTTAGCACTATTGTGCAGCCCTACAAAACACTCCTAAATTACAGGCTTTTTGATTTTTAAAAAAGTATTAACATATATTGTAAAGGAAAATCTACTTATCTTCATAAGCAATCTGTATTTTCATTCCAGAATTAAAGTTATTAAAATATAAAATATTACCTATGGGTCACATTTCAGTAGATAAATGGATTGTACGTGAAATATATATATATATATATACAGCTTGTGTCTCTGTTAGTTTACTTATTGATAGTTTAATTAGTTAACTCATCTTAACTAAAAACAATCAAACATAGAAATTAACCAACTGTTTCCACACTTTTACATACAATGGTAACAAATGTGTAGATAAAAAAATATGAAAAAAATTCAAAAA
Source organism: Corydoras sp. C115 (assembly GCA_019802505.1). Lineage (NCBI taxonomy): Eukaryota > Metazoa > Chordata > Actinopteri > Siluriformes > Callichthyidae > Corydoras > Corydoras sp. C115. Next base: position 3,623,464 of record JAFMOC010000037.1, on the reverse strand, counting down.
AATCTGTGCATATTGTTTATTCAAGTTTATATTCACATCATCTACAATGTTCTCTCGTATTAAATGGCAGCACACACAGGTTCATTTGGTAGAGTGTGTTGTCCTGGCACTGAACAAGAACATGAAGCAAAAAATTGCAGCGTTGACTGTAAACTGAATGTATCCAAATGATGCCACACCATAAGTCATATAAAGAAAACCACCAATGGTTGGTCCAATTGTTCGAACAAGGGGATGTACAGATGCACACAAACCCAGCATGGTCCCTGCACACACCCATAAATACATAAATTAGATGCAGCAAAATACATACCACACAAGCACAAAAACCATGTTTATATGTAAAAGAACATGGGTGCAAAAGTTTAGATGCCATTATGTATTGTGTTTATGTTACCTGTGTCAGATCCTGGGACACTTTTTGATAACATGCTGTCTGTGATGACATTGAAGAGAGTAAGTGAAAGCATCATCGGCACAACAACAACACAGAACTGTAATACGGTGGTGGTTAGTGCCTGAAACAATAATTAAACATATACCATTCAGTGTAAAATCCATTTCTGTACATAATATATTATATATGATATATATATAAGTCACAGGGGTTGAAGACCTTCCATCAACCACTAATTATTATATTATTCGGCTACCTGTTACCACGATCATATTTTATAAAGCTGATCTACTGCATTACCTTAAAAGGCTTCAAATGTATAAAAAGGCAACTACACATACAAAAGACACTTAACCAATTTCATGTTTTGAAATGGGAAGAACAATCTTCACTAACAAAAGCTCATTAACACTTTATCATAAAGTCGAAATACACATACAAATTGTATCCCATGCAAAACATCTTACAAGGGCAAGATGAAAGTCTGTGGGGGGCCAGATCTGGGTTGTAAAGTGGATTAGGCAACAATGTTCAACCACTACTGGGATGGCCATTTTGAAGGTTTGCTACTGTTTTGCAATCTACTGATTTAAAAATCTTATACAAAGATGTAACAATCACTTGTGAAACACTTGTGTTATCTTTGTTAATAGCTGAGCAAGTGAGGCATTACATTTTTAATAACCCTCTTGCAATTGTAAATACACACCTGTGCAAGCCCCACTAAACTGCTCAGGGCTATTGAAAACAGCAGTAAAGACTTTTCAGAATACTTGGTAGTGAGCCGTCCAATAACAACACCCTGGATTACCTGGAATATCAGGCAGAATATAAAATTGCACACAAAAAATAGTCTATATATAACTATAAAATATAACTATAACAGGGATATGGATTAGTACATAGATGTTTTTACCATCTGCACCACACCAAAGTATGCTAAAAGATAACCATTTTGCTCTGCCTGCAGCTGAAAAAAATTCATGGTGATGATGGAGAACATGACCTGAAAAACACCTGCAAAATTTGTAAAATGTTAAAACATTGTAAACAAAACATTTTATAACATGCATTTGTCAAATTGCTTTCCAGCCAGTGATTAAAGTTTCCTGGTGCTGTAACCGCTTTGAATTAAATAATACGTATTAACTATTAGTGTTTGGAAGACGACTTACCAGAAGGTAATCCTGAAATAATCTTCACAGTAAAAGTTTTTGCAACACCTGGAAACTTCATTAACCTGACAATCTCCCCTATGTTAAATACAGAGCCCACTTCCTTTTCTGTACACACACAATAAAAGAACTTTCTTTAAAATCATCACATATCAACAATTCATTGCCAATAAATTATGATAATGTAATGTCTAAATTATGCAGTATTTACATTTTATTTATGTAAAATAATGTTACATTTCAAATGTTTATCATCATGTCAACATATTATCTATGTAATTTAAAATATTCGACAGGATGAGGCATAACCTTAGATATGTACAGTATGTTGCCTCTTATGGGTTATATTTTTTAGCTCCTTAAAGATCAATAAATAAGACATTATTATATTATTATAAGTGTATTATATCACATTTATTCTTCATATCTGTATTAGAATTGTGAGGGTGCTTACTGGGTAAAGGCAGGGACTTAGACATACAGCCAAGACATACAATTATGCAAATAATTACACTTACAGACAAATTTAGTATCGGCAGTTCACCTTGTACTAAAGAGTGAACGCTTAGGAGTGCTAGTATGATCAACCTTATTATCTTTAGCCCAATATTTTATTTTGATTATTTAGCAGCACATTATCAAAAGTAATTGACTTCAAGTTGAAGTTCAAGCTAACAAATAAATGTATGCATCATACGGTCATCCTCCTTTTTGGTGTGCATTTTAGTGCTTTCAGGAATAAAATTCCGCACCAACAGTAGACTGATTAAACTTCCTCCTGCTGCAACACAAGCTGCAAACTTCTCCCTGAAAACCATCACAAAACCATAAAGTCACATATTTGTAAATTAACAGGTATCGAAAATATGAAAATATGTTAAGGTTTTAATGAGATACATACTGAAAAAGTAAATAAAATGCAAAATTGGTTAAAGCATTTTTTTTTCAGACAACTTAATTCCACCTTACATAAGATGAACAATGGGATAGGCTCGAGTTTACATGATTTTTAGAATTGTGACTACCAACAAATCCAAAGAAAGTCATGCTGTTCTGATCTTTTATGATTATAGCTTTATTATAATTTTTGTTGATTATTTTTTTTTTATAAAAGTTGTTTTGTGATCGAGGAGATACCCATAGCGTGTGCTCAGGGTGCCCCCTAGTGACGATCCTGTGACCATGCCAATGGCAAAACATAGACCAAGCTTTGCCAGGGCATCTGCACGTTTCTCATTTTCAGTGAGGTCTGCTACAACCATCTGTGCTCCTGCATACAAATACAAGCACAAACTAAAAGTTAAAGAACTTAGGTTATAAAACCTACTTGATCTATTAGTGTCAACCTGTGTATGCAAAGTACAAAAAAGGTTCCTCTGCTGTTAACTTAGCCACAACACAACATATTTCCATTAAAAAAAAAAAAAAACTTCCAAAAAGAGTTTTATGCATGTTCTGTGCTTTCCACATAAGGGTATACATCAGCCAGCAGGTGTCAAGGAGCTCATGCATGGTTTCTTGTCTTCCTCTGTGTATGATTAATATTGCCTTTAAAACCCTGTTTATCGTACAGATTTAGTACAAATTAGTCACACACAGTCACACACACACACACACACACACAGACACACACCGTCACAAACAGTGTGTAAATATACTTAGAACAGAAGATTGTGATTAAAAATTAGTGTCGTTTATTCAACAAATGTAAATGTGTCAGTAAATATGAGCAAGCACTGTTTAGAAGTGAATGAATAAGTTGCTCAACTAAACAGCATGTATGCTTATTCTAAACTATCTATAAGATCATTTAAAACAAAAAAGAAATTTTAGTGTGCATGGTACCCACTGCGAAACTTTGATGCTAAAGGTAAATACATCAAAATGTGCTCTGATTTATCATTTATAAACTCATAGCATAAGCACCTTAACCTCTGTCTTTGCAGAGACTGGCCTTTTCTCCTTTTTTTACTTACGGTGGAAATTGGGCATGTGTCTGGTTGTAATTTGAGTAGTCTTGGGGCAAAAGATTTTAATAAGCCTGTCTAATCTGTGGATTGTCTGCAAGAAACGTGTGATTGTAAAAATTGAATATTAGCAAAGAATAAAAGCATTAATAAAATGATTAATTCCTCAATGCTGGGCCTTTTGTGCATTAGGATCTACATGACTTTATGCACGACCTTGCTTTTACACTTGCTTTTACATTTGCTGAATATATCAATGTACAGGTAAAGTGCTCTGCTAGTCCACATCTAGTCCCTTCAATCCTGAAAAGCAATAGATACACTGTTTATAATATAAAGCAGGAATGATTGTTACCTGGCATGACATGCATAAACACGGCAGGTAGTTTGTGCAGAAAAAGCAATATGGCACTGTCAGCTGCAGCCAACAACAAAAAATAAATCACTGATGCCATGCAGGATAGAGACAGAGCGGCACGTGCTCCGAAAACATCAGCAAACCTATAAAAATAAGCAAAACAACATTACACAAAGGACAAGGACACATAAAAAAGCCATAAACACTTGTACACTGTATACATGTATTACCTTCCATACACAGGGCCCCCCAGCAGCTGAATTACTCCCACTGTAGTCTGCAGGTACCCAAACCAGAGTGTGTCGAAGCCCATCTTTTTGGCCAAATACTGCACAATATAAAATACATGGATCAAAAATCAAAACAAACAAAATATTTAAAAATGAATTAATCTTGGGTTCTTACTGAAAGTAATATATGATAATTATATAAAAATATTATAAGCAAGGGGCAGTACGATGGCTTAGTGGTTAGCACGTTCGCCTCTCAGCACTAGGGATTCCTGGTTCGAATCCCCATCTGGGTGGAGTTTCCATGTTCTCCCCGTGTCCGCGTGGGTTTCCTCCAGGTTCTCCGGTTTCCTCCCACAGTCCAAAAACATGGATCAAGTCAATTGAGTTCTCCAAATTGCCCCCTATAGAGTGTGTATGTGTGAGTGAGTGTGTGCCTAGCGATAGATTGGCGTCCTGTCCTGGGTCTGCCCAGCACCCGAGACGTTCTCCCCTGGATGGGCATGGGGAACCCCACCGCGACCCTAATGTAAGACAAAGCAGAAGATAATGAATGAATGAATTATAAGCAAGGCAGCATGGTGGCTTAGTGGTTAGCCTCTTAGGGCTGGGGATCCAGGTTCGAATCCCAATCGGGGTGGAGTTTTCATGTTCTCTCCGTGTCCGTGTGGGTTTCCTCGGGGTTCTCTGTTTTACATAGACAACCTCAGGGTTATGTTCTTATTCATCTTGTCTATACTATTAGTAACAGACATGTGGAACTTAAAGAGTGTTGTCCTCTCATATTATTGCAGAATCTTACATGCCTTTATGTGTTTGATATTCCTCCAAACTTCTCGACTAACCTCTATTCCAAAATTTAATAACAGTAGCTCCATTCAGGACTTAACAAATTACATTTTATTATTCGTAAAAAGCTACAACTTTCAGACAAGCATTTGTACCTCACATTATATTTCTATATATTTATTATATTATATATATATATATATATATAAGATTAAACTAAATTAAACCACCTCCTTTACAGGATCTAAGTTACCAGTAATATATTGCTACACATCAAGCCTATGCAAGCCATACATGCACTATGTAAACATAGGTATTCCACACCTTCATATGCACTCTGACACAGTACACCCAAGATACACGTGACTGCTCATAGGCCTCGCAGAAATAAAAAAATAATAATCAAGGTCTTGCTTAACCAAACTTTAAGCATCTAACAAATAGTTTATTTGAACTGCTGGCTGCCAGTGTGTGCGTGTGTGCCCAGCGATGGATTGACGGCCTGAACTGGGTGTATCTGCCCAGTGTCCGAAACTTTCTTCCCTGCTTGGGCCCCTATTTTATGTCATATTACTTTATTTGCAGCGATATATGCTTATTTATAAAGCTAAATATTTTGGACAAAAATACATGACAGGCTGCAGTGTAATGTGAATTGAGTTGTTGTTGAAAGTAAATTAAACTGGGTAAAAATCTTAGAGGGTGGCACGGTGGCTTACTTATTAGCATGTTCACGTCTTAGTGCTGGGGATCCAGGTTCGAATCCAATCTGGGTGGAGTTTCCATGTTCTCCCCGAGTCAGCGTGGGTTTCCTCCAGGTTCTCCGGTTTCCTCCCACAGTCCAAACACATGGATTCAAATTCATTTGAATGCTCTAAATTGCACCATATAGTGTGTGTTTGTTGTGTGAGTGTGTAAACTGGGGGGGACCCTAGTAGAGGATTAAGCGGAAGATAATGAATGAATGAAAAGAAAATCTTAGAACAGACACACTTACATCAGTTTTCTGTTTGTACACTGTTGTTGTATAATTACATTAGAAATGTATAAGTCTTACAACTGGGCGGCACGGTGGCTTAGTGGTTAGCACGTTCACCTCTCAGCGCTAGGGATTCCTGGTTCGAATCCCCATCTAGATGGAGTTTCCATGTTCTTCCCGTGTCTGTGTGGGTTTCCTCTGGGATCTCTGGTTTCCTCCCACAGTCCAAAAACATGGATCAAGTCAATTGAATTCTCAAAATTGCCCCATATAGAGTGTGTCTGTGTGAGTGAGTGTGTGCCCAGTGATGGATTGGCGCCCTGTCCTGGGTCTATCTGCCCAGCGCCCGAGACGTTCTCCCCTGGATGGGCATGGGGAACCCCACCGCGACCCTAATAGAGGATAAAGCGGGAGATGAATGAATGAATGAAGTCTTACAACTAAGATACAACTGTTTTCACTATCGCTTTATTAATTACATTTTTACAAACCTTGTGTCAGGGAGCCTGTCCAAGTTCAATAAAATGGTAAAGTGTGACAGTCAGAAAAAACACATCAGGAGACTGTTGGATTTTTTTTTACTACGATTCTTCTTCTTATTATTATTTTTTTTTACAACTGGCCCCATGTTTTTATTTATTATTATATATTATTTTTTTTTTTTTACAGTTTACCCCAGATACTGGTGGCTGTGGTTCAGTCTTACCGGAGTCACTGAGAACTGAAGGAAGAGCCAGGTAACGTCCAAAGCGACGATCAAGTAGGTAACGTATATAACCTTTTGAATTTTCGCGGCTTTGAGTTGATCCATAATTATAAGGTCACTCGTGTGTTACTCTGGACCACTTTTATCTCTTAACAGCAATGTAGTGCTCCTCACTTTCCTCTCAGAAACACGCAGATTTCCTCTTTGCAAACCAGCAGATTGTCCAGATCTTGTCCAGACATCAAACTTTGGACCTATACCACAGAACTGCAACGAACAAAACAGGCCGGTTTTTAAATCGCATTAAAACCTTTTTTTATTTAAAACAAACAAACAAACAAAAAACACAACAACTATATTCGTTAAAATAAACAAAATAACCAATGTATCTTAAAACACCGGTTTCCGTGTCGCTACAAAATTAGGGACCATCTCAAAAGTGCAGAAAAGGAAATGTTTGCAATGCCTGACGTGAACTGCAAGTCACATCCGATTCATTTGAATCGACTCCTTTTCCCTGAATCGTCTCAAAAGTTCATTGTAGTGTTTAGCTCTATTTACTTTACACGGTATTATATGATTATATTCATTCATTATCTCCCGCTTTATCCTCTATTAGGGTCGCGGTGGAGTTCCCCATGCCCATCCAGGGGAGAGCGTCTCAGGCGCTGGGCAGATCGACCCAGGACAGGGCGCCGATCCATCGCTGGGTACACACTCACACACTCAAACTCACTCTATATGGGGCAATTTAGAGAACTCAATTAACTTGATGCATGTTTTTGGACTGTGGGAGGAAACCGGAGAACCCGGAGGAAACCCACGCGGTCACGGGGAGAACATGGAAACTCCACCCAGATGGGGATTCGAACCGGGAGTCCCTAGCGCTGAGAGGCGAACGTGCTAACCACTAAGCCACCGTGCCGCCTATATGATTATATATTTCGCAAATTTTTAATGGCTTTCTAATCAAACCTAACATATAACATTTATTAGATAAACAAATCTCTCCAAAACAAATCACTCCAAACATTAGTTATCTATATCTAGCAGTGACTAGTGCAGCAAATTGCTCCATTTCCCATATAACACCAAAATGATCAGTTTTGTGTTGTTTTAACGAGCACTAAAATCTCTTTTAGAAGGTCATTAAAGTCTTTTAAGAGCTGAAAACAATACCCAAGCGACATCTGGTGGTTAAAACCAGTAGTGTTAAGTATAGCAGAGTTTTTTTGCAAATCTTCCAAAATTCTACCACACTCTTCTGACTGATATGTTGAGTTCTGACAAAGATTCGTCCTGTAAATTCAACCAGTTGCCATGGAGATGTTTATTTACACCCGATTAGCTCTTTGGGGGTTCAGGCTTATAGGGACTTGTAAAACTGCTTCAAGACAATGCATTGTTGTTGTAACTTGAACTTGTTTGGCCATGTGATGTAGATTCAGGCAGGTAGCTGTGTGGAAATTATTTTTTATCCTGACAGTACATCAGGGGCATTACCCATTCTTTCTTCAGTTCTGATTATTTGCACCTTTGCTGACTAGTAACACAACTTTTGTTTACCTTATAATATAATTACATTTACATTTGGTCATTTAGCAGACAGTTTTATTCAAAGCCACTTACAAAGCAAGCACAGGGTTGGCCACAACATTCCTGGAGCAGTGTGGGTTAAGGGTCTTGTTTAAGGACCCACATTGGAAACTTTAGTGGACCTGGTATTTAAAACATACCCACAGCATTTTTTTACCACTATCTTTAGAGGAGGCATAGTATGTGTCTTTTGTGCCTTGTGGTCTGTTTGATTGACACACATTGATTTGGTCCAAAAATTAGTTTAGGTGGTATTCCTAAAACCTTAATGGTTTATTATTTATTTACTAGTCATGGAACCCTAAAGAAAACAAGTTTTATTGTAAAGTATCAAAAAATACCACATCTGCATTTTAACTGGAAGGTAAGGAGGTGTAGTATTTAAGCCCTGTATTCCATATTCTAAAAAAAAAAAAAAAAAAAAAAAACTAAAATACTGTGTGACTAAAATTCAATATAATATTATTTTTTAATAAATCCTGCTTTTGTTTCTACTGTTGTTTGGCCTTTTGGTGCAGAGAATAACAAAATATCCCAACGTCTGGTTTGCTCGAATAAGTGGGTGTTTAATTAAACATGGTAATTAAGTATCTGGCTTTCAAAACATGATCCATATAGTCCCACAGGACCGACCAGATTCAGAATCTCGACTGAAAGCTTGGGGAAATATCCAGTGAACAAACAACGAAGCTGCTGAAATGGCATTATCCGATCCTCGCCACCTCATCCTGGTGCTCCGTTACCTAGGTTACCAATCAGACACGTACAGTGGATGTCCAGGCGCCGGAGAAAACCACAAAATGCAGAAGTGCGCGTCGTAAACGGAGACAAGACGCGCTAACGCACCCCCACCTTCCTCGCGCACCCCCGCATCAAACACACTTTCCTCATCTTTTCTTGTAATCGGTAGAAAGCGGAAGGTTTATGGTCTTTCTGCAGGGATCGCAGCTTCTCACACTGCCTTTTCTTCTTCCTCCGCACGCCCGCGAGAGGGTTGTGATGGCAACATTACTGACGATGCAGGAGCCATGGCGCTCATCCTCACCATCTCCATCGGTGTACTAATAGGTAAGTGCGCGTTGTGGCTTTGCGCCTCGCCCAAACAGCGCTGGCTAACGTTACAGAGGAATGCAAATGCGTTCGATACACATTACAAACGGAACATTAACAGAATCCAAAACCCTTTCCGCTACCGCAGCCTCTATTTAGCATCCGCGTGGATTTGAGGAAACTGAATGCAGTGGAGTCCGAGCGCGTTTGCAATGCACCGCAGAGCAGAATCCTTCATTCTCTCGTTTTATCCTGATGTAGTCAATTCAACAAGTTCTGTTAGAAAACCAAACCTGTAACTACAGTGTCCTCAATATCGTATTAATGACCTTTAAAAAATCTGCATTACCAGCATACTGTTTGACAGGAAGATTTATTGCTCGGTTTATTAAAGTGGACTTATTGGTTAATTGATACACATACAGGACAATTTCTATAATATACATGCAACAGATTAGCATGCAAGAAACGTTGCCTTATCCATCTCCATAATAATCCACTTTGCATAAAAAAAAAAACTAAAGGTTTGGCTTTATTATTAAAAAATAATAACCATACAATAGGAGCAATGCTTTTTTGCTTACTTGTGGTTATATCTCAATATAACACTTCAACACGATGTATAATGTAACGCAGACATTGTGTTATGTTATTAAAAAATTTGACTTGAGGTTCCTTATATCTTAAAATACACGTCTATGTCGCCAATGATCACCAGATAACTTAAGGCATGCTGTAAAGACATGTCATTCAAGAGCATGTCATTCACATCTATGTTGTAATAACCACAATCATGTACTTTAGATACATTTAAATTAAGATACATATTAAAATATTTAAAATTCGAAACTGAATTATTTATTCAAACCAGGAATGTAAAAACGTTGCTGTAGCCAGATTAAAACAATACCATTAATTTTAACTGTCCTTCATTTTTGGAAAACTGTCTCATAAAGTTGTTGTGATTTTGAACACATTTCAATGTTATATGATTCCTAATATTTCAAAATTAGACATTATCTTATGCTTTACGAACCAAATAAAATAATGTAAAATTGATCTCAATCTGTATTTGTATTTTCCCAACGTTCCTGAGATTTGGGCGACACACAGTGGTAAAACTATGTATCTATATTTCAAGTGTCCAAATTCTATCAATAAGGGAATTTATATATGTATATATATATATATATATATATATATATATATATATATATATATATATATATATATATATATAACGAATATGGATTAGTTTCTAGTTATTTCATTCCACACTTTTTGATATTATCTAAACAAACCTTAATCTAATCAAGCATAATCATAATTTAAGACAGACAGTAAACGGTCATTAATCAGAGTGTGTTCATATTCAATTGTTTTGTATTCTGTATACATTTGAAGTTTACATAATTCCTTTTTTATACATCTGATTGAGTATTTTTAAAAATAAAAATTTACAGAAAAAAAATCTTTAAAAAAGCCCTTTAATGGAAGCAGAATTTTTTTTGTCCAAACTATATTTTCTGTAAACTTTTTCATATGTAGAATTTTCATACAACGTAACTGTGTATTTGTGATTTGAAAATAATATTTTTTATAGTTTGGAGTTGAAAAATAAGTCTGAAAATTATTGATTCTTTGCTATACTTACCTCAGTCTCCCCAACCCTCTTCCCTTACTCTGTGTCTGTGTCTCTTTCTCTGTCTGTGTGAATGACTCAATGCTCTCGAAATATTTAACACTTTGTAGCCTGGTGTTTAGAAATAATAGCAATGAAACATATAGGAAAAATGAGTGATCTTATGTTGTATTACATCTTGTTTAGCACAAAACACAAAACGCGAATAAAAAAGAGGTAAAAAAAACAAAGTTGTCATAGACAACGACAAAACACTGACAGAAGTTTAAAAACACAGACTTGCAATTTAAAAAAACAGAGTTAGACCCGTTTTCCAACAATAGCAGATTTTACTCATAGACTGATCATTGATCATTGAACCACTGCTGTACTGAGGATTAAAGGCAATAATTAAACAAACCATTTATTTATTTTATTTAAATATTAACTTTACAAATTAAAGATGTGAAACAAATATAGAAATGAAGTGCACACTGAACTATAAAACAGTTTTGCATAATTTATTAAATTTTACATAGATTAAGAAATTTTGATTGGAGCAAAACAATCAAAATTTACACATTACAACAGCTTTCTGTAAAAGAGATTCTCTATATAGTAAATAGTATTTTTGATACATGTAAGGATAAAACAAAAAGATATAGTATATATGTGGCAGATATATAAAAAATGTAAAAATGTATTATTGCCACAAGCCTATGTGCTTTTGGCTGAAAGCCTTTATGCCTAGGACAAAGCCACACGGCATTTGGTTATGTAATGTTTATAGTCATTTATATTTCGTGCTGGATTGGTTCAGTTGTCAAGCGGCCCACATGGAAAACGACCAGTAGTCCAGATGGCCAAGCCGCCACTTGTTCCAGAATAATAATCCCTTAGATATTTCACCCATACGTTTAGATCTTAGCCTTATTTATTTATTTATTTACAACAAACGTATTTAATCAGAGTTAATATACATATACAATTTTTACATAAATATGACATTTCAAAGATACAAAATATTTTACAAATAACATAATTGTATTAAGATTTTAGCAATAGTTTCTGTACCAGATGAAAAACACTATTATTTCCCTTAAAAAAGGAATCTTGGCAAATTTAGTCACTGTGTTGTCCTCGGAACAAAAATGCCCCTGATGTACTGTCAGGATAATACTATACAAATAGTAACAGAAAATACAGAGTACCGAAAATGTGGAAAATCCTATTAGCCTTGTCAATGCTCAGTCAGTGTGGTACCTTTATTAGGAAAACGTAATCATATGATCAATATGAGTGAGACCTGCAAAGTAAGCTGGCATTTGGGAAAGCAGATACTGAAGAGCTGTTTACAGATCTTATGACCTAAGGACTAAAAGGAAATATAATTATATAAAACTAAATCAAAGTTTGGATAGGTTTTTAGCTATATATGCCAAAAACACTTATGTGTTACATCTACATTACACCAGATGACCTCAGCTTCACAACTGACAAAGGGTCCAGGTTGCCCCACAATGTATATGAAAGGACAAACCACTTACAGACTATATGTTTACAGTTCCAAACTACTGTTTTTAGTTTTGCCATTGTGGATGGTTTTAAAACAATCAACGTCTCCAATAAGACTGACGTTAAAGTAGGCCTGTTTATTGCCTGTAATGAAATACTATCTATGTATTTGCGGCTGCTGTTAACAAGAGGGTACTTTTCATGGCATTATTCATAGCAATTCTTACTATATAAGAGCAGAAAATATTGAAGGGCCTTCAGCTGTTGTTCGAATAGAGATGGTAATGGGTAATATTCATTAGCAATTATGATGAGAAAAAAGACAGACAAAAGAGAAAGGAGCAGGGGTTATGAGAGAATATATAATTATGCACCTTATTTATCATCACTCCTAGTACTGTGTGTGTCACAGAAAAAAAAAAAAACTATTGTGCTCTGGAAAATTCTTTCTGTGAGTCACATGCATAATGTACATTGGTAAATGTTTGTAAATGCCAAAATGCAAGACAATACATATATTACATCCCTAATGTATGTTTGCACATCAAGTGTAAAATGCTTAACATGCTTTGCCTATTAATGTTTAAATTATATAATTTGATGACAAAATCTTACTCAAATGCTGTCTAATAAAATTCTGCATGTACTTTCATGCATATTTTAAAAACATTACCTACTTTTTAGCCTTCATTTTTAACAGTTGTGCACATAGCTTTTGATATTATTGACTAGAGAACCTTTACTTCAGTCTTAGGCACTTATGTCTCCAACGCCCTCAAAGTGGTGCTTGGCCTTTCTGTGGCACTCATAAGGCTCCCTTTTCACTCCTGTATTGACTGACAACATTGTTAAGACAGTACCTGAAGATAGCTTTCTTCAAACCTAGATTTCATTTAGTAACCTAAACATTTATTAGACTGTTTCTAAAGAATGGTCTTTACTAATGCATACATTTGTTAAAGCACAATGTTGATACACAAGTTTCAAGTTTCTTGAAAAACTAAACAACTAAATCTTAAGTGTGCATGTGCAACCTGAACAGAACCATAAATCAATTCATTTTAAAGCAAGAAATTAACATATATGTGTATATATATATATACACATATATGTTATATGTGTTTTCCTGTTTTACTGCAGCCACTGACCTTAATTTTATTTTTTACAGAAATTTGGAACAAGTACAACATGACAAAGCCACCAGACAAACATAACATGCTCACACCACAAGAGAATAACATATCACTTACTGCTAACCCTCTGCCAGCTGCTCTGTGGAGGAGATTGTGGAGGGCAAGTGTTACAGCTGGTGCATATCTCATTTTATACACACTGTCCCAAGTTACTGTAAGTCTGCACATTAAACACATAACATTAGATTTGCCTGTGTATAATGATCAATATAATACTTGTGTCTTGTCAGAAATTCTTAGATACTTGGGGTCTTAGCTTAATTTCTCCAAATTTTCTTGTTGTTGATAATGTTGAAAAAATGCTTGTCTGTAAAAATAAAGCTTTGTAAAAATGTTAATCTTCAGTAATAAGGAAAGTTTGCACTGTGCATTAAGCTTAAATTTGTTCTCATCAAACCACAGAATTCTATTGCAACATTCCCCCTGGGAATTAAAAGTTATTTAGTAGCATAAATGTCATACAATCCCTGTAAACATTTTCACCCTCATTAAAAGATGTTCATGTGATGTTCTGCAGGGTTTGTGGGTTCTCTACATGTTAAATGGATATAGAGCTTTTCCAGCAGCACATAAGGTGTTGGGACTATTGAAATACATTTTGTCTTCTACAGAATCATCTGACCAACAGGTAAATAAAAAAAAAAGTGTTTTTAAATATGGTTTCATTTAGTTGATCATTTTGCAGACCATAAAATGATCATGTAATGATTTTATTTTTTATTTCTTAAGTTAAGTATTATGTAAAGTCAGTTAAAATTAGGCACCTCAAATCAGTCAGTTTGGCTTGAGCCCATAATTGATATAGTATGACTGTGCACTAATGCACAAAGGAAAGTCTTAAGTTTGGCATCCTCCAGACATTACTGTCCTCCAGACATAACTTTAATATATCTTTTTAATCGTGGCACTTAAAGAGGGAAATCTTATTTTTCTATGAAAGAACAATACTTACTGTGATACTACTTTTATCAATACATTTATAAATACAAAATATTTTTGTAACTTTTATGGCAAAATATTGTGAAACCTTTTTTCTTGAGGATATTTACTTCTTTTTGAGGCTTCTTGGTTACATTTAAAAAGTAAATGATACAATAATAAAAGTACAATAATTTCCACATACCTATGTGTGCAGATGGAGATTTGGAAAGTAGAATGTGTATGTCCGCTGTTAGCAACACTGTTCCTTGGTGTTGTGATCCTTGGAACTGGAGTAAGTACTTCAAAATGAATGTTAGAATAGTACTTTAATAGTGTTCCATATCACACAGTAACAGTGACACTCTCTATTTCTCTAGGCATTACTCTGCATTAAAACTTTGGTCCCAAATAATTACACTGGCTTCCATGATGACCGTCGTCAATCCATGAGCAGACAGCCATCTTTTACTTACTCAGAATGGACTGACTCTAAAAAAGAGGACTTCTATGATCTGGATACAGTTCCAGACACACCCGTGTTTGACTGTTTTATGGACATAAAAACAGATGACGATCCAACTACTCTCAAGGTCAAACCTGTTGGCCTTCAGGAAAGGTAAATATGGTCTACAATATATAGTAAATTTTACTCAAATGCTTAGTTATAATGGACAGTAGTGTTACTCACATATAGCAGCGGTACTTAGTAACTTGAAAGATACATAAAAAAACAATATAGAAGACATTAATGTTGCATAAAAAGCTTTAAAAAGACTACATGCAAATTATATATATTACTATTTATAATGCGGCCATTTATAATGCGCCAAAATCTCTCACGATAACAAGGGATATGTGCCTGTGTCTATGGCATAGGTGCTTTATACATTTGTTAAAATTGACACTAAAAGCATATTCTTGAAATTGTTAAGTGTTTTAGACTTATTAATAAAATTAATTAATAAAACACTATGAAGGGCGGCACGGTGGCTTAGTGGTTAGCACGTTCGCCTCTCAGCGCTAGGGATTCCCGGTTCGAATCCCCATCTGGGTGGAGTTTCCATGTTCTCCCCGTGTCCGCGTGGGTTTCCTCCGGGTTCTCCGGTTTCCTCCCACAATCCAAAAACATGGATCAAGTTAATTGAGTTCTCTAAATTGCCCCATATAGAGTGTGTGTGAGTGTGTACCCAGCGATGGATTGGCGCCCTGTCCTGGGTCTATCTGCCCAGCGCCCAAGACGTTCTCCCCTGGATGGGCATGGGGAACCCCACCGCGACCCTAATAGAGGATAAAGCGGGAGCTAATGAATGAATACTATTTATAATGCAGCAGATGTTTATGGTTTACTACAAAAAGGTATAAAGCGTATCACATTGCACAGTACTTATCTACATTCTGATATATTTTTAACAACATTCCTATTTTAAAACATATCATGTATAATAATTGAATAGTTTTACCCATTTTATTATATTTGGCATAACATGTTCACCGGCGGCACGGTGGCTTAGTGGTTAGCACGTTCGCCTCTCAGCGCTAGGGATTCCCGGTTCGAATCCCCATCTGGGTGGATTTTCCATGTTCTCCCCGTGTCCGCGTGGGTTTCCTCCGGGTTCTCCGGTTTCCTCCCACAGTCCAAAAACATGGATTAAGTTAATTGAGTTCTCTAAATTGCCCCATATAGAGTGTGTTTGAGTGTGTGAGTGTGTGCCCAGTGATGGATTGGCGCCCTGTCCTGGGTCTATCTGCCCAACGCCCGAGACGTTCTCCCCTGGATGGGCATGGGGAACCCCACCGCGACCCTAATAGAGGATAAAGCGGGAGATAATTAATGAATGAACATGTTCACCAGGCTTCAAATAAGAGTTCAATGAATAAAATGGATTTTGAATGAATGTCTTATTTTCATTGAACATGTCCTAAACATGAAAACAAGTTACACCCCAATCACCCTGTTTTATGCTCTACAGAAGAGGCTCCAATGTGTCTCTGACTTTGGACATGTGTACTCCTGGTACCACAGAGCCCTATGGGGCAATGCTGTCTCCTCGTGATCAGAGCACACAAGAGTACCTGGAGAATGCTTCTAATCTTCTCACACCTGCAGAGCTGCACAAACGGGCTATGGATGAGGCTGCTTTACAAGCTGAGTTCTATGTATGTTTTTTTTTTATGTATTCATCTATTATTCATAACATTTGCCTGTGATGACATGGTGGAGCATGCACATTGAGGGGAGAATGTTTTGGGCTGTAGCATATACACCCAGTACAGGCCTTCTATCTATTTTTGGGACACTTACACTATTCGGGGCAATTTAGATGGGGCAGTTCAGAGTAGTCAGTTCACCTTAAATCCATGTTTGAATGTTGAATCTTAAAAAAAAATATTTAATTCAGTTATTTTGTGTTTTTTTTTTCTTAACTAGGAAACACCAATGAATTTTGTGGACCCCAAAGAATATAACTTCCCTGGTGTAGTGAGAAAGAATCGCTACAAAACCATTTTGCCAAGTGAGTGCTTACATATTTTGCACAAATATATTTGTGTGTGAAAATAGACTGAATATTTTATCCTTTTATCTCAACTGTATAACAATGTTAATAACAATAATATTTTTTTAATTAAAAAATGAAGACGGCAAGATGGCAAGAAATATTATTTAGTTATTCTAGTAAACACGCACTGAACTTTTACAATAAACATTAAAGGGTTATGACCTGAGTAAACAGAGTAAAAATACTTACAGTATGTAAGAAAAAAAAACAGATGGTAAGTGAATTAAATAAAACATTATTATTTTGTTGTCACACTTTTATCATAAAAAGTGGGGTTGTGTTGCTTTTTTGATATTGGACAGATTAATTATTATTATAGATATTGCACATACCAGAAACAAAATAATGAATTACTTATTGCAATCGTAAAAGTTTGCTATTTGCTTTTGAAGCCTCCTATAAGTAATTCAGAAATTATTTTCTTTCCTATTGCATGTAATGTTTTATGAAAATGAGCAAAACAATAATTATCTTGTTGAAGAGCAACACAAAAATGTGGTTACAAAGGGTTGATACAAATAACTAACTAATATCAGTATGCTTTTTAAGTTTCTAACTTTCCACGCAGTAACAGTTGGGGAAAGCTTAGTTGCTACAAAGGCTAAGGCTAAGATTTTGCTTAGTTTTAAAACTGACATTAAGCATTTTCATTTTCATCAAGGATCAAATAGATTTTCACAAAATTCAATGACTGAACTGAATTTTTTTTTTTTATTATTGGACATTTTCATTTATTGAATGAACATGGATATATTCAGTACATACAGAATTTGTGTATTGCTATTGTTTTCCACTTGTTAACCCAACCAGGCCCCTCTAAGAAGAATGAGTGTTTTGAGGGATCAGACTTGGAAGAATTGTAAAGCTGTTTTGAAACAATGTACTATTGTAAAACCAATTGTAACTAAATTTAACTGGAACTTCACATTAAAACTGCTATTCTTTAAACTTACACAGACACACACAGTAGAGTTTGCTTGCAAACCACAAATGAAGATGACTTTCTCAGCACTTACATAAATGCTAACTATTTGAAGGTAAGTTATTTTAAGTATGTTTTGATCATTGTACATTAGCAGTGAGACATACAACATATGTGACCAGTCATTTATGTATATTTTTATATATTTATATTTAACCACAAATTATCATCCGGTCAATGTCTGCATGATAAGTAAAAACAGCCTAAATAATTTTGTTTTTGCCTTGTTAAAAGGGCCAATTGAAGCAACACCAGTCCAACTGGTGACTTTTTAATTTTGGTCAGGTATGCATTTTTCGATGTGGACCAAATGAATTTTTACACTTTATAACAGCGGCTGACAATGGACAGCAGATGGCAGCAATGGAATAGTGTAGATTTACAGGTACATTCATTTTCATAGAATTAATGGGGCTGGTACTTTCACATACAAGCCTGATTTAATAATTGTTGTTTATACATAGCTATGAATGCCTAATTTTTTTTAAATAAAAGTAAAACATGTAAAAATATAATAGCAATAACATTTGAAATAGAACAATATGTAAGTATTAAACATACCAATAAACCATAAAACAATAAAAAAAATAAAAGATATAGATTCTGAAAAAAGTAAGTATATGTTTAAAATTTCAAGGAAAGATTTGTATTGTGTATTTATAAAAACAAATAAAATGAGTAATACCAGTGGTGGAGAGTAAGTTTGTTGCTGTTTTGGGAATAGAAACAATCATCATTTACAAACATATCTACCACATTTACTAGCATAAATATAACATGCATAACGATTGTAACAAATCAGAGCCCAAACACACAAATCAAAACATTTAAAAGTTCAAATAATTTGGACAATAGGTAACTAGTGAGAAATGCATGCAAACAATAGCTTAGTGATTAACAACCGAGTAGACTTTTTATATTAACTAATTAAAGCAAAACAGCAGTAACAGCAGCAGCAGTTGTGATTTTATCTTGAAGATGGTATTTGCTGTTTACTATCGCTAAAGATATATTCACATTTATTTAATTGAGTTTTACTTTTTTGTAATTTTAGGGCTATGGCGGACAAGAAAAAGTATACATTGCCACACAGGGTCCAACTGTAAATACAGTGGGAGATTTCTGGAAGATGGTTTGGCAGGAACAATGCCCAATTATAGTAATGATCACGAACATTGAGGAGAAGAATGAGGTAATTGTAAAATCACTTGAAACTATATAAAAACTATATCAAAGATGCAAAAAAGCATTTGATTTTGGATGTTAAAAAGGTTGTTTATACATGTTGTTTGTATAAGAATGCACGTGTGTGTGTGTGTGTGTGTCTGTTTGTATGTGTGTGTGTGTGTGTGTGTGTGTGTGTGTGTATTTTGTAACTTTCTTTGTTTTTTTATACTTTATATTTCTCTATATTTTGCACTTTCATGCGAGAGAGAACTGTATTTTGATTTTATGTCTTGGACTTTTTGAGAATTGACAATAAACAATCCTTGAGTATATAACTACAGTTATTACAGGCACCCAACAGAAGAGATATAAATATAGACCTTTGCGTATGTTTACAGAAATGTACAGAGTACTGGCCTGAAGACAGTATGTGCTCTGAAGGTATTGAGATCACTGTAAATCAGTTAATCCAAGCAGATGACTACAGTCTAAGGATTTTCACTGTGAAGGTACCTCATTCTGCCCTGAACATTGCACAAGTGTTATTTAATAAATTTGCACTGGGAAGAACTGATATCATCTTAGTCTAGTACAATAAATCAAAATTTAAAACCTAAGCTCGTGTGTGTGTGTGTGTGTGTGTGTGTCTATGTAGTATAAGGAGGAGGAGCGCAGTCTCAGGCACTACTGGTATACATCTTGGCCAGATCAAAAAACTCCAGACAAAGCCCCACCACTTTTACAGCTGGTTCAAGAAGTGGAGGATGCAAGACTACAGACTTCACTAAATAGTGGTCCTGTCATTGTTCACTGCAGGTACCGAAACATATGGATTGTCATATAATAAATACCCACAATAACCTAAAAAGCAACATATTTAACCAAAAACTGAGTGGTAATATATGTAATTATTGTTTATGATTAAAAAATCACTTTTTAATATACATTGTACTACAGTCTTGAAAGGCCAGCCAAAATAACCAAATGTTAATAAGTACACGTAATCTTAGATGCCTGTGAACACAAAAAAAACTGCACAGTGCTAAGGATTACTAACACATACAGAGGGCAGAGATCATGGTGATGTAAACTTAGGGCTCCAGTGTAAAAAAAAAACATCTGGAAAAGTAAAAAACAAGCATTACAGAACAGTACTCCTTTAAAATCTGTTGCCAAAAGCACATGTGGAATATAACTTGGAGAAAGTTCTAAGAAAGAGAGACTTGACTGTGAATCATCACATTAACACAGCATGAATCAAAATAAACGCTATCTGTCTATCTATACTTTTTAGTGTTTTTGCTTTTTTATTTTTAAGAGCTTATGCTAATTACATTCATGGTTATACAGGGAGCTGACACCTATCACATACATTACTGGGCAAAAGTGAGAAAACATCATGGATAGGTTGCCAGTCCATCGGGTCAGAGACACTGTATCATTTATTATGTAGATTAATTTTACATTTTACATACTGTTGACTAATTAACATAAATTAATTACTTATCATGAACAAGATATGAATACATGGTTAACTAATGTTATGTGAATAAGGAACAACAACTAGAATCTATTAGCATGAAAACTGGAGTGTTTTCTGAGATTTTATTCTTCGGCTTCATTTCCTGTACTGATGGAGTCTGGATTTAATGAGCTATAACAGGGATTTCCAAGTTACTGGAGTCTAACACACTTAAGGTTTTGTGATTTCTGCTTATAGATATTTCAATTGATTACAAGGTTTGGCACCTAATAAGTAGTTTACCTGTGATTTTTTATATGGGATGTAATAGTCAAATGTCTCATACTTGTGACCATATTCTCCTCAACAAATCCAAAAAACACAGCATAAAGACCTGACAAGCAAGGATTACAATCAAATATTGCACCAGAGTGGGACATAAGGTTGAGCTGGTTTCCAATCTGAAAAACAAACAGACATATTTATTGGCTGTTTGAATGAGTTCATGTCAAGAACTTTGGAAGAAATAGATGGTTTATGTGTTACACCTGTGAAATCTTGCCAACTGTGCATACATAATAGACTAAGTAAAAACACATGTAGTGATGGCTAGAAAAACATCTGCGTTGTTTCAGCTCTGTGTCCCATTGTTGAAACACAGTTTCACAGGTAGCACACTTTAGGCATCTAGACCTTAAAATATTGCTTGCAAAATATTTATGCATATTTAAAGGTGGCTTTTATTAATTCAGTTAATAATTAATTGATTCATTTGAAGACTTAAGCAAATTGGATTTTGATATAAACCTTTAAATGTTACTTAAATACATGTATTGTTTGATAACGAAATACATTTAATAATTGAGCAGAACCCTAAAACCATCTTCCCACAACACTGACTTTAGTAAAGATTTTTTTTCGTTCTTTTTAGTGCAGGAATTGGCCGCACTGGCTGCTTCATTGCTACTACAATCTTGTGTGAGCAGCTGAGACGTGAGGTGTGGTCGACATCCTTAAAACCACCAGTCAGCTACGACTGGACAGGTAAAATAAACAACTGTGCATTTACTAATATGTGTACACATAAAGAACTTGCTAAATTAACCATCTGGTTGATTACACAGGGGCGGCATGATTCAAACAGCAGAGCAGTACCAGTTTGTTCATCATGCTTTGAGCCTGTATGAGAGGCAGCTTATCCAGAAATCTCAAGACTAGTGTATGCCACAATGAATCATGATCCACTGTCATTCGGTTTGCATCCGCCTCCTGCACATGGACTCAGGAGGTCATATATATATATATATATATATATATATATATATATATATATATATATATATATATATATATATATATATATATATAATTCCCCTGCAAGACTGTATGGTCAGTTGTTACATGTAAGGTTGTTAGTAAAGTCGCAGGACTGCATCTCAGGACTTTATCTCACTTTGTCAGCACAATCAATAAGACTTCAAAGAGCATCATGTTGGAAAAGGCAATTCTCTCAGTGCCACCAGTAACCCTGGGTTGTGTTAAACTTTATAAACAACTTATTAAACACCAGTACTAATCTCTTCTTTTTAACTACGATGACCCTAATAATGTCAGACACTATTGGTATTTTTCAAAATGCAGTATGCATCCTCTTGCAAACACTTTATATTCAGCAGTGCTATAGATATGATGGCATCCCCTAAACTGATATCAAGTGCCTTGTAACTGTATATCCTCCCAATGCCGCTTACTGTTGAAATATTTAACTTACGGTTGTTATAAAGTATTAAATTAGAAAAATAGAAATTGTAAAAAGATTAGTGAAGGATGTTAAGTATTAAGAACTGCATTTTACACTATACTGTAGGTTTAAAACTATAAAACATTTTAAAACAGGCCCATTCAAACACATGA
The DNA here is from genome assembly GCA_019802505.1 of Corydoras sp. C115. Lineage (NCBI taxonomy): Eukaryota > Metazoa > Chordata > Actinopteri > Siluriformes > Callichthyidae > Corydoras > Corydoras sp. C115. The sequence goes on along the minus strand of JAFMOC010000037.1, from coordinate 3,600,884 downwards.
TAGCTTCATATTGATAGTCTGGGAAGATTTGTCGGTAAATTCATGTTTTTATTTAGGTTATTCTTAACTATGTATTTTACTGTTATGTACATTATTTTACTTAAATCATTAAGATTATGGGTATGGTATGGCATCGTCTTATTTTGTGTGTGTCTGGGGTGGGGTTCTTTGGTTACAATAAGAAGGGGAAACAAACATATTGTTCAAGTGTTTGAGCTATGTCTTCTGAACTGATTAAATGCATTTTTATGGAGAACATAAAACAACAAACTGTCCAAATGAGAAAATTCTTCAAATGTATCAGCCAAACATAAGCCTGTTTGCAGTGCGTTGTGTTGGTTTGGTTGAAAAAGCAGGGTATGTTAAGTTTACTTTATAAAATTAAATAATGGGAACATACTTTATCAAAGTTTCATTAGAATGTTGTATCATTTCAGGGTATGAAAGATTGTAGATTGCCAGTGATCTTAAAATAATTATACAGCACAAACATACTGTGCAGAAGAATGTTTCTTGGAAAAATAAAGTGTTTACCAACAAAGATCAGATTTTTAGTTTTTTGTCCAAACATAATGGCTATTTACAAATATATTTTCAAATGCATTATTCAATGTAACAATATTCAATCATTCATCCATTATCTCCCGCTTTATCCTCTAGTAGGGTCGCGGTGGGGTTCCCCATGCCTATCCAGGGGAGAACGTTTTGGCCGCTGGGCAGATAGACCCAGGACAGGGCGCCAATCCATCGCTGGGCACAAACTCACTCACTCACTCACACACACACACACACACACTCTATATGGGGCAATTTGGAGAATTCAATTGACTTGATCCATGTTTTTGGACTGTGGGAGGAAACCGGAGAACTTGGAGGAAACCCAGGCGGACACGGGGAGAACATGGAAACTCCACCCAGATGGGGATTCGAACCGGGAATCCCTAGCGCTGAGAGGCGAACGTGCTAACCACTAAGCCACCGTGCCACCTGTCACAATATTAGTATTCATTAATTCATTCATCATCTTCCACTTAATCCTATATTAGGGTCACAGGGGGTGCCCATCCAGGGAAGAACGTTTAGCTGGGCAGATACACCCAGGACAGGGCGCCAATTTATCACTAGGCACAGTCACTCTCACAGACACACACACACACACACACACACACACACACACACACACACACACACACACACACACATACAAAATATAAGGCAATTTAGAGCATCCAATTTACCTTAAATCTATGTTTTTGTACTGTGGGAGGATGCTGGAGAACCGGGAGGAAACTGACACAGACATGTGGAGAACATGGAAACACCATCCAAATCTGGATTTGAACCAGATCTGGATTTGAATACATTATTATGACTATATGTTTTAAACAAAGACTAAACTTTATCTAAGAAAAATCATGTACAATAATTTCGCAAAAAAGTCCACTAGATGTCACTAACTACTAAATAGAAAACTGTACAGTTGCAACAACCAAGATTGGCTGAAAATTGATATAAATCCTATTAATACATTTAATTTATACTATTAATACACTAAAATAATTATCTAAAAACAAAAAAAAATGAATATATCCATCAGCAAAAACTTTGTAAAACTGTATATTCCTTTTATACAATATTAAAACTCATCATCAAAACATTAAATTGTATTTAAAAAAATACTGATAAATTCGATTAAATTAATTAACTGGTCATATATTGTCAGATACTGATTTTAAAGAAGAAGGCCTAGCTTATATCTAGCATTCTAATTCATGTTGCGATAAAGCATGTAACTGTCTAAAATAGATTTGCATGCCATAGCATTAATATTAGCCCCCATTGGGGACTTGGCCCAAGCTCAAATACAGGAGGGATGCTCTCAACAAAGTCTACATACATATCATAACACTGTTAACAGATAGCAGCTGCTGTTGCATAATTTTTCTAGAGCTTATATAATTATAGCCAATAACCTACTTATACCAAGCTTCTAAGAATTTAGCTCGGTATGGTAGAATATATCTTTTGCCTTTGCCACTATAAAAATAACAGAAAGTCAATACGTCCACTGTAGGTGGAATGTTTATTTAAGCACTGGAGTGCTATCATACTCATAAGCACTTTAAATACTGCTCATGATAATAATATCCAAAGCATTTAATACACATACAATCAAAAGAGCTAATAAAAATGATATGAATAAGCACAGCTTCTAATCAGCATTAAGAAATGTTCAAAATAGTTACTGTGGTATTTACAGTCTTAAAGACAAAAGATTTCTCATTACTGTAACTGTAAATTATGAAATACAGATATCCTAAGTAAGTTTTGTGTGTAATTTAAAGTAATTTATTACAGAACAATTTTTTTATTTTCTAACGTGTAATTTAATTTGTAATACCCAGAAATGCTTCAGAATTATTATTTATGTTTCATAACAGTAATCAGAACTAATACAAATAAAGCCATGAATTTTAAATTGGATGTGTATGTTTACAGTGTTTTATTAACCAGAATACGGGCTTAAAAATTTAGGATCATCTTCATCTACACAGAAAACTGTATTTATCTATGTGTGTCTTACAGTTCTACCTGCCAACATAATGATGAACTTTATTTAAATAAACATTATTTTGGACTGGAAAATCCTGTCTTCATTGTGTCTGTTTCAAGGCCATTCTTGAAAATACTGGTCAAAATCATACCTGTAGTCTATTTACACCCACCAGCCCCTTTAATAGGTACACAACTTCTTGTTTCTATATTCAGTGTTGATTTTATCAGTTCCACTTACCATATAAATACACTTTGTAGTTCTATAATTACAGATTGCAGTACCTTATTAAGTGTGTACATTTTATATAACAGTACAGGATTTGTTCAAGACTTAAATTAAGCACTGTTTCTTGTAAGGTAAAGGAACTTGACACTGGGCCACAATGCTGTTAACAAAATGCAAATAATAAATTGCACTTAAATAAAGTAGCTAAATAAAACTGCTTTAGTGGCTGACTGAAGTAAAATTCTGAATCAGCATTTCAAGATGGTTCATTTTTGGTCTTGGCCTAGGATCCATGTTTGCTAAGCAGTGCTCTGCCAAGGACACGAAGACATCTGATAGCTCACCCCACAACTTCCTATGTGCTAAGAAGCTGACTGTGCAGCTTGGGCTACTAGCTCACACACACCATCAAGTTCTGCCCTTGACAGTGAAAGCTAATTACACCCTGAAGATCCCCAATTCAACAGTATTAATGGCGGTCACTTTCAGGAGGCATGGTGGGAATCTGTACTACTTGGCTCACACATAAACTTCTCTACATCCAGGCATAGTAGAAATCCCTGTAGTGCCACAGGGATTTACTGACAAGACAGCCAACTTCACCATCAAGAAGAGATCACAAATCTCACTGTATCCATAAAGTATGAGATGTAAAATTAAAAGCCCATATCAACCTTTAATGTGGTAAAATAATATATGTAGTGTAGAACATGAAAGTGACCTGATCATGGCATCCCATCTCATTAAAAAAGAAATATCTAATTTAGTGATAACACAATAAGAGGGACTGTAGTTTTGGAAAATTTGATATGAGTCTCCAGTAATAACACACATCCAGGTCCTATGAGAAAGAAAGTTGTTGAAAAACAACAATGGTCCAAATAGATTAAATACAACATGAAAAAATCTGAGTTTAGTATAACTGGAAGCAAAATATTGCTAAAACTCTATATGGTATATGAAACTTTACTAACTTTACTATGCAGGTAAGTATAGGTATCTTTACAACCAACTTTACAACCAACCGAGAAAGTATCAGAGGGGATGCCCCACCAAAGTAACTTAAATAAAATAACAAATAAATAAATTAATAAAATTATACTTTAAATTATTATGTAACAGGCTTTTGTATAACACACAGTAATCTTACCTTTCTAATCATGGGTGTGACACAAGCATACCAGCATGTTCACTATTTTATTGCAGTCTTAGCTAGAAAAATATGTGCAAAGTTTAAATGTGCTATGGGGATTAAATGTAAGATGTTACTGTAAGAATTGTTGGTTTTATTTACTGGCATGCACAAAGGCATTTCATTTAATAGAACGTTGCACTTGAAAACTACCTGTACATGCATGTCTTACTGACTAAGAACATTACAAGTACAAAGAAACCCACTACAACAAAATCAACTGTTTCAACATAATTCAGTCAATGTTTGGTCATATATTATATTTAGCAAAATGTAGTGTTTATCAGACTGATTTATGGATTTTAAAAAGGTTTTAGCATAATATTTGTAACTACGAATTTATGAAGACAGCAACAGATTTTAAATGATAGCTCTAAAGCAATCTTTGAAGCCTTTTAATATGCTCCATGTTTTAATAGCAGATGATCAACATTACTGTTTCATTGCATTCTAATAATGAAACTATAATATGAGAACACATTTGCAATTTATACAATGAGAAAATTAAGAAAGACAACGTTTAAAAGGACATGTTTTGACGGGCCCTATGAAATGGCTGTATGTTTAATTGTAAATGACTTTTACAGATGACTTTGTTGTAGTTCAACAGGCCTAGCAGCTTTTAAATAGTATCCTTCTCCATAGGTTATGAGGTCATGAAATACAGTAGCTTGTTAAAGGGGCCACATCGTGAAAATCCACTTTGTGATTTTTTTTATTTATTTTGCTTTGTCTCTGGGATGCATTTTACAGAACATAAGCAATGAGACATTCTGTCTTACCTTTTAAAGAAAAAAGGCATAACTACTTATTCTATGCAGAAACATTGAAAGAAGGTACTTTGAAAGAAGGTAAAATTATCCAGTCTGGTTAAATAAGTTCATGTTTTAGGTCTTTTTTAAGACAGGTTTTGCATATTCTTTCAGTATTAATTTGTGTTTCCTTCAGCAGCTCTAGTTTTCTCCCAAATCCAAAACTATGCAAGTAATTGAAAAAGCCAAACGCCAAAATCTCTCACGATAACAAGGGATATGTGCCTGTGTCTATGGCATAGGTGCTTTATACATTTGTTAAAATTGACACTAAAAGCATATTCTTGAAATTGTTAAGTATTTTAGACTTATTAATAAAATTAATTAATAAAACACTATGAAAAGGGAAGATAAGACCAGCCACAGTGGAGCTTTGCTCTTATGCTCACGCTGAATAACAGTAAAATAATTTCACAAAACTTTCGTTTACAAAGGCAATCTGAATAAGACAAAAATCTTCATCATTTTCCAGCCCCACTTTTATGCTGAAGTAGAATAAAAAATATGTAGTTAAAAAACCTAATTCTCTTAAGTATGTGTAGTAATAATTATTTGATATACTTTTTGTATATTCATTATTGAGCAAAACACATTAGATAGTTTAGATGTTTTGCTATTGAACCTTGGTTGATATTGGATCATTCTACAAACAAAAAGGAGTCGCTCTGCAGATGATACGCCCTCCCCCCCGCCCAGCGCCCGAACAGTTCTCTCCTGGATGGGCATAGGGAACTTCCCCCCCCCCCCGCGACCCTAGTAGAGGATAAAGCGGAAGATAATGGATGGATGAATGGATAGTTCTTATGCATTACCAAAACCCATCTAAAGATAAAACTACAGTAGTAGATTATTAGAACCACATTAATTATACACAGCCAAGTATACAAAGGAATATATTACGATGTACTTTTCGTATACTAAGAGCAAATACGATAACAAAAATAAAACAATAGATTGATTTGAATAACTCATTAATTAGATAAACAAAACCAAAAACGTTGCATTGAAGAAGAATACTGGCATTTGAAACACTTATATAATAATAATAATAATAATAATAATAATAATAATAATAATCCATCCCTTATCTTCTGCTTGATCCCCTATTAGGGTCGCGGGGGGGTCCCCATGCCCATCCAGGGGAGACCGTTTCGGGCACTGGGCAGAAACACCCAGGACAGGACGCCAATCCATCGCTGGCACACACTCACTCACAAAGACACACACACAATATGGGGCAATTTGGAGAATTCAATTGACCTTGATCCAAGTTTTTGGACTGTGGGAGGAAACCGGAGAACGCGGAAGAAACCCATGCAGACACATTATATAATAATAATAATAATAATAATTCATTCATTCATTCATTCATTATCTTCCGCTCTATCCTAATAATAATAATAATAATAATAATAATAATAATAATAATAATAATAATAATTGGGCGGCACGGTGGCTTAGTGGTTAGCACGTTCGCCTCTTAGCACTATGGATTCCCGGTTCGAATCCCCATCTGGGTGGAGTTTTCATGTTCTCCCCGTGTTCGCGTGGGTTTCCTCCGGGTTCTCCGGTTTCCTCCCACAGTCCAAAAACATGGATCAAGTCAATTGAGTTCTCCAAATTGCCCCATATAGAGTGTGTTTGTGTGAGTGAGTGTGTGCCCAGCGATAGATTGGCACCCTGTCCTGGGTGTATCTGCCCAGCGCCCGAGACGTTCTCCCCTGGATAGGCATGGGGAACCCCACCACGACCCTAACAGAGGATAAAGCGGAAGATAATGAATGAATGAAATGAATAATAATAATAATAATAATAATAATAATAATAATAATAATAATAATAATAATAATATTATTATTATTATTAGTAGTAGTAGTAGTATAGATAAAAATCACATCAGCAACAGTCATAACAAAAACAATCATAAAACCTAGCAATAAAAAGTAAATAAAACAATTAGGTTGCATTTCGTTGAAGTTTATTTGTACAATTAACATGATACCTTATTTGCAGCGACAGTAAAAACATTATAGAACTGAGGTGAAATAGTAAGAATTGTAATATGTGAACCTGAGCAAAAATAACTTAAATAAAGATAAATGTGTTTGAATGGCTGTGACGGTGGCGCTTTTGGGGGGGGGCGGTTGATTAACGCACCTGATTCGGCTCCGTCTGATGACCGTGTGTCGCGCAACAGGACAGGTGGGAAGGTGGACACGACACTTCTACATGCGAATGCAAAAAACCATTATGTCTGTGCGTGGGGGGTTCTTGTCTGCACTAAAGCTGTTCCCTTTGTGGCGCAACCTTGGCCTATCCATCTCTGACTTCAGTTCGGTACTTAAGTTTCGGTAAGTAAGGTGCTTAGACTGAGAATAATGCGACTAAAATGTTTTGTTTACTGTTATTAGCCTCGTTTATATTATATACATGTCTATATTCTATATACATGTTATATACATATCTCTGTTTTTATTTCCTCTATCTTTTAATTTATTTTTCACTTAAATTTATTTTACTATGATTGACTGATTGCCTTATTTATTATTGTTGTTTTAGTGTTTTTTCTTTGTAAGGTGACCTTGAGTGTCCAGAAAGGCGCCATCAAATAAAATGTATTATTATTATTATTATTATTATATTACATTGCATATTATCTAAACAAATGCATGATAATAATACACATGGCAACTCATACAAACAAGCCATTCATTCATTCATTCATTATCTCCCGCTTTATCCTCTATTAGGGTCGCGGTGATGTTCCCCATGCCCATCCAGGGGAGAACGTCTCGGGCGCTGGGCAGATAGACCCAGGACAGGGCGCCAAACAAACAAGCCATTCAGTTTTTCTAATTGTGCTTTCGGCACGGTGGCTTAGTGGTTAGCACGTTCGCCTCTCAGCACTAGGGATTCCCGGTTCGAATCCCCATCTGGGTGGAGTTTCCATGTTCTCCCCGTGTCTGCGTGGGTTTCCTCCGGGTTCTCCGGTTTCCTCCCACAGTCCAAAAACATGGATCAAGTCAATGAATTCTCAAAATTGCCCCATATAGAGTGTGTTTGTGTGAGTGAGTGTGTGCCCAGCGATGGATTGGCGCCCTGTCCTGGGTCTATGTGCCCAGCGCCCGAGACGTTCTCCCCTGGATGGGCATGGGGAACCCCACCGCGACCCTAATAGAGGATAAAGCGAGAGATAATGAATAATAATTGTGCTTTCGTGAACTTTAAGATGTAGCTTTTTTCACATCGAAAGAGTGTCAATTATCCAACAGGAACAAATATTTCTTACTGTGAAATTATAGACTTTAAGTGCTTGAAAGATGGCTCTGTAACAATTCCCAGACTGATGTTGCCAACCAGCATCATTTTTTTCACACACTACTTCAAGTTCAAATTATGCCAAATATACAATGACTTTAGACATGTGTTGACCTTTTAAATAACATATTATTATTATTATTATTATTATTATTATTATTATTATTATTATTATTGGTACTGTATAATGTATGTGCTTCAAATGTATCATGTGTATACACCAAATGTTGTCCTAAAGTGTAAAATATGTGTCATTCTAGTACAATTATAGGAAACATAAAACAACAAAGTGGTGCATTCAAAAAGCAGTGCATTTGCTACATGAGAAAGATAATTCATTTGTAAGTCGCTTTGGATAAAAGCGTCTGCTAAATGACTAAATGTAAATGTAATAAATGTCATGTCAGATGTACACAATTCGCTACTCTCTTATTCAAATAGGCACATAACAGTCTGACATTGTTTTGTAAATATAGATGTATGTATCACAAAGAAAAAGAATAAGCAACTAGAACATTGTTTGTTTCTTTATTTTTCTAGTGTTTGTGTAATATGTTATTAGTGAATGTAGACAATATGAATGTATGTGTGTGTGTGTGTGTGTGTGTGTGTGTGTGTATTAATTTAGATAATCTTTACATAATTGTGTTGTTTCTATTTCATTAATGTGCAATACATTCATTGTATGTAGAATTATGCTACACAGCTATTTCAGGCTATCATCAAACAATACACCCATGCAGGAACCAGTGGAAAAAACAAAAAACATAATGGATAATTCACTTACATCAAAAGCCCATTTGCCTATATCACTTGAATGTTTTTCATTATGATTAGCACCAGCAATGCAAATATTGTAAAAATTTCAAAGTAAAATTTATTTAAAGTTTTTTATGCATGTTTTCTTTAAAAAAAAAAGAATGTATATGAATAAGTTTAAGAGTTTGTAGCAATGTTTACCAAATCCAGATTAGTGGATATGTTTTTGTTGAAGTTCAATGGTGCATGAGCAGTAACTTTGTTTTGTGCAGGTTTGGTTGTTGCATTTGTTCCTGATGGTGCAAAGCAACCCTTAGGTTTAGGTATCCTTGTGGGACCTGACTGTCGGAATGCTTCAAGGGGTATCTTATGAAGGAAACAGAAAAAAATGAAATAAATACATTTTAAATAAAAAATAAAATACATTTTTAAATAGGATTAACTTTGCATCTGAATATGTAACTGTTACTTTTTTAAAATTTAATTGAACAAGGCAAGACAATAAAAACAAATTCTCATTTACAATGGATACTTTAATTGCAAAAGTACACTTGTATGAAATTAAAAGAGATAAAATGTGAAGGGGAATTGGTGGGTAATAACAGTAAACACAACAAATTTAAGTGGTACAATAAAAATAAGGTACAAAAAAGTCTATTAAAACATGTGCAACATGTGTCCTTTACAAAAACCTGACCTTAACCCCATTCAGACCTTTTCATTAGATTAAACTGTCATGTCATGGCACCTTATTACACTAAACATTCTAAAAAATAGCCATGAATGAGTGTCTAAATTCATTAAATTATTCACAAACCCACTCTAAAGTTTTGTTGAAATGCAACCACAAAGAGAGGAAACTGGCAGCCATGAGCGAGAAGTTCTTGTCTCTCACTGCAATAAGGTGTATTCAGTGAAGATATATTGCGGATGTATAATGAAAGAATTTAATAATGTTTTATCTGTTCTGTTAATTATGTATATTTATTATTTAATACGTTATACTTTCTCTTTGCACAGAATGCCCTATAAAAGCCATAAGGCTTTAAGTGAGCACTTCCTGTGCCAAGATCAGCCTATTGTCTCCACAGTGTTGTTTTAGCCATCACCATGGCTACATGACAACATTTTTTTTGGAGGAGGGGTGGTTTGAGGCCAACCTTAATAACAGATGTTTTACTCACAGAATAGCTGAACATTTTGAGGATTTGTATACAATACTGATCTTGAATACCCACGAACAACTCCTGCTGAACATAATTGTGTCCCTTCACTGATAATAATTAACATTCAAAATGTCATGTTTTTCATGAATTAATAATGCCCCTTTTGTCACTCACAGGTTATTTATAGTCTTTGTAAACCATATGTTCATTAAGATCCTTTCATGTGATCAAATCAACCAGAAGTTATTTTTAGTTAATTATTTTTATGAGTTTTGCTTCATATTTGTTTTATGTTATTCTTAAGCTACTAATTTAATTTGTAATTTTATAAAGATTTGTAATTTATGGTGATGGTTAAATCACATCAACCCTCAAACTACTTTCCACTTTATCATCGGACTGCAGATTCAGTCATGCACCAACATTCTTGTTGTTAGTGGATTATAGGCTTTTGGACAGAGTCAGAGACTATGACATCAGCCCATGAAATGATCTCAGTCAAGCAAACACATGGCATAATGCTTGTTTTTTCATGTCCCTGCCAAAGTATTACGCACATTAGATATTTAAACAAAGACCTCTTTTTAAAATCTAGCTTGTAAAATGAGGTTTCCTTTTGCTAATTAAATGTTTTTAATTATATATCATATATTGTTCCATACACTGGTGTAATAACTTAAATATTAATAATGGGTATAGTGTTTATATACTGTGAGTTTACACTATTTAGGTAGTGTTTTAGTTTTTAAATCTTGAATTAGAATATTAATAGAGAAGTAATATTTGTGCAGTGTTTGTGTGAGTGCGTATCAGTCACATTGTTTTATTTATTTTTTGTTATATTTTGTTATATTTTGTCTTATAAATGATCAAATATTCTATATAATTCATAAATTGTACTCACTGTGATCTGTGATGGCTGTGGGATTGGGGTGGAGGTGGGTTTCATGATGATGCTGCTTGCAATCTTTTTGTTACTCTTGGCTGGTGTTCCATTGGTTAGTCCTGGGTTTATTTGCTCCTGCCCAGAGGAACTGCCAGGGCTAAGTGGTTGAGCAATGCCATTGATGGTCTGGATGTAGGGACTTCCTAAGTGAATGTGTATTTTGTTGTCCTCAGTAGTGATGACATTTGGGCCTGAGCTATTGGATCTCTGCACTTGCCAGTTGTTTTGCTTTTGTGGTGTTACACAAAGAACAGTGTGACCTGCTGTGATCTCTACTGCCTCCCCTGGCTGTGTTCTGTCAGGTGCTTCAGTTGTAACAGTAACTATTTCTGTTGGTGACTTGACTCTTTCTGGGGTCATTACACTTTGGAATTCAGGGGTCATTCTTTGAGAATACCTTGAAAAGGTAAGAGGTGATATTGAGCGATCAGGTGTGCATGAGCTTTCTATAGAAGGAGATCCTTTGATGTTATTATGTGGTGAGCCAGATGTATTCTGGATAATAGTGATTCGTTGTTTAGGTGGCCCCCCACTAGTCGGAATAACTGCTGTCGTTGTAAAAGACTGAGCATTATCTGTGGTTGGACTTGTGATTTCAAGTGTGGCTGTATTATGATCACGGTCTGGTGTTACCTTGATGTGGAGGGGTTGTCCTGGGCTATGGGTAACAAACATATCCTCTTGCTGAGCAGAAGCATCATTTTGCCTAAGTTGTACTTTTTCATTTATTTGTTCCTTATGATCTCTGCATTTTAGGATGGCACTTCTGGTTGGCGTTATGTTGTCATAATTGTCCATGTTATTTATAAGTGAATGGTTATATTTAGTAAAATTGACCTCATTAAACCTGGATTCATCCTCTGGCTTATACTCTTCATCCAATTTTACATCAATCATTGCTCGTTCAGGAAAAGTGAGGGTTTTATAATTAATAGAAAAGCTGCCTGATGAATCAGTTTGAACCTCCTTCGAGGAAACTTGGAGGTCTGAGAGGCGTCTCCCATTCAGACCAGGTCGCAGGGTTTTACTAAAGCGACGGTATCTTTCCAGTTCCTTTGTTAAGGTCTCCATTTCTCTGGCAAGTTCCTTGTTTCTGACTTCTTGTTGAGTGAGCTTTCTTTTCAGAGTGGCATGTTCTGTCTTCATATGACAGATGGACTCTTCAGTGCCCATGTAGGTATGAATTTTTTCTTTTAGTGCTTCCACCTCTTTTGTCAAATGACTGCACTTGGTCTCTTCCTCTCTCAGTCGTTTATACAGACTATGTTTTTGGTTTGAATTTTCCTTTTCAACCAGTTGATATTTTGAAAGTTCTTTCTGAGTAATCTCCAGTTCTTCCATCAAGGCTTTTGCTCTTTGTTGTTCAAAGCAATACCTTTTTTCCAATGACTCACATTCATCTCCTGACTTTAGAAGATCACCCTCAACAACATTTAGCTCCTTGAGCTTCCATCGGAGCCTTTCAACCTCCTGAGTTAAATCTTTTACTTTGTTGTCCTCTTGTTGGAAGCTGTTTGGGATGGGCCCTCTCACATTCTCTTCTTTTGCTTTGTTCCGATGAAATTCTCTTTCAATAGTCTCTAATGACTGAAGCCTTTTTTTCATGACATTGACTTTAGCTTGAAGATCATTATTTTTTTCTTGCTCTGCATTTAGCTTGGCCTTAAACTCATCTCTGTCTTTGACTGCAAGACACATTTTTTCTTCCAGCTCCACTTTGGACTTTAAGGCTTTCTTACTCTCTCCAATAAGCTTCTCTGTCACTAATGTGACTTTATCCTGTTCTGCTTGCAGTCTACCAGTGCTGTTTTGGACCTTGTCCTCCAGCTGCTTTAATTTTTCGGTCATGGTTTTTCTTTCATCAACTAGCATGACTGTAAGCGTCTTCAGCTTTGTTAGGTCTTCTTTCAGTGTCCACTCTGTCTTCTCTAGATGACCCTCAGCAGCCTCAAGCTCTTTAATTCTAACCCTTAAAATGTCTAGCTCATTACACATATGTTTGGTCACGTTTTTTTCTTTTTCAAGGTTGCACCTGAGAGAATTGCATTCCTGTTTACTTTTCCCAAAAGCATCTTCTAATTTTTCTAGTTCCATAATTCTGTGATTTAACTTGTCCACCTCTCCCTTTAAGCTACGACTCTGGGTAGCCTCTTTTTCCAGTTTCTTGTTGAGGTCTCTGCACATGTCCTCCATTTTGATTAATTCCTCATCTTTTCCCTCCATTTCTAGCAGTCTTTTACGCAACTCCTCCACCTCTGATATAAGACTTGGATTTCCACACTCTCCACGGCTAATTTTGTTTCGTAAATCCTGTAGTTCCTCTTCTGCCTTGCGAAGGGTCTTGTTTGACTCTTCAAGTTCATCCAGTTGATGACTAAGCATGGACAGCTTTTGGGACAGCTGTCGTTTCTGGCTGTCCTCATTGGTAAATTTGGCTGTCATGGCTTCCTTTTCCTGGTTAAAGCGATTGGCCTGGTCATGCAATTCAGCCTCCAGGCACAGTACTTTACTCTCAAATTCTTGTAATTTGGCCCGTGCAGAGTTTAACTCTTCCTGAGCCTTTATTACTGCAGTCTGTAGCTCCTGAACCTTTGAGGTTTGTTGAGACAGTTGCTCTGTGACACACTGTTGTTCATCAACTACCAGTAAGGCAAATGATTTCAATTTAGTCAGTTCTTCTTTAAGATTAATGACTTTTTTATTATTTTCTTTCTCTTTCTGTTCATGAAATACTTTTTCTTGATTAATGACTAACTTTAACCTGAAACAAAAAAAATGATTGTTATAGAAAAGTAGTACGTATAAAGTTAGTATAAAGTGTGTTTCTTTGTATACTTTTTGTCTTTATGTTCTCTAATGGTCATATATATATATATATATATATATATATATATATATATATATATATATATATATATATATATATATATATATATATATATCTATCTATCTATCTATCTATCTATCTATCTATATATATATATATATATATATATATATATATATATATATATATATATATATATATATATATATATATTATTATTTATTTATTAATTTTTTTGAAAATTTGCTCAACCACATTTATGCAATTAAAAAGTAAAACAAAATGGAGTAGTATTTTATTAGATAAATTTGCTTGGAGTTTTCTCTACTTGGAGTTTTTTTTTCCCACCCTTTATTGGTTTATTCAAATTTTACATTCAGCATTTGTATAATACTTTTCTCAAGTCCAGCTAGAAACAACTGGTAGGGCTTTGAACTTTTGGGGTCATCGTGTTATCAAGTGCATAACCACATTTGTACACAATTTAAAATGTGCTACAAATATAAACTTTGGATAAGAATTAATGTTGTGAACTTGTATAAAGTTATCACAACTCTTCCATTTTTACAGACTTCCCCTTCTATAATTACAGAACAACCAAATATTTGCTTTTAATTGACCATCGTGTCACTTTAGGAAGGTCAGTGACCAGTTATTCACAAAAAAATGAGATTTCCTCAGATATTTCACTGATCAAGTAATGAAAAGTAATAACATATAAAAGATAAAAACATATAATGCTGTATATTGAGGTGAAAGAAAACAGAAAATAAGTTTTCAGTTTTACATACTAGCAAATTTAGAATCATTTGTGTAAAATATTTAGGTAGGTAATGCAAGAACATCTCAGTGACAGCAAAGAGTTTTCCTAAAACATTACAATTGCATTAGTGTCTCACAGATATCCCAATTATGTAATGATTTAAAGAAATATTTCTCATTAACTAAGTCTCAAAATGTTTAGACCACATGTTTGTCATTGTTCAAAAAGTTAACTTAAGGTCTTATGATGAAAAGGTAAAACAATGATCAATAAATGACATAAGTGAATATTAGCACCATTTACTTGTACGCTATTGTACCAAATGCACAAAAAAATAAGCAAATGTTACTATTTACATCCTCAAAGCCTGTGTTTAATACATAATTTTATGATACAAACCCCTAAATCTAGTAACTAAAGATAAACTAGATAAATAATGCATTGAGTGCAAAAGTAAAATCTAGATATCACTTTATAATTAAAAACTTTAAACTAGAGCAAATAAAGCTTTTTTATTTTACAGTTGATTTAATAAAACTTTTCAGAAGTTCAAATACATTTTGAATAATGTTTTGTAAATGTTTAATCAGAAGAAAAAAAGTCTTACAATAAAAAATTATGCTTATCTTCAAAGTTCATAATTTGACTTTTAGGTTCTGAATAGACCAACATGCTTTAGTGTTTCAAAACATTTAGTTTTTCCATTCATTCTGAAATGTTGATTTTTCTCTGAGCATTCCTGATGAGCTCAATGTGGTCCAATTGATCAGCTTGCCAAATCCGTTCTGATTGATCAGCTGCCAAAAAGGTTGAAAGTAGTGGCGGCATCATGGTAAAGGTTCTGTCCTCACATGCCTCTGCCCTTGTTTTGTATTCTGCATACAGACCCTTCACATCTAAATATCTGTAAACATGACTGTGGCTATTATTACAATGTAGTCAGTTCTGCCATATCAGCTTGAGCCAGACCAGATGAACATTTGCATGCTAGATTGCAGAATATTTTGGTAGTTTTACTTTGTAGATCTTAGATGTATGATGTAATGTTAACTGATGTTAACATTCATTCTCTATATTGCTGCAGTGTGATGGACCAGGGTATCCCAAGCTCCTAGGTGGGGAGTTAATGAGGAATGTATTATGAGAGTTTTCATCTTATTATTATGGGAAGGCCTAAGATTCTAATAAGGGGTTTTTGCCAGCTAAAAAATATGGTTTGTGTGGGAGATTTCCACTTGCCCTGGTGTGTACTTTGAATTTTGTATTCATGCAAATTGATTACACTGTTATATAACAACACTAAAGGAAAGAAAAATTAATAAAGCATGACTGATCCTTTAAAAACTATATAATTTTTAAATTGCTAGCCGCATGTCAACATTATGGCTGGGAAATACTGTCCATTTGCATTTATTATTTATTAAGGCTATAACATGGATTTTTACAACTATAGTTAGTATGCTACCTTTTTAAAACATTTTTTAAATTTCTTTACAGAATTTTATAGAAACGGTTTAGGTACCTGTTTAATGATTACTTAATTACCAAAATCAATGACCCACAGACATATTTTTTAAAACTGAATGTTCTTATTGGGCTAGTTATTTGTGACAAGACACACCACTCCACAAGCAATTACATGGATACACTTAAAAATATTTTAAACTAATTATTATCATGAATCTAAATGTTTAAATAAATTAATAAACACAAAGGATTTTATTGGTTTTTACAACCACACTAGAATTTTCACAATAAAACAACTTTAACATTTACAGAGGAAAAAGTAATATTGCAAAACTTTCTTTTAGACCTATCTATTTTCGGTATATATAACTGGGTTGTCCTGTTTTGTTAAAAACAAACCCAAATCAATTTCTGTTTTACATCTGTTCCTCTGTTTCCCTTTGACAGTTTTCTTCAAATGGTTAGTTGTTGTTTGGTAATTTGCAGATTTCTTCAAAGTTTACTTTTAATACATGAAATAAAAGGCTGTTTTGTCAAAACAAAAAGCTGTTCTGTTCGCTACATTCTATATTTTGTTTTATTTTGTGAAGCAAATACTGTAAACTACAGTTAAGAAATTGCAATAAATAAAAATGCTACATTTTGACTTTATAAATCAGGATTCTTTTAGTTTTTTATAAAAAATATAAACATCTGTAATTTATAAATAATCTGGACCTGTTGTACATTGTGTAAAGCAACAGTTGACATCTGTACAGACGCAAAACTACTGGTTAACTAAAACGTGACTGGGCAGTACCAACTGGTGTAAGGACAATGGGTGGGGCCAACAAGCTTATAAGTGAACAGTTGGATTTGTTTAAATGTGTAATTATTTTATAACAGAACTTATAACCCAAAACTTTGCTATTAACTGATAATAGGTTGTGAATTGGCAGTGTGGAGTTTTACAAATGAACATAAAAGAAGAACGTTAAAACAAGTTTAAACACAAACAGGTGTTTTGGGATTAAACATCATAAAAAAATGGCTGGGCAAAATACATTTTTGCATACAAACTGATGTTGAAGAAATAAATTCAATTTGAGTGCCATTTTAAATAAACAGACTCACAAGTCCCTGATAGTTAACATAATGTAACTTTAAATTATGTTACTTTGACATTGTGTAACCATTATGTAACCAATGCAATGGTTATTTTTGTACCTCTTATACGTGATAATATATTGGGTGGAAATTTAAAAGTTTAGGATTTTGACTTTTTTTTAAATTATTTCTAAACGTATATTTTTTATTGTAAATCATAACAAATGGCTTGTACCTAACCATACCATCCACTGGACCTTTGTGTACTTCATAATTTTGTACTTTTCTTGCAAGACATTCCATTTTAGTACATTGAGGCAAAAATTCCAAAACTTTGTTTGCATGAAACATGGCTACAAGTCCTTGCTAATGTGTACCATATCATTTTCTTCAAATACATCAAAATGTTAAAATGCTTGCAATTAAAAAACGTTCTTTTTAACTGTTTGTGTGTGTGTGTGTGTGTGTGTGTGTTTGTATGCATGTATGTATTTGTATGGATTCCTACCTTTAAGTATAGAAGAGTGTGATGTTAGCTCAAAATGTAAAACTGGTGAAGAGAAGCAGCTTTAACATATGCGATGTGATCATTCCAGCAGGGAAACCAAACAGTGAGAGATGGCCTCACTTTGAGCTTACTGCTTGTTGGAGCATTACATCATCATATTGCCCTTATATGGAACTTTCTCTTGACCAGCCTTTTACAAGGGTGTGTGCTCATGAGTGTGACACAGTCTGGGTAAAATGTATGTGTGTGAGTGCAGGAGAGAGCAATAGAGTAGGAAAAAGACAGAGTTCCACAAAATTTAGTAGGTATACATTGGTGTGTGTGTGAGAGAGAGATAGAGAAAGTAGTATGAAAGGGAGATTTCAACAAGACTCAGTAGGTATGCACTTTGTGGTGTGTGTGTGTGTGAGCTTGCACATGTTTGAAGAACGAATATGCATTTTTTTGAGAGAACACACTAGACCTCTAATTATGTGTTGACGTTTCTGAAACGACTATGGTATTTATATCTATTTCTGGGTATCATCATGCTCGTTGTTGTCTAAACTCTTTTTTCATGTGCTACCACATTCTGCCATTGGGTTTTATCTATAGACAGGAAATGAAGCCCATTCCCACAGGATGTACTTGGAATCCTCCTTTCAGGAATTTTCATCCTGCCATTGAAGGCAACATATAACAAAATCTGTCTGACCTTGACCTCTTCCTGTAATAAATGCAAGATGTTTACCAATGTTTTTACTAGTTTCATTTTTATCACCACATATATTCTGTACATAGAACAGTAGAGATTGGCCATTCTAGGTCCCTAAAAATATTGCTAAATATATATTTATTCAAAAATTAATTTACTTTTTATTTTGTAGACAACAAACTTATTGGACTGAAAATGCACAAGCCTTCCTTGAGAATGTAAATATGAAATAAATTTCAGTTTTATGCATGACACTGCAAGGAAGTGATGGAAATAGAAACTGTCTATTACTGCCACAATTTAACAGTTGAACTTGTCAGGTAATTTATTATTTTAGCTTTAGTTTATCTGTATAGCTACTGCTAGTATAATAAATTAAAGCTGTGACCTTATGCCATGCGCTCAGCAATCTAACTTTCTATCTGTTGTCTTTAATTCACGCTGCAGTAAATATGCTCACCCTGATGCCCCAGAAAAGGGTATGCTTCCCCAGTTAAAAATGTTACATTCACATTACTTATATGCTTGGTTAACTTGGTTTACAGATGTATAAAGCTAGTGTTTTTTTGCTGTTTTTGTATAGTGCTGCTGTTTTCTGACTTCAATTTTACAACATTTTTGAGTTGAAACTCCATGTCTATTAATGTAGAATAAAAATTAACTACAACATTTACAATTCCAACCCTATGCAGAAGTGTGGGAAACATTTTTTTACTCCCCTCATTCCTGCCTCCACTCATTTCCTTTTCTATTTAAACCAAAGTCTTCAATCATTACACACTCATCCCAAAAATATGTCACAGACATCGAAGTGTCTCTGCCCAAAGAAAGAAGAAAATGCAACTGTGTGTGTCTGCAAGATGCAACAAAAAACTTAATGACCTACATTTTCATGTCTCTTTGTCAAATAAATGTAAAAATTATGAGTATTATTCACAACTGTTCTGTTGGTGTTTGTGTATAAAAGAAAAAGCGAGGGAGCCAGGGAAGACATAGCCACATGTTTGTACAATTCCTTGAGCCTAAGGCCTGATTACCTGACAACAATGACTTCACTGCGCTGTAATTAGATCCATATGTTTTCTCTCGCTCTCTCTCTCTCTCTCTCTCTCTCTCTCTCTCTCTCTCTCTCTCTCGCTCTCTTTCATTTAAGTGAATTTGAATCTTATCCACATTGTGTGCACGCTTAAACAGAAGCTTTGATTGTGAGCGTTATTTTTTTTTTCAATGCAATATAATTATGTTTCTTATATTATTTGGATCAATTCATGAGCCAGAACATGTGGTGACAGTAGATTGATGGGTTTCATTTTATTTGAGGTTGTAAACAATTTGCTGTGTGACTGATAGAAGGATTAGAACTATGAAGCTACTCTGCTTGCTACAAGACCTTTGTATGCTACCGTTCATGTAGTGCATGTTAGTGCTATAAAGTACACTTATATTCTCATTATAATTATTAGATACAGTATGGGTACATCAATCCCAACCTGTAATTATGTAAGAGTCATTCTAATAGTGTCATATTTTAAGCTTTTGCCATATACATCTGTTACCAATAATTTTAGAAAAAAATGGACGTGTCTAGATTAAGAAAATAAGATTAATGTGTGAATTTGATTATGAACCCCATAATTGTTTTATTTAAGTATATAACTTAAATAATTTAGTTATATACTTTAAGTCAGGTCTCTAATATATATTTTGCTATGTACAACACGTCTTATAACTTCATGTTGATTGACTTTAGACGACAGTACTAGAAATGCTTTTGTTTTCAGCCCTTGTATTCATCAAATAAAGGTCACTGGTTGATAGATTTAAATAATATATTTTTTATGATGTGATCCCTAAAAATATTTGATAAAACCTACAACATCTGAATTCTTTCTTTTTTACTGACTGCAGGCTAATTTTTGTTTGCTTAAGCACATAAACAATATATTTGTATGAATATGTATATATAGTGTATATATTCATTTCCATTACATCAGAACAAATGTAGCATTTCTGGTGTTTTGTCAGATGTGCGTCAGTTTTCATGGAGACACTTTTAGTGAGATGTCTGAGTTGTCCTGTGTGAGTAATATTGTCAAACCCTATTGAATCATTGTGCAATGTCTGAGAAAATTCCGGATACTCGATATTCTTTTTTTCTCTCAGTGCATATCTGTCTTTGTATATATGTCTGTCATAATTATTTTTCTTTCTTTTTGTATTAATTACCCTGCCAGTTTTAAAACACTGTTGTGCATTTTTTTCCTTTTCTGTACACATCTACACACAGTGTTTATGCACAATTTGGATGATGTCATTCTTTTATTAAGGTCAGAGGTTGAATGTGTTGTAATGTTAATTAAAATAAAAAACAGATGGCTTCCCCATAAGAAGACACAGAGGAAGTAGGAAATGATAAATTAGTGGGATTAAACTAGAAGGAGGAAAATCTAAGAAGCTTTTTAGACCAAGAAATTGTCTCTACAACATGTTTACATAAAAAAAAAAAAAAAAAAAAAAAAAAAAAAAAAAAAAATATATATATATATATATATATATATATATATATATATATATATATATATATATATATATATATATATATATATTGTATTAGAAGAAATGAGGGTGGACTTTTGAGTCATGGTTTGCTAAGAGCCAACACTAAATTATGTAATCATGTATAAGATATTTCAGACAAGTCTAGTCAAATAAATCAGTTAATGTAGTGATTTTTTTTCACAGCTATGGTCACAAAGCAGTTACAACAAAGAGTCTGTTGTCTTCTCACATTCATCAGACTCTATGCATATTTAATCTTATGTTTAATTTAAATAAATATTTAAATATGGTAGCATAGGGATTTCTGAATTTCTATTTTTTGATAAAAATCACTTGAACACTGAAATGAATTCATTTTTTTATCAACCCTTTATAAAATGACACAATATTTGTATTAAACACACCGCAAAACTAATTTAGACTTGAAAACAGGCTTTGTTTTCACTAGCCACAGAATTTGTGACTTTTTGGGTGCCCTATTTTTTAATCTGACTTAATTTTTTAATGTCTCCTCCAAACATGGGTGCGCAGTAGGTCTCGTCAGATCCACTGAAAAAGAACTATAATAGTAAGCTGCTAACTCACAGCAACAGAAGTCGAGGGCCATCCATACTTGCTCCCTATTGGCACAAGTCACACAGCTCCCGCTTCAGCAGTGTTTCTCTAAAGCGCATCGGGGAGAACAAGGGCTCCCTCCAGTGTCTTTGCGCTTGCGCAGTAGTAAGAGCAGCATGCCACTGTGCATCTGAGTTATTGAAAGGTGCTATGTGTGATATGTAGGATGTGCCCTGACATATATTTTATATTGCATTTATTATGTTTATTAATATTATTAATTAATTAATTCATTCATTCATTATCTCCCGCTTTATCCTCTATTAGGGTCACGATGGGGTTTCCCATGCCCATCCAGGGGAGAACGTTTCGGGCGCTGGGCAGATAGACCCAGGATAGGGCGCCAATCCATCGCTGGGCACACACTCACTCACACAGACACACTCTATATGGGGCAATTTTTGAGAATTCAGTTGACTTGATCCATGTTTTTGGACTGTGGGAGGAAACCGGAGAACCCGGAGGAAACCCACGCAGACACGGGGAGAACAAGAAAACTCCACCCAGATGGGGATTCGAACCGGGAATCCCTAGCGCTAAGAGGCGAACGTGCTAACCACTAAGCCACCATTATGCCTGGCTCAAACATATATAGCCTGTCAGATATCTCTTTGAACACTCATTGATTGGCTCACTAAGATATTACTTCATATAGCAATAAAGTATGTGACCATATATGTAAATATTAACCTGGCCTCTAATGTGTTAAAAAAAAATGAAACTCTCGTGTACATACTTTCGAAGAACTGCAAGTTCTCAAAGATTTATTAATTTCCACTTCCACCCATGTACTGACCCTTGTTGATTAAGAAAATACTTTTATCCCTGTATATCACCCTCCACCCCTATAGCCTATTCAATCCAGGTGCCTTAGAAAAGGGTTCCAGGTTTAGCATTTTCTTTAAAGAACAGGATATTTTTAGATGTCACAACTTCCAAAAATATAATTCCTTGAATAGACTTCCAGCTGTCTACCATCAGGATTTGTAACTTGTTGCATTTACATTATAGGGTTTACTTTTGCAAATTCAACAATTGTTATTATATGTTTGACTGTTTTCATCAAAGCAGTGGTATGAGCACCAAAATGATACCAAAGGCCAAGTATTATTTTGGATTGTGGATCATTCTCAGCATTGCAGTGACACTGCATTGTGTTTTTTCCAATTTAACTATGTAAAATATATACATGTATAGCCTTCATGTCAGGCCATTCTAATTTAGTCTATTACCTATAACAGCTTCCACTTTACTTAGAAGCTTTGAACAAGATTTTGGAGTGTGTCTGTGGAATTTTTACCCATTCATCCGGAAGAGCATTTCTAATTTTAAATATTGATGTTGGATAAGAGGACATTGCTTACAATATCCATTCTAGCTTATCCCAAAAGTGATTAATTGCAGTTGAGGTCTGATCTGTCTTAACATTCAAGTTCTTCCACACTAAATGGTTCAGAATTTGCCTTTTGAACATGAAATTTAAAGTATAATACACCAACACTAAAAGTGATGTGTCTTAATACTTTTGTCCATACAAATAAGATGTGTAGCAGTAGTTCTACAGAATTTTTTTAACATTTCCCACACAATTAGACATGTTTACCTTCTTGCTCAACATTCAGATTCAGATACTAATTTTACAATATCGACAGAACACTGCACACAGATAGTTTTTGACTGTTTACTTTTGACTGGTGGACTGTTTACAGTTCACCAGTGACTTTAAAATTCTTAAACATTACCAGTACTGCTGCATTGGATACAATTGGACTTGGCACTAAATTTTACCACTATGTCAAAATCATGGCAGACATAACTGATCCACCGCTCACATAATTCCTGCTCTATAATTGGGATCCTTTGTGCTCATGCCCCTCAAAAAACTGCTATACTTGTATACCTTGCATATTTACATCCATTTTGCTTAACCTTTGCAATGTTTCAAGAGTATTATTATCCATCCATCCATTATCTTCCGCTTGTCCGGCAGCAACCGAAGTATTATTATTATTATTATTATTATTATTATTATTATTATTATTATTATTATTATTATTATTATTATAGGCTTAATTTATTATTTGTTTAAAAGCCATTAACCATAACTTATATTTCCTGGGAATTAATATAATGTGGCTATAATGTTAAAACTTACACTTGGGTTTTTGGTGTTTAATCTTTTTTTTCCATTCTGTTTGCACTCATCTGTGCTAAATATACCCTATTACACATTTATCCAAATTTATTTCAATAAAAAAATTCAAATTATATAATACAGACCTATTTGAATGGTCGTTTAGAAAAACGAAAAAACTTTAGTCAGAATTCCACATAAATTACTATATGTGATTACTGTTCTTCTGCAGAAGTGAGGCTGCTCACCCTTAGCCTAAACTATGAGGTCATCAGCAGATACACAACTTGAGAAATTGGGTGATTAATTAAGCATCAGAGGCTTTAGATTCTCAGATTAACAAAGATTTACCCAACAGAAAAGAGAGGGGGGAGAGAATAAATGACTGAGATCTGGTGTCTGTTTCCTCGGTTCTGCAACACATAGTTTTGTGTGTATGTAATCTTTTGCTTTGCTTGCCAGAACCCAGAAAGGAAGTGATTACATGCAGATACAATGCATACTATAACAATGAATAAGAAAGCCTAAAATTAAAAACGGCTGCTCCTCACATTTCCAAGCTGGACACTTATTTATGTTTTCATCATGCAAATGCTGATAATTGGTTCTCTTCCACAGAATGTTCAGGACAGTAATTTTGGAAAACGGACCATTTTAAGACATATGTTTCTAATGTTATACCTGACCGGGATAATATTTGCCTCTTATCGCCTGTTAAAAAAAGTTGCCAGCCTACCATTTCCTTAAAAGTTTAAAATAATAATTAAGATCAAGAGATGCAAAAACCTTATTGATATTTTTTTGTGCAGGGGCGAACACATAAACACAAACACAGGATAAACACAAACACATTTACAATTATATCATGTAATGTACACGAGGCAAAAGAGAAAATGAAAAAATTATTACTTTAAAGCTTCAACAATAACAAAGCATTTTATGAATTATTCTAATCATTTGCCAATAGTTAAAAAACAAAGTTGTATGTTAATTTATAATGGTGCTTTTTTTCTCTCTCTCTTTTTGGCATTTATACTTAATTTGCATCTTAAAATGTGCTTTCATAAAAGCTCCAGTGGTTGTAATTTGTAGGTGTCAGATTACATATTTTAAAGCTGTATAGTTTAATAATATTTTATTCTGTTTTCACATTTATTTTTGTTGAATTTCAGTGTTGGTTTTGTGAATGTTGTCTTTTTTTTTTTAGAATTTAATATGTATTATATTTTAATTAAACTTCTGTAAGTAACTGACCTCAAACTTGCTTTTAACCCTATAAGGTATTTATTTATAACCAAAATATTATGCCTTTCGACTCTTAAAATTACTGTTATTTCCAGATTAACAATTTTTATGTGCAGCTCAAATAAAAAATGTAAATGAAGTATATTACAGTAAATTTCTGCCCTTGTTTCAGTCATTTTGGCAGAAATGCTGCAAAAGAGAGGTGAGAGAAACAAAAGCCAGAAAAATCACTTGGGTCTTGCCATGTGAGGTAAGTGTGAATGTGATTTAGAGATTGGCTATATTGCAGCTTTGAACTAATCTATGTACACAAAAGTTACACCTTCGAGTCAAAGTATATATTTTGTAGAAAGACATTGTTGCAGTGAATACTTGTTATTAGTATATGAAGTTTCTAGGATATGAAGCTGCTATAACCTGCTTTTGGTCACTTACAAATTTTATTTCTTGATTATTTTGTGCAAATGGTTCTTAATGAAATCTTTTAAAAATTTTGTATACACACACATAATTACCAGTTTTTCCTCTTAGGTTATTAAAATGGATTTTTAAACCAGACTAATATAGAACCTTTCAGTGTTATCTGTGTTTTTTCAAAACAAGTTAAGCTTTGCTGCATCCATTCTGTCCTGTATTTGGTTTTATGTGCCTATATAAATATATGATAACACTACTTTTTTATTATTTAGGGGCTTTTTGATTAACTAGTTAAAGATAATTTCCTGTAAGGAGTGAGGAAGTTTTTCACTGTTGGATAGGACGTCACTGTCAAAAATACCCTTTCTAGTTAGTTCTTCCTTTCTCTACAGCTGGTGACTGATGTAGTGATGTGGTGTTTTGTGCACCTAGCAACAGATCAGGTCCCTTTCAGTATACTTTTAGTACTGCATGTATAATACTAGAAATGTAAAAATAATCTAAACTCAAAAAGAAATGATATTCAGTTTCATCATTTAAAAAAAAAAAAGATCTGAAAAACCTATTGCACAAAATTAGTGTGGCCACACAGTACATATTTTTAAAGCTGTGGGTAAAGTTACTCATATATGATACTTAGATCTAATGAGCTCCCTGTGAGAGAACAAACAAAAACTAAATTTGTCTTTCTTCCAATTTAAAAACTCATGTTTTCAGAAAAATGTATTAACAACAAGAAGGCTGACTACCTACCAAAATATTTAATGTAAATACTAGTTATTCTAACTGTTGTTTCTATCTAAGGGGACAGCAACTGCATTCTCAGAAACCTGTTTCCAAAATACAAACAGCTGTTCAGCTGTTTCACAAAAGAGAATAGAACACTGGATTTATTTATATTATACTACACTATATTTATCCTGTTTTTTAGTGTGATCAAGCAAAGTAATCCCCATAAACTAATCAGTCAGACAATGTACTCCAGAGGCCACGGAGTTCCAGTACATAACTGTAATAAGTCTTTCAGCAACATTTATAATATATAGACTGAAACTTTGTTTTTAACTCTGGTAACTTAATTATAAAATAAACAATACTTTATCAAAATTATTTTTATTTTATTATTGACAGAATTACATCAATTTAATAAATATTAAACAAAGCAATAACTTTAAATTAAATCTTACATTTCAGTAGCTTTTGGGAAATATGCATGATTTTTACTTGCTGTAACTTTTTAATAATTGTTTTTGGTTATATAACTTATAACATTACAACTTACATGTATGTATGAATTTAACTGAGTGTCTACATAGCAGTGGAGCAGTGACTCATCCAGCTTGTTTTCCAATATATCCTGATCAGAGTGAATCCAGTACCCCCTTATATCCAGATCAGTGCAAGTTGAAAATCCACTGCCAGACACAGCAACACATCCATACAAGGCATTTTTTGTATTTAAGTCCTTGGTTGGAAGAGGAAAATCAACAGTTTTAAAAAAGAACCACACACAGTCATTGGGTGAATATGCATACCCAGCATAAATAAGGACCTTGGCAACTCTGACCAAGGAACCCCACCCAGCACCGTTTTTGGTATTAGGACAAAATGTTTAACCATAATTATTATTGTTCCCTGGTCTTGATGGTGCTGTTAATGAAAAGTTTTAAATGCCTGATGCTTTTCTTTTGTTAGTGGAGTTAGCTCATTACCTATTCAGATGCTCTGTAAAGGATGCTGTCAATGTGTCTTCATTATAATTCCAAATCACCTGGATAATAATTTAATTACTAATGCAGATGCTGGCTAGTCTAAATGTCCCAGTTCTGTCAACGAACTCCTAACTTTCTGACAGAGAAAGATACATTATGTGTGCATAACACTTTTGGCACAGTGTCAGGTGGACCACATTTATCCAAAATTTTATCAAAATTTTAGATATTGTGTACCTTACAATACACCTAACACTTTTTCCTTTTAGCTTTCACTTAAATCCATCAAGTTTTGTAAAGAATGTCTCATTATATAAGAGTTTTTAACTAAAGATGTGGAGACAGTGAAAAAATTTAATATTTTTCAAATAAATAAAAAAACAGCCTGCTGTGTAGATAGAATGCGGCTATTACTTCTGATGCTTCTGTCATTGAAAATGATAGTTGTGTAAGTGTGGTCTTACTGCCAATATTTTTTTCTTTTCTGCCAGTAGCTGTAGACTAGGCTATAATTTAACCTGAGTGCCATCTGTGGGTTTCTAAATACTAGTAAATGTAGGACATATATTGTTCAACTACACCCAGCATTAACAATGTGAATAGTCTAAGCATTTGATTGTTTGTAGTTTTTCTTAAAATGTAATATGTTTGTACTGGAAGATTCAAACATGATATTAAACCATAAAACCTGTATAAAGTAATGGATCTTAATTTATAGTCTCTGGTACTTTGCAATATCTTTTTTGTAGACACTGAGTCATTCTTTGAAAAGACTACATGTCCTGAGAACCCCTGTACTCCTGTAATTAAAAAAATAAAAGGTTTTTCATAGTCTTCCTCTGACTTAAGTCTTTAAATATTAGATGAGGTAATATATGAAAGAGATGAAGTACACCCTAATCACCTGTGTAAGTTTTTGTATTTTTAAGCTGTTTCTTTCACTAAAAACGTTTTTATAGTGGTGAAAGTTTGTGAATCCTTCTGAATATTTTATATTACAGCATGAATAGTAACTAAAACATAATTTGAATTTTACACAAGTTATTAAAATGGATAAGGAGCATTGATGTGATTAATTATAATGAATTATTTGGTGAGAAAAAAAAACAAAAAAAAAACACTTTACATCTGTAACTGATCAAATGAGGCGAACCCTTGCTTTTATTTTGTGTTGTCACCCCCTTGTGTTTAACTATTGATAAGTCTTTCACGTCAGCTTATCCCAGGAAATTGATTTTATTATCCTGTATGAAGCTGACACGCTGGCATGGTGGTAAGCATTTTCAGGTGAGCTTAAGCAATATTTATTTATTAACATTTAAAAGGGTTTACAATCTGTCATCTCAGATAAATTAAAGGTCTATGCTCTAAGGTTACACTCATGCCTGCCAAAAATTAAAGCCATTTTATTTGCTGCATTTGAAATTATTAGAACAATATTATAGCAATTCACTGACCTTTCTCTTTCCTGCTCCAGCAAGTTGGTGAACTCGTCGCTTTTCTTCATGAACTCACTGTGATTGTGCTTCTCATTCTCGAGCCTTTCTAGGGCTTGTTTGTGTGCCCGCTCCACTAGAAGCACTTGTTCCAACATTTGTTTGTATGTTTCTCTCTGTTTCTCTACAAGCCTGTCCAGCTATAAAATGCAAGCAGACATGTTATTAAAATGCACTTGGAGAAAATATATATTTATATATCTGACAGCTCATAGAGTTACAGTCCTTTAAGAAGTGTGCAAGACTTACCTCTGTAATGGGCTTCTCATAGATGTCCTCCTTCCAGCTACAACCCTTTCCCTGTATGCCATCTCTCTGCAAAGCCTGCAGAACTTTCTGAGGGGTGACAAATCCATACTGACTCTCCAGTAATGCCAGGTCTATCTTATCTGCTCTTAGAACAGTGATCACTTCATCTCTGGCCTATAATAATAATAATAATAATAATAATAATAATAATAATAATAATAATTGATTGTCTAAAGTGAGCCCAGATCAACCCAAAAGGTGTCACCGACGTTAAGCATGCAGTCACAAACAGAAGCAAGGTAAAGGTGTTGTGCTTAAGCTGCCAAAGTGAATGATGTGCTTAATGGGTTCATTTCATCACCAAACGAAGCAATCAAGACCTGACCAGTTGAAAGTTTACTAGAAAAATAAATTGTATTTCATATTGTTCATATAATTTATAGTTCCCGCTACAAGATTTCAAAATGTTGTTATTAATGTCAAGGCAATTTGATTTATTTATTATAACCACAAATTAAATTCAAATGTTTGTGTTTCAGCCTTTTCCCAGCTTCGGGGTGATCTCATCTCTGAACTTGGGATTGTGTTTTATTTTGTTGAAACAGCTTAATTTATCTCAGCTTAATGTGGTGCTCAGATTATTTTTGGTCTAATAAAAAAGTAAATAAATAGCCTAGAATCTATTTATGTACAAACAGTGTTTTTCTGTCCTGCAACAGTTTGCGCTGGTCCTGTGTTTAACTTTTAGCTTCGACATGCTATTGTACACGTGGTCAACAGGGACAATACTCAGTAATTCAGTAATTCAGTGACCTGTGCCTGTTTCTTTTTGTTTCTAAACTTACTTTCTTAAAATAATGCTTTATATATTGAATTGAATGTGCTTTATTGAATCACCTGCAGCTCTCCCTCCAGCATGCTGAGTAAAAAGAGCAGATCATCATGGGAGAGCTCTCTTCTCTTTCCAGGTGCAGTGCATTGTTCTATGTGTCCACTTTTCTCATTGTTTTCCTGATCAAATTTGTGGCTGTTGTTCTGTTTCTGCTGCACTGTACTCATGTTGGACATGGGTCCTTTAAAACAAGAACTGTCTCTTTGCATGCTGAGTGGGAGCCCCAAATGCTTGGATCCCGAGTGCTGTGACCACACCCGAGATGACTTCACCTCTGACATAATCCAAAATGTTCCAGTGGAGATGAATGTCAACTAGCCTGTGAACAGTAAAGAGGATGTTTTATGCATTTGATTAAAAAGCAGTGCCATTTTCATACTAATGTGTGCGCCTATAAATAAATGTTTAAAACACATGCAAGTTTAAACAGCTTACCAGGGTAAAACTTATGCACATACAGGAATACTGGCCATAAAATTATGTAAAATTTAACTGTAATCCTTTAATCAAAAGGGTAATACAAATACTTAATAATAATAATGATAATAATAATAATAATAATAATTATTATTATTATTATTATTATAATAATAATAATAAAGTATTAATTACTTCTGATTAATTCTCTATTAGGGTCGCAGTGGGGTTCCCCATGCCCATCCAGGGAACAACGTTTGGGGCGCTGGACAGATACACACAGGACAGGATGCCAATCGCTGGGCACACTCACACACACACACACACACACACACACACACACACACACACACAAACACACACTATATGGGGCAATTTAGAACATTCTATTTACCTTAAATCCATATTTTTGGACTGTGGGAGGAAACCGTAGAGGCGAATGTGCTAACCACCGTGCTGATCAATAATAATAACCCTAAATAATAATAATATAATTATAAATGCTATTTGCTGAAAAGGTTCTGATCATGATTATTTTTGATTAATTAGCAGATTGCATTTTCAAAAATATACTTTTTGGATCACATTATGTAACAACTAAATTACCCAATACAGGGACAACGAATATAGCCCCTCATTCACAATATAATTAATTTAATAGTTGTATTAAAATGCCATGGTCTTAAAAAAAGTTCATTAAAATCCATAAATACACTTGGCTGTGTGAGTACAGTGCTTTAATTAGCCGTGTGTTAGTGTTACGTTATGAGCTCACAAAAAAAAAAAACGTTATGAGCTCATTGCCTGCTTTTAATCTTTCATAAAGCTGCTTTACTGAAATAGAATTCTTCTTTAAGAAATAAAACTATATATATATATATATATATATATATATATATATATATATATATATATATATATATTCTATTAAGCTCTGTCTAGTACAGTGGGGTGCAAAAGTTTGGGCAGCCTTGTTAATTTTCCTGATTTACCTTTATAAATCATTGGTTGTTTGGATACAAAAAATCAGTGAAATATATCATAAAGGGGACAAACACAGTGATATTTGAGAAGTGAAATTAAGTTTATTTGATTTACAGAAATTGTGCACTAATTGGTTAAACAAAATTAGACAGGTGCATAAATTTGGGCACCAAAAAAAACCCTTTACTAAATATTTAGTAGATCCTCCTTTCGCAGAAATAACAGCCTGTAATCGCTTCCTATAGCTTCTAATGAGACTCTGGATTGTGGCTGATGGTATTTTAGACCATTCTTCTTTACAAAAAATCTCTAGTTCATTCAGGTTTGATGGTTTCTGAGCATGGACAGCATTCTTTAAGTGACACCACAGATTTTCAATAATGTTCAGGTCTGGGGAATGAGATGGCCATTCCAGCACGTTGTACTTGTTCCTCTGCATGAATGCCTTAGTCGATTTGGAGCAGCGTTTAGGGTCGTTGTCTTGTTGGAAGATCCAGCCCCGGCGCAGCTTCAGCATTGTCACTGATTCCTGGACATTGGTCTCCAGAATCTGCTAATATTGATTGGAATCCATACGGCCCTCAAGTTTAACAAGATTCCCAGTCCCTGTACTGGACACACAGCCCCACAGCATGATGGAACCTCCACCAAATTTGACTGTAGGTAGTAGGTGTTTTTCTTGCAGTGCTGTGTTCTTTTTCCTCCATGCATAATGGCCATTGTTATGCCCAAATAACTCTATTTTAGTTTCATCAGTCCACAGCACCTTTTTCCAAAATGTAGCTGGTTTGTCCAAATGTGCTTTAGCATACCTAAAGTGGCTCTGTTTGTGATGTGGGCGGAGAAAAGGCTTCCTCTGAATCACTCTCCCATACAACATCTCCTTGTGTAAAGTGCGCCGAATAGTTGAACGATGCACATTGACTCCATCAGCAGCAAGATGATGTTGTAGGTCTTTGGTGCTGGTCTGTGGGTTGACTCTGGCTGTTCTCAACATCCTTCACTTCTGTTTTTCTGAGATTTTTTTTGGTCTGCCACTTCGAGAATGACTTGAACTGTGCCTGTGGTCTTCCATTTTCTCACAATGTTTCTCACAGTGGAGACTGAAAGCTGAAATCTCTGAAATAGGTTTCTGTATCTTTCCCCTAAACCATGACAGTGAACAATCTTTGTTTTCAGGTCATTTGAAAGTTGTTTTGAGACTCCCATGCTGTGACTCTTCAGACAAGGTTCAAAGAGGAGAAAAACTTACAATCCCCACCCCTTAAAAAACCTTTCACATAATTGGAGTCACCTGTGTATGGAGGTCAAGGGTCACTAAACTGACCAAACCAAATTTGAGTTCCAATAATTAATTCTAAAGGTTTTGAAATCAATAAAATAACAACAGTGCCCCCGCACCTGCCTAATTTTGTTTAACCAATTATTGCGAACTTTCTGTAAATCATATAAACTTCATTTCACGTCCCATATATCACTGTGTTTGTCCCCTATATGATATATTTAACTGAATGTTTTTATCCAAACAACAAATGATTTATAAAGTTAAATCAGGAAAATTAACAAGGCTGCCCAAACTTTTGCACCCCACTGTATGTGAAGTGGACATGGTGGTGTAACAGACGTTCAAATGTGTAGAACTATTTAAGAAAGTAGGTAATTTGCCTTTATAAAAAAATAAAATAACATTTGAAGACCCCAAACTCTTGCTTCTGGGTTCAGTACCAAGGTATGGTGGACATGATCTTTTGTGAGTACAATAAACATATTTTCCCAATGTCTCCATAGGTTTTGTTTAAATACTACACTTATAATATTAGCTTAATCAATGCTAAGGAGGCCACAACCCACTTTCATTTATTTGCAAGAAATGTGATCCTTTAAATATTTTACAACCACTAAGCAATCCAGAAATACAATAAACATTTTAAAATAATAATACACATTTTTTCTGTATCACAAAGCATATTTATATACAAACTTTATTTTATTCTAAATTAAAGGTAGCATTTTGTGCATGTGAGACCTTTAAATATTATCATACTTCATCCAAGTAATGTTTTAACATCAAAGTCATCAAATCTTAGGTCTTTATAAATGACACTAAATAGGATTGTGATCTCCAAACAGAGTGAAAAATAGGCGTTAAAGCAAAGCAAAGCAAAACCTTTCAACTACTAAAGAGTACAAGACCTCTTTGAATAACTTGAATTGAATAACTACAAGAGTCTATGGTAGCCTGCTTTTATGTTTATTTCTTTATATATTTATTTGATTATGCGTTATATACATACATAGGTAATAGACATACTTGGTTATATACATACACGATGTGCTAGTAAACCTAGACTCTCTGATTTGTATAAATAGTTTTTTTCCCATCGCCTCCAGTGGCATTCATCCTGGAAACAAGATCCCTGATCTAAAATGGTGTTCTACTGTCCCATGGGGAATGCCATGTGCATCACACTTCACTCTTGCCATTGATGCCCTTGCTCAACTCTGTACAGGCTTTACACATGAACCCTGCCCTGAAGAAGTAATTACAGTCTCTCTCATGCTCTCTCTCTCACTTATTCACTCACCTATCACTCACTTATGCCTCCTGAAAATCATGTTCAAATAAAATGCTTAAATGCTTAAAAAATAAACACTGTGCTCTTAGGTTACAGAAATAAGCCATGTCTATAAAGAGCAAAATGTTTCCCATGATAGAGAAAGTAGGAAAGGACAATGTTTTAAAACTTAATCTGGAACAATTACACTGTATGTAAAATACTGCATATAATAGATTTCCGTTTGAGACAGCGCTGCATACTGTGCTTTTGTTGGTTTAGTATGACCATAGTATAACCTGTCCATGTTTCTAAACCTGAACATTCATTGACAAGTGCATCTTGAATTAAACACTACATTGCAATTAAACAAAAAATATCCTAATTACATGTTGTGTCCAAAAAAGTGTAACATTTTTGCACAAGATACCATCGATCTGCAATAGAGGCAATGCGCATCAACATTTATGAATTATAACGTTATTAACCAAAAGCTTCCATACATTATTCTTACTAATTTCTCTAATGAATGAATCACCTTAACCATGAAGTCTTAAAGCTGCTTTTTGTATACACTGCCTTTTATAAAATAATCACATATAACAATATGAACTACAGAAAATGGCTATGATTAATGACAAAATGCACCATGCTTCATTAAATGTACCCATGTTCTAAAATTTATTCCTTGGTTTTATTTAATTCATGTATTTTAAATGCACCCAGACACATAGGCATATTGAGCAAGAGCAAGATAAGACATATTAAGCAAATAAGTAATGAAATATTAAAAATCGTCATTGATTTAAAATATATAAAAATTCTCCCATATAGATTTAAATGCAGTGCATCCTAAGTTTTGATTTTCATTTACCCCAAAATGAATATATTTCATAAGATTATATGAAGCATATAAATAAATAAAATAAGAAAAAGTGTGAAAGATTCTGTGTTATATAATTATGCACTTAACAAAATATATTTTATCTAAGGTCTTTTATATTTTATTATAAGATTCTGTGCCTAATATTATTAGGCTCTGTGCCTAATATTAATTCAAAATGCTACACTAATAAAAACTGGAGAGTATGTTATTCCTAATTGACACAACCTTGTCAAAATTAAAGGAAAACAATGCACCAACATTAAATTATGACCACTACAAAGTGTTGTATACATACTTGCTATCATACCTATAACTATAGTCTGTCTCTGTTTGTTTTTTATTGTTTTACCTCTTTGACCCTACTGCTTAAAATAATTCCTGGCAACCTTTAATGCTATAAGAACATACATGATGGTTGTAAAAATGAGTTGTTGCACATTGCTTCTTACCACTTTCTTGACACTTCTTCTCTTTTGTCCTCAGATTGTCAAAACAAGACACAATGGATGGCACAGCATAGGAATCAGACTCCTGGTGGTCAACTGGTGGGAAAATGTGAGTATTCTGTAGCCAATGCCAAAGAAAAAACGAAACTGTAATATCAAATGAATAAGGCACATAGCACTGAGGGGTAAAGGCTCAAGAAACTAATGAAGAGTGAAATAGTAAGAGAGAAATAGGGGAGGGACAGGACCTGACCTGCAATTCTAATATCAGTTGTTGCTAAATTTAA
The DNA here is from genome assembly GCA_019802505.1 of Corydoras sp. C115. NCBI lineage: Eukaryota > Metazoa > Chordata > Actinopteri > Siluriformes > Callichthyidae > Corydoras > Corydoras sp. C115. The sequence goes on along the minus strand of JAFMOC010000037.1, from coordinate 3,565,670 downwards.
CAAGACCACCGTTCAGAGTGGCCCATAAATCTCTCTCTTTCACTCTCTCCCTCCCTCTCTCTCTCTCTCTCTCTCTCTCTCTCTCTCTCTCTCTCTCTCTCTCTCTCTCTCTCTCACACACACACACACACACACACACACACACACACACACACATACAAAATCCTTATGCCACTTTAACAGATGTCCTTGTCAGGAGACTATACACTGAATAGAAAGAAGCACACTAAATATGTTATATTAATTATGTATATGAGGCAATATATATATATATGTGTGTGTGTGTGTGTGTGTGTGTGTGTGTTTATGTATGTATGTATGTATGTATGTATGTATGTATGTATATCTTCCTGGACTTAATGCACTTTATTATTTTATACACATATAATGTAGATGCATATGCATCCTTTGTGTAAATACAGTGATATTCATTAGCTTTCAGTAACTATTCAGCATTCAGTGGCGTTGGCATGCCTGTGATGACAATTTAATGCCCAGATAGCAATGAACGTCTGATGGTTGAATTAGCAGTCCCACCAAGTACTATGACTGAAGTGCCCTTCTACAAGGCACCTAACCCCAATGCCTTCCCTGGTTCTATATACAAGGCTGCCCACCATGCCGGTTAGCATGTGTGCTCACTTTATTCAGTGTGTGTCACTGCACGCATGGGTTAAATGTAGAGAACACATTCCTGTGTGTACACACAGTACACAAAATAGATCACTTAAAAAATTTAAATAAATTCATTTACTAAACTAAATCTATTTAATTAATCATAAAAAAACAGTAAAAGAAAAAAGGGTTGGCATAAAAGTTCAACATTAACTATGTAAAAGGGGATACGACAAATAAATCATTATCAGTTAAAGGCTGTTAAATTTACATGTTTCATTAAATTATTATCTATTAGTACAATAAATGTATAGTTGTCAAAGTCTATGAAGAAAGAAACTTTATATTTATAAGTAATGCAACTAATTCATCTGTTTCATTGTTTTTTTATGAGGATTAATTAAACACATTTAGTTGAATTTAACAGCCTTTAATTCATGATATAGTTATGAGTTATAGTTAATGTTGTTTATGCCAACCCTTTTTGTTTTGATTGTATTATATGAGTTCTTTTACTAAGTTTCTATTATCCATGACAAAATTTTATAAAATGATAAGTATATATATATATATATATATATATATATATATATATATATATATATATATATATATATATATATATATATATATATATATTTATTTTTATTAAGGTTTAATAATAGTAGTCATTAAATTATTAAACATTAAATATAACCACAATTCCTTGTGAATCTTTCAACAGTTATCTTCAGTTGATTTAAAATGTATTTACAGTCACTATTCACACAAAAATAAAAAAGGTCTAATGTTCATAGATGTTTTGTATTACGTTTTATTTTATCTTGTCAGCAGTATTTATGCAATCTCATGACATGAAATTAACTCGACCAATATCATATCAAAATCGGAGAGACGCTGACATCTGCTGGACAAGAGGACACATTGAAGTAGCCTAGTAGTAAGCTGTTCTAGTAAAAATATAAATAAATAAATAATCTAGCATGGATGACCACATCTGCATCCAGATGGACTTAAAAACAATTATACACATATGTCATATAAATGTACTTTAAAAAACAAACAAACAAACCAACAAAAAAAGTAAATACATTTTGGAACACAAAAACAACCAGCTCAAAAAAATAATAAAATAAAAATAAATATCAAAATAAATAATTATGTAATAGTGCTTAAAGGTTACACCCTTAACAACCCTTAACAAAAAGTAATTCCAAATTAAACAAAAATATTTAAAACATTGACCAATTATGTGTTAATAGAATTTATTATTATTATTATTATTATTATTCCGCTTTATCCTCTATTAGGGTCGCGGTGGGGTTCCCCATGCCCATCCAGGGGAGAACGTTTTGGGCGCTGGGCAGATATACCCAGAACAGGGTGCCAATCTATCGCTGGGTACACACTCACACAGACATGCACACATACACACTCTATATGAGGCAATTTGGAGAACTCAATTGACTTGATCCATGTTTTTGGACTGTGGGAGGAAACCAGAGAACCCGGAGGAAACCCACGCGGAGACAGGGAGAACATGGAAACTCCAGATGGGGATTCAAACCAGGAATCCCTAGCGCTGAGAGCCGAACGTGCTAACCACTAAGCCACTGTGCCGCCCTATTATTATTATTATTATTATTATTATATGGTAACAGATGGTATGATATGGTATGATAGCCGATCAGTGAAGTAATGCATCATTATGTAGCCTTGTCCAAGTATAAGCATGTATTTATTTAGAAAAAATATATAGAATTTTTAGGCAGCACGGTTCGAATCCCCATCTGGGTGGAGTTTCCATGTTCTCCCCGTGTCCGCGTGGGTTTCCTCCGGGTTCTCCGGTTTCCTCCCACAGTCCAAAAACATGGATCAAGTCAATTGAATTCTCCAAATTGCCCCATATAGAGAGTGTATGTGTGAGTGAGTGTGTGTCCAGCGATGGATTGGCGCCCTGTCCTGGGTCTATCTGCCCAGCGCCCGAGATGTTCTCCCCTGGATGGGCATGGGGAACCCCACCGTGACCCTAATAGAGGATAAAGTGGGAGATAATGAATGAATGAATGAATATAGAAAATACAAAATGCCACTATGTGGCTATCTTTAGGGTAGCATATTCAGTGGCTGGTTCCACTTTCTTGCTGTCCTCTAGTTTCTTTATATTTTATGTCTTTTTGGCCGGTGAGGTCGCCAGAAACCAGGTATGCTGGTGGTTGTAGTGGTTATTACATATATACACCAGTTTGGCACTTCAAGATAAATGACCAATTGCCAGATCTCATCGACATTATTGAAATTTTATCTTTGCCTGCCTTTGGAACGACTGACAATATCTTTACTATCGAATTCTAATGAACAACCTTAACTTTAACGTCAGCACTTGATTTAATATATATCTATAATAGTTGGTTAGTATGCAGGTGAAAACCTTCTTTGTGATCAAAGTCACAAAATTCTTTTGAAGACCTGCTTAATGATGCAATTATACAATCCGATACCAGGACAGCAGGATTTTGACAGTGATGAAGGACTAAAGGATGACCAACACAAGCTGTATATGAATACACTTAGATTTTGTAAATTTACAGGCTTTTTAAATATCAATGTTACTATGTATAAACTGAAATGGTTACATCAGTATTGGTAAAGGTCAGGCAAACTAAAAAGCTGCTAATTTGATATACTTTAAACTGTTTAAATTAGTGACAATCATCTAACAGTGAGTTGTTGTGCTAACATAAGGGGATTGGACACAGCAATACTGCCAAAACATATAAACGTCATGTTAGAGTAACTTTTACTCTCTTAAACACACCACACATTTTAGGTTTACCATGTCAGGGGTATTGATATTAATTTGTCTGCTGTTGCAGAAGTTAGTTATCTTCTAGAAAAACTTGAACAATGGACACAGAATGCTGTATACACAACTGTATGTTTTGAAAGGTAAACTAATGTCAGTTTATCAGTGATACTGATGTATTCAAAAACAGCAGCCACGTTGTGTCCGATACGTTCACGACCATTGACGAATAGGGCAAAGTGTGGAAATCAGTAAAATGTTAACCAATCTGTATTGTAAGCAAATACAATAGAAAATGAATATAGTACAAATATGCAGTTTTTAATGTCATGGCTGTGAATCCTAAAGAATGTCATGGCTGTGAACACTAAACATGCACCCATGTCACAACCAATATCAGTGCACCTGCTGACCCTTTATCAGTATTCTGTCGTGATATGCAGATATGTGCCATCAATGAATGTATGTTATATATTTTTAGTATAGTTTGTATTATTTATTTTGGTATAATTTAAGAAGAGGGAGCAAAATCAAACACTGGTTTTTACAATTTTACAAGTCCCATTTGCTCCAGGACTGTGCAAGAGTGTGTATACAAGGGACACAGGGAGGTCTTATGCTCTGCTAGGCCTTTTCTTTCTTGCTAGAACCCATCATTGATATTCGTCTCACAGATGTGAGATTTCAAGGCCAGTACTTTGACATTCCAATGTAGCCCAACTAAAATAACACAGTCCAATTAAATTATGTATTATATAAACAGTAGTACCCTACTTACCAAAGTACCCTAACTTACCAAAGGTCCTTGTACCCATCAAATAAAAATATCCATCATGAAGGATTAAAACTAAAAAAGGGTACACATTCAGACAGAAAGTTTACAGCTGTGTAATGAAACATTGTTATTAAACATACTGTAAATAAATTGGACCCAGATAAATGTACGAATCCTTTACATTTTATTTAAACATGTTTTTTTTTATGTTTGTTAGCACACAATAATTTATAATAATGGTCTTCCTAGACATCAAAATAAATACCCGAAAGAGTGAAATTTAATCTCCATGCACTTTTAAAAATGAAAACTGTTGCACAAAGAGGTAAAGTTCTGGGGTACGTTTTACAATCATATAAAATATCTATTATCAGTTTAAACAATTTAAACTAATGCTAGACAAGCTAGAAATAAACAAAGATTAAAAAAAAAAGTTAATTTGTAGGCAACCTAAATTAGAAACATCACCAAACAGTTTAGAAGCTTTGCATGCGCTCATAAAACATTATGTGGAAAAATGCAGTGGATATTACCTGCCACGTTGTTTTAGCCATAAAGTTTATTAGGGGAGGAAAATGCTATGGCATTGTTTTGCAAGGGTTGGCCTAGCAATTTTTGTGAATGACAATTTTTAAACTTCAGCCTACAAAAATAATTGTGGACAATTTTTTGTTTGACCATTGAATATAGATCTTAAAGAGATCATGTGTCTGTGTCTTCTACAGTTGTTCAAACATAACAGAAGTCTTGCATAAGTTAGGTCTTGCTGTAATATATTAGCTACGTACTGAATAGTTGTGAACTCTGGATCCAGCAAAACAGCCCCAGACCATCATGTTTATTTTTCCAAGTCTTTAAGACTTTAATCAGTCCACTGGAGTTTTTTGTTTTTGTTTTCTTATCTTAACCATGGCTTTCCTACTCCTATTTTCTTCACAGTTGAAATGGATCATTTGCATGTTTATTTTGACATGCGTTAAGCTTTGCTTAAAGATAATGTGCTGTGACCTGCCAATTATGCTAACAGTTTACTCTTCCCCTCTTGTCTGCCCCTGAGTTTGGGCGGCGCCAAAGCTTTGGAACAACCTACCCCTATATACTAGACAGGCCTCTTCACTGTCCACTCTTAAATCTAGTCTCCAAACCCATTTTTATTTGCTGGCTTTTAATACAACATAATTTTATTGGTTTTCAAGGTTTTATTTTTGTTTTTTTAGTTTTAAATTCAACACTTTACAGCATTTTGTTGTGCCGTTGTTGTTTATAAAGTGCTTTATAAATAAAATTGAGTTGAGTTATGTGGGTTTAGTCTGGTGATGGCAAGGCATTATTGATTGGTGTATTCCAGCAGTGTTGCTGGGGGGTTTGAGAACACCAGGAGCACTGCTGCATCTGATCTTCTTATAGCATATACCATCTCAACAGACACTAACACATCAGTAGCACATCATACTGCCATGCTGAGAATTATGCCTGACCCAAATAATATCTGCTCCATAGAAATCATAAGAATAGTGATTATTGGAAAAAAAAACAAAGGGAGTGAAAGGGACTAATATTTTGCAGATATACTACAATCCAGAACAACAAAACATATCTGTATGGTATGTGACAGTGTTTCTAATGCAGGTGGTTATTTATATATAAAACACATTTCAGTTTCATGTAACTCACAAATACACATCAACATTGTAGTTTTTCATTCATTCATTCATTATCTCCCACTTTTATCCTCTATTAGGGTCGCGATGGGGTTCCCCATGCCCATCCAGGGGAGAACGTTTCGGGCGCTGGGCAGATAGACCCAGGACAGGGTGCCAATCCATCGCTGGGCACACACTCACTCACACAGACACACTCTATATGGGGCAATTTTGGAGAATTCAATTGACTTGATCCATGTTTTTGGACTGTGGGAGGAAACCGGAGAACCCGGAGGAAACCCACGCGGACACGGGGAGAACATGGAAACTCCACCCAGATGGGGATTAGAACCGGGAATCCCTAGTGCTGAGAGGCGAACGTGCTAACCACTAAGCCACCGTGCCGCCTTGTAGTTTTTCATTTTAACTAATTGACCTGTAAGGGCTTTTCTTGACAAAGTAAAACTAAAAATAACAAAGAACGCATTGGGGAAAATACAATGACAAATATTCCCAGGTTACATAGACACATACAGAAAGTAATTGGATTATGATTTGTTTTTAAATAAAAGCCCTACAATCCACTATTCTCTTTATTTCTTTATTTAAATTTGACATTTAATTTAAACCTTTGCTTTAATAAAGCAAAGCACCAAGAGCCAGCTGTCACAGTCCTGTCCAGAAGCATTAAAAGGGACAACTAGAACCACAATCGGTGGTAGTACCACACATTGCTGAGAGAGGCAAACTGCAAAAACAGATATTTAATAACAAACACCCAAAAGATCACTAATATCAAACACACAATAAAAAGACCAACTAGGTAAAGCACTTCAAAACCAAATGCAAGGACAAATAGCATGCAACAGCCAAAAAAAACCATGAAAAAAAGAACTTCAAATAAATAAATATCAGCATTATATAAAAAAGCCAATGAGAAGATAAGATGTGACAATCACTAAACATGAAACACCTGTGTGAATGAACCAAACAGGAGGAACAGAAAAAATATCAAAATAAAAGTCCTAGAGCCAGGAAAGACAATGAACCAAAATGGCAATCACCCAACAATCCAATCCACACTACAAAAATCAGCCACCACCTAATTTCAGGCATCTTGCATCATTTCTTGTTGAAATGTGTCAACTCTAAAGCCTTAGAAAAAAAGGTAAGCTCCTCTGTTATTGTACAATATAAACAATTTTTATCATGCATTTTAGAATTGTTACATTGTGGATAGGTTTGATAACAGTGAGTCAATACAACATGAACCACTAAACAATCAGAAGGTACATTTCCAGGAAGGCTAAAGCGGTTATGTCAAATAAATCAATAATAACTGTCTTTGCTGGAGATTTTTATAGTGCAATGTTTATGTTTGGGTCTTTTGACATCATCAGATCACTTTTTGTGAGTTTTACTCTCTTTTCTCTTGTAAACAGTACCATCCTTGTGGATCCTTGCAGCTAAAAATGTCTTATAAAGAATTGTAAGTAGCTGTCAGTTAGATGTCACTTAACATCAGAAAGTGCTTAACTTTTAAATTACTGTGTAAAAACTGGAGCCGATGGGAGCGAGCACTGACAGTTATGATGCTTATTAGATAACAAATGTGAGCTCCCTCTGTGAGCTGATGAGGCCCTGTTCTCCAACATTTTTCAAGACATCTTAACCTGTCAAGATTTTGTTGAACTGAGGGCTTTTTCTACACTGGACTATAACATTATTTTATAGGCTGGCTTGTGTGGTTTGGTTAAGGCTTATCTTGACCAACTAGTAAGATTTTAAGATTTTATAATAAAATGAGTGTCTCTAAAAATAAGACATCCCTGTTACATCATATTGTTTCTTAATGTTTGTGGGGTTTTTTGTGTGTGTCCATTTGTGTCTGTATGTGTCCACCCCTATGTAGGAATATCCCATGTGTTTCTATCCATGTGGATCCATTGCCGTGTGTGTGTGTGTGTGTGTGTGTGTGTGTGCACATGAAACTCAAGTTATAGTCTTCATTAATAGTGATCTGGGTAAAGTGGTGACATGACAATAGTGACTGTCCCAAATCACCAACGCAATAAATTTTAGCATGCACCTTTTCTTTACTTCATTTTGTAGACACTATTATCCAAATGCGACTTACAAGTGAGAAATCAATGCAAGTCAGTATTTTAAGCAGTAACCAGCAGTAACTATGTGTACTCCCAAATGCATCTTAAGATATACCTATTAAATTAGGAATAGAGACAAAAAACTATTTATAATGGGACCTGAGGGTTTTCTGAGTTCGCATTAAAAGCACCATCATTAAGTGTCTTATTTGTGAAAATTCAATATTTTTTAAACACTATTCATAGCGGTTGGTATAATACATAGTGTAGTTTCTTGAGTGAAGATGAGTAGCTTGTACTATTTATGAAAATTTCAAATGAGTTTACAATTTAATCTTTATTGTTACATCTATATTTCTATTACATTTGGTGCAACATCTATTTAATGGTCACTAAAATGTGGTTTGTGTTAACAATTATAACTGGATGGAACAGATTAATTTGCTCTAAAATATTAGAGCATTTACTGAATCAGTAATAATTATTCGTGTGAGAATTGAGAGTGATATTATATTTAATAATACAAATTTAACTTGACTGCATTCATTACATTTAAAGCATTAATGTTAACATTTGATAGGAATATTCTCACTTACTTTTGGATTAAACTACACTGCTCACAAGTTAAATTATCAGTAACGACAGTTCCTCCTGTGTTCAGGCGATCCACTGGCAGGGATGTGACATATAAACCAGGTGAAAAGATCAGGATAAAAGTGGATCCTAAATATAAATATTTCATAAGTTCAGTCCTGAATATTTCATCAAAAATTTAAAAAGGAATTTTAAAAGGATGACTGTAAATATTTTATTCAATTGGAAAAGGAACGTGTATGAGATGAAACCGACGAGTGATTTAAAAGAGAAAAGGGGAAGTGTTAGTGGTTATAGCCTAACACTATACTTAAAGAACATTGGGGAACTGAGTAGTATTAGAGAGCACTTGTATTATAAGGGTTTGCATGATAATAAAAGGTCTCCAAGAAAAGATTTATTGAGTGTGTGTATATATGTTTTTATGTATATTTTGTATATGTGTATCAGCAACAGAGTCTTGCATGTGACTTGATGGCCATAATGAATAAGTACTTTACTTATTGTCTACTTTGAAACAATTCCATCCATTATCTTCTGCTTTATCCTATATTAGGGTGGTGGTGGGGGGGGTTCCCCTATGCCCATCCAGGAGAGAATGTTTCGGGCGCTGGGCAGATACACCTAGGACAGGGTGCCAATCTATCGCTGGGCACACACTCAGTCACACACACACACACAAACACACTCTATATGGGGCAATTTGGAGAACTCAATTGACTTGATCATGTTTTTGGACTGTGGGAGGAAACCGGAGAACCCGGAGGAAACCCACACGGACATGGGGAGAACATGGAAACTCCACCCAGATGGGGATTCGGACCGGGAATCCCTAGCGCTGAGAGGCAAACGTGCTAACCACTAAACCACCCCACTTTGAAACAATTGTACCTGCTAATTCTAGGTCTTTCTCTTGACTCCTGAACAATTCTGCTGATTATTCTTTTGACTCATCGGTCAAAAATCTTGCTAGAAGTTAATGTCCCGTTTATGGTAAAATCCTATACTACGGTTCTCCATTCCCCTTCAAGGGAGAATGTTTTGGTCACTGGGGAGATTACCCACAGTGGAACAATTATTCGCTGGGTACTCTCTCTCTAACAGCCTGATGAGCAATGAGCACTATTAAGGTGCCAATAAAACAATAGAAACAATAAGTTTGCAAAGTTCTTCAGACCTCTTGGCTTTTACTCATAATGAAATGTTTCTTGGTAATAAGGATTCTGTTTAAAGACCATCCGACCAACCAACCATTCAAGCTTACTTTCTAAATATTGACATGCTTTTTTTTTTCGTAATGTGTTAAAGAGTTTGTCCATAAGTAATTTTACACTATTACACATAACTGAAATATGGACTTATTTTATTTATTTATTTTTTGTATGTGTAATTTATGTGGGTTATTACCATCATCTGGTACAAAAATATTATGTCAATAGCCCATCAGAAATGTATTTACTGAAAAATATGTTGATGCGTTCAATACTTATTTTTCCCTCTTTTTCTTTTTGTGACAATATGACAATACAATCCTGTTCTTGTCTCTGCTTTCTAGGATTCTGCAAGTCATACATTTTAAATGAAGGAAAACACATTTGTATCAGGAATACAGTGCATGTACATAACAGTTCAGACTAAGCAGCATAAAAAATAATTGCATTTTTTAAAATAGAAACCTATTTAATAAAATGTCATTGTGATTATTAGGGTTTTGTTTAAAATCTATGCTTTCATTTCAATCCATTTATTATTAACATATGTCAAATGTGTTGCAATATGTAATATCAGCCCGTTATTTTAGGATTTGTTTTGAATTTGCAATGATTAAAAGAAAGACTCTTTTGTGTGTTTAATAGGCTTTGGATCTGAACACATGTGTAGAGAGTATGTTTTTTTTTTGGTAACATGGTCTCCGGGGAAAACATGTTATGATGCCATAAAATGCCATAGCTGTTGCTGGTGCATCTGGCACACTGGCCATCATGATAAAGAAATAGCTCCGGCCATAATAATGGACTGTGTTTTTCGTATGTGGAGTTTGCATGTTCTCCCTGTTGGTTTTGTTCATCAGTAAAATATCTTCATTGTAGTACATTACTTGTCAGGAGTACATTGCTCGTATAGGTCTGATTGTATTTGTGTGATTGCTCTATGATGCACTGGCTTTTCATCCCAAATCTGATCACAATAATGAAATTGGAATTGTTTGGATGAATGAATGTTAAAAAAAAAAAAAAAGAAAGCTGCACTACTCTCATCATCATCATCAATCATCAATCATCGGTTAGGACTTAGGCGTACACTCCGGTACAACAGGCTTAACAATCTGCTTTATGATGTAGTTGTCTGTGTCTGTAGCGTTTAAGAATTTATGCGTGCAGTAGTCGTGATTTCTAATAGGTACCCATATGCCTGTTTTGCCTTGAGGATGCCACAGAGCGCATCTCGCATCTCCACCTCTCTCTCTTTCCATTGGGCGGCAGTGCGCATAGCTTTTAGCTCGGCCTGCGCTTCTCCATAGCTCCTCACTCGCAAGGGGAGGATGGAGAGTCGGTGTGTCGCATTCTCAACTTTCCTACACCGCAAGTGCAGCTCCGGACTTCACGATCCCCAGCGGCTCGTCAGCTGCAGGTTTCCTTTCCGTTCGTGCGATGGAGATTAGACGCGCGATTCGACCGCCGCTCGCTTGTTGATCAGCGTGGAGACGCGGCGCAGGACGGCTGAGCGCGGACCTGAGGGCGCACGATCGACAGCTGCAGGCTGGATGAACGCGCCACTGCCGCGCTGATACTCACCGGAGGGACGGACACTCTCCACAGGTTCCGTCGGTAGCGCGTGTGGAGGCGCCGATGGGCACCGGCTATGGCTCGCACTGCGCATCACAGCCCCTCCGCACTTAACTGATGCTGCACGCTGCCCTTCGCTTTCCCTCCTCACCTCGCTCCTAGGATTCCTGCAAGTTTCCCCCCTTGACAGCTCCTAAGAGATAATGCGCATTGCGAAGATCTTGAAGGCAGACAATCTGCGACTCTGCCTTAAATTAGAGCGCCACCAGGACAGCATGAGCACTGCCAGATGTGGATATTTTTTCCGTCGTTTCATCTCGCGTCGCGTTGACGGACAAACCAAGAGGTGTAGTGCAGTCGCTGTAACGTTTCCCCCAGGTCTTTGCTAACATTTGGATATTTTGGTGCTTTTCCTGGGGTAAGGCAATTTCTTATTACCCTTTCCCCACATCTGCCACTGTCTTTTTTTTTTTTTATTATAGGAGCCGAGTGAGCGACACATGTATCTGTTGCTCGAGTGTAGATACAACTACTCTCAAGGACTAGCTGTAGACGTTGAATGATGCTTCACTAAATGGTCCTCAAGCCGTCTGCAGTGATTTTATCCATCGCTGCCATATCCTGCCCTTTTATAGTTTACTTACTGATCTATACTCGTTCTGTTTGGATCTGGGTCGGCATGATTTATAGCGGGGTGTATTTGATAAAATCTCTGTTTTTTTTCTACATTTTTACATTACGGTGGCAGTTTTGGGTACCGAGTGCTGCAGTTATTTACCATGACTATCAGTCTGGGGCAGAAAGTGACGAAATTGACGAAATTGTTTCGTGCGCGCTTTTTTCTTTCCATCACTGTGTGTGTGAGAGAGAAAGAGAATGTGTGTGTGTGTGTGTGTGTGAGACAGGGAGATGGAGCGAGGGAGAGTGAGCGAGACGAACAGAAGGTCTGTATCGGAAAATCTGTACATTCTAAATCATGTGCTGGTGCACCCATTTTGTGAGAGCAGGTGTAACTGACATGTCCCAAATTAAACGGATTGGCCTGACCTTTTTTCGTCGCCATCGCACGAAAGTTTCACTGCCAATTGATTACTAACCTAGAGGATTCATAACGCCTCGTTTCCCACCGCCATTAAAAAGCCCAGCGTTTCGGGATCTGTGACGTAACATACAGTTCTGCCAAATCCAGCGCTTGCAGATGAATTTCAGCGGATTCCCCGCATAGAGGGTACGAGGGAGCGCGCGCGCACGAGAGAGAGAGAGAGAGAGAGAGAGAGAGCTCATTCATTCATTCCTGTAAATGCTCTTTTATTGTCTAAGCTGCCTATCGTTGGAGTTTGCTGCATCCATTCCATCATTCATAGGGCAAACGATGGCAAAGCAACATGGAGAGATTCTCATTTAACCATAGGGAAGACACACAAATTCACACACACAAACACACATTCGAATGACCAAGGACCAATTTAGTATTACCACTTTACCTTTAAATGAATGTTTTTGGACTGTGGAGGACAATTGAAGAAACATGCAAACTCCAGCGAGAGCACTAACTTACTATACAGTTGATGGCATTGAGAAAATAGAATAATATGCCTACAGGCAACCATTACAGAACTTATCCAAGGTACCACAACCAGTATTACACGTTTTATTGTGTAAACTTTCATAACACATGTCACCTGACATGTATGCTCGTTGTAGGTCACCAATTTTTTATTGTAGGCCCATCTGTTTCTCTAGACTCTCTCTCTCTCTTTCGGTCTCTTTCTCTCTGTGTATATATATATATATATATATATATATATATATATATATATATATTCATTATCTCCCGCTTTATCCTCTATTAGGGTCGCGGTGGGGTTCCCCATGCACATCCAGGGGAGAACGTCTCAGGCGCTGGGCAGACACACCCAGGACAGGGCGCCAATCCAAAATCAAAATCATTCATCATCATAAAAATTCATCAATTATTCATTCATTATCTTCCGCTTTATCCTATATACGGTTCGTGGTGGGGTTCCCCATGCCCATCCAGGGAAGAACGTTTCGGGTGCTGGGCAGATACACTCAGGACAGGGCACCAATCTATCGCTGGGCACACACTCACTCACACAGACACACTCTATAAGGGGCAATTTGGAGAACTCAATTGACTTGAGCCATGTTTTTGGACAGTGGAAGGAAACCGGAGAACCCGGAGGAAACCCACGCAGACACGGGGAGAACATGAAAACTCCACCCAGATGGGGATTCGAACCGGGAATCCCTAGCGCTGAGAGGCGAACGTGCTAACCACTAAGCCAACGTGACCTCTATATATATATATATAGATATAGATATTTTTTTTTTTAGTTTTTATTTTTTCAGTTTGCTTTGGCCAAAACACTGTAATGATTTCCTACAGTAGATATAGGAAATAAAATGTGTGAATAAAGAGAATAAAATAGTTTAGACATTTAGAGGAAAACCTTAAAAAGCAGGAGTGGAAAAGAATAAAATCTACTAAACCTCATTTTAATGCACAAAATCTCTTAATTCCAACTACAATATTTTATCTCAGATAGTTTAATACCCAATAAATAAAGCAAGATAAATCTACTGATCTGATGAATTATTGGTGAAAAAACAAATTATTTAACTGTATATTTGTATGAAACATCAAACAGACTTTTGAGACTATCGGATGTCCCCAGCTTTGTGCTGGAAATGTACTGCTCCATCGTCTCTGCACAATGTAAACTTTATAAAGAATAAATTTAATTGATTAAGGTGGGGAAACACTAGTGCACTGAACAGATTACTGAACTCAGTGGTGACGAAACGTAAACTGGCATGTTGAAAACAAGCCAGGACTTCTTATCCAACATTACTGCCAACATCAGTGCTTGAATTTGGAATAAGACGTGAATGTCAGGTGTCCACATAAATTTAAATTTTGGTTTAGTAAAGATGGTTTAGTTTAAGATACCCACTAAATAATTCTTGCAACCTGTAAAGTGTGTGTAGTTTGATTTGATAATGACAAATGAATAGATTCTTATAATGTTATAAACTAATTACTGAAAATTATTTACTTACGTCACACTACTGCATTGTGTTTTTCTTTACAATTCCTAAATGTAAAAAAAACAATTACTCAGCTACAATTTTAAAGGGAGGGGGGGCACGGTGGCTTAGTTGTTAGCACGTTCGCCTCTCAGCACTAGGGATTCCCGGTTTGAATCCCCATCTGGGTGGAGTTTCCATGTTCTCCCCGTGTCTGCGTGGGTTTCCTCCAGGTTCTCCGGTTTCCTTCCACTGTCCAAAAACATGGCTGAAGTCAATTGAGTTCTCCAAATTGCCCCATATAGAGTGTGTCTGTGTGAGTGAGTGTGTGCCCAGCGATAGATTGGTGCCCTGTCCTGGGTGTATCTGCCCAGCACCCGAAACGTTCTCCCCTGGATGGGCATGGGGAACCCCACCACGAACCGTATATAGGATAAAGCAGAAGATAATGAATGAATGAATGATGAATTTTAAAGGGAAAATATTTTTTCCCCCTGGCCCTCGTTTCTCATTGGTTTGTCTTCAAGGTTTTAACTATTGAACTTCAACAACCAACAAATAGAGAACTGGCTACACATTGTCATCCTATGGGGCAATCATCAATGTTAAAGTACACAACTTGTTTGAGCACTGTCAGGCACATAATCCACAGAACCCATCAACTCAACAAATGACAAAATAGGATGCTGTTTCCCAAACACATGATAAAGTAAAAGCCATTTTATATGAAGCCATTATTAATTGCAGTTATTAGGGTAAACATATACAGGTATGTGCTTGTAAGGATACTTCCCATGTTGTTAGACTCTTATAATGACATCATGAATAGCATTTAGTACAAGTCTAATTGACATGTATCAGCACAACACCCATTTGACCACCAAAAGTGACACTGCAACACTGAGAATGAGCCACCCAACCTCATACCTACTCTGTTGGTGGTATTGTGGGTGTCCAGATAATTGAAATGCTGTACACAAGGGAGGTAAAATATTTAATGAAACAGATGGACTGCAGTATGTGTTCACAAAGTGTACTTATACAGTAAGCTGTTAAGCTGATGAGGCACTTTAATGTTGTGACTGATGGGTCATAAGATATTGCAAAAGAGAAGTAAAATTTGGGACATTAATAATTAAATTAAAATAGTTACTATTGTGTGTATGTTGCAATTGTAATCTTTTTTCTATATTTTCGATTTTTAATTGATTTTCATCAAATCCCATCTCCCATCTTAAGTCCATAGTAATTACATTAAGCAGGCATTTAGCCATCAGTCAAATTCTGACGTGCTCTAAAAAATAAAACCTGATGTTGAGGCACATGTCATTTACAATTGCTCTGTAAAAAGGATAGATGAGAAAATAATTCAGCCAGACAGGCCACATTTAAATCCAGTTATTAGTGCTTGCAACTCCTACCACAAATGTAACTGTTGTTAGATGCACTTTAAATAATTCTGCATTTTAAGAAAAATGTGTTCGTACTCAGATGTCTTCACCATCTTTTGTAGTGTGGTCTCCTGTCTGTCATTTTATATTAAAGTAACACTTAAATCTATACCATCAAATAGCAGTCTTTTAGAAACCAAAAAATAAATAAAAATAAAATAAAATAATAATAATAATGCTATGTAAAAGCAATTAATACAATTTTATCATCATTAAATATTGACTTTAGGCATTTTCAAAACAACTTGCCTTTTACATACTGTACCAGTCAAACGTTTCAACAAGCCTTTCTTTTGCTCCACTTATCGTTTATTAACTTATTGTTTATCAAGATGGACTTTGTAGTTCTATAATTACTTACTGTGGTCCATCTGTTTGTGGACTACAGTACATTCTGTGTTCGAGTCCTTTACTCTGTTCTCTAATGGTCAGGACACCAATAGTCGCACCACAGAGCAGGTATTATTTAGTTGGTGCATTATTCCTATCTCAGCAGTGTGACTGATGTATTTAAAAGAAACTACAGTGACACTGCTGCACTAAACCCCCCTCACTGCATCAGTGTGACTGCAGAACAGACAGTAAACGTTACACCACGCAAATTATACCTGTTCTGTGATGGTCAGATGGACTACCGTCTGCAATTGTAAAACTACAATGTCCATCTATATGGTAAGTAGACAACGGAGCAAGAAGGTGGTGTGTCCGATCTTTTTACTATTTGTAAATTAAATGTAGGAACAAATTACAAGACAATATATAACAAGCCTGTTCAGAAGCCAAAGCCATTTTGTGACTTACCAAAATATTTTGACATAAAAGGTAATGTTTTTACTCATAGTTAGATGATATGATGTATAGTATTGACAGTTGAAATGAGATGGAAGTTTGACTGTGTGTCATTGACTGCAACAAAAAGCTTGATTCATTTTGCAAATGGGCATCTAAACCTTACACTGTCAATCTTAAAACACTAAAATGCTGGTAAATTATTAATGTGAGAGAATTAGTGCAGTAACCAATTAGAAATGTAAGGTTGTTTTCGCATACACAAAGTTCATGGACTATTACATTGGATC
Source organism: Corydoras sp. C115 (assembly GCA_019802505.1). Lineage (NCBI taxonomy): Eukaryota > Metazoa > Chordata > Actinopteri > Siluriformes > Callichthyidae > Corydoras > Corydoras sp. C115. Next base: position 3,548,765 of record JAFMOC010000037.1, on the reverse strand, counting down.
ATGGGGCATCATGCATCTGCATCATGGGGATTATGTGCTATTGCAAGAAAGTTGGCTCCTATCAAGGTACTCATATAAATCAGTGAGCCAACAGTCATTTTCCTAATCGTTTTTCAGTCAGAAGTCTTACTTTACAACTAAGGTTAACATTAAAGTCAGGTAGTTATAAGTGGTCTGTTGTGGACATGTGGCAAATGCATTGTGAGAATAAGTTGTCTAACTTGAGTTTTATATCTTTGTGTTTAGTCTGACTGATACTGTTTAGTAATGTTGGAGGACACTGTTTTACACTTGCCTTTAAAAATGTGTGATGCTGTTGAATACCTGCATGAGGAACAACACTAACAGTGTAGATTTTTTTAAGAAAAGAAGAAAGTATCAGTAACAAAAGGACAGAATAATGTGGAGAATTTGCTTGAGGAGCTCTGAGTTGGTTGTGACAGCTTGTTGCCTTTGGTACTTTAGCATGTTTGTTCCAGTCCTCAGGCTATCAATAAACACTGTAGCCCAAATACAAAGTCATATTAAAAATCCATGTAAACATCACCAAATTTTCTTTTGTGCCATATAAAGAAAATATTTAATTTTGTCAAAATATATTAAAATGCTATATATTGTTGGGAGTTATAGTGTTTGTATGATCTTTAGAAGAAGAAATTCATTGCATCATATAAACCCTAGTTATGGTTTGAAAATGCTCTTTGATATGTTTTCTGATCAGAAGCAAAAATATGTGAGTAAAATACAACATTGTTTTTGATTTTTTAGTAGATTATGTTCATGATAAGTGGTGCTTGACCAGAGTAAAGTGGATTTTAAGATAATAAAAGCTTTAAATGTCTTTTTAAACCTCACATAATCGTAACAGTATGTTGACAGTACTAATCATGCACACCCACTGTTTGCACTCTGACTTTACAATCACATCTTCTCATAAAAAATAAGGAAAAATACAGACCACTGTCCTAATGAGATAAAAATGGGTAATATTTATATCTGTGCATGTGCATTATCTGACCACCAAATAATTTTTTAACTGTTAATACCAAAAGGAATAAATCAGCTTTTTCAATGAAGCCAAAGATAATTTTAGGTTTCATTTATCCATCCACTAGGTTCACAGGGGGATTCCCTATGCCCATCCAGGGGAGAATGTTTTAGGCACTGGGCAGATGCACCCAGGACAGGGCACCAATTTTTTCTGGGCACACACTCACACACACACACACACAATAGTCCAAAAATGTCACTAGTAGGTGAATTAGCGATATACAATATGCTGGTCACTTTTCCTGGCTCTTTTTCTGGGATAGGCTACAGTAAGCACCTCTGCTCCAGGCAGAAAATAAATGAAAATGTATGTCCCAGAGTATATTGTCTTCAAATGATCTTCAACTTGCCTACTGTGCTTACACACGGAGGAATTGGTCTTCCACCCATCTGTGCTGTAAAACACACACTCGTGAAGAGAGCACGTGTCTGGAACGGTGGACAGCCCTGCACTTACCCAAAGGCACTTCAGTCATAGCACTTGGTGGGACCTGGAATTGAACTGGGGACCTTCAGGTCACAAGGCTGGTGCCTTTAATCACAAGCCTATGACTGCCTTAAATGTCTGCTGCTTCCCTGAAATTAAGAAAGGTAATTATTTTTAAATATAAAAAAAAATCTACAAAATTATTGCAATAGTTCACCGAAAAGATTTCAATTACAGAAATATCAAAAAAGCTACCCTTAGCGCTTATAAACATATACCACATAGTACTAAGTTTACACAGTGTATTAACAAAAAACACAGAATATTGGATCAATAAATCAATTAAGATGGAAAAATGGAAGTAAAGTTAGGAATGGGTAAGGGTAACACAGCGATGTTTAATAATTCTGTTCTGTTAATGTGTCAGGAATATTCAATAACCATGATTATTGTGATTCTGTTTGCCGGTGGTCTGAAGCTGCAAAAGCTTCAGTAGAAATTCAAAAGGAAACTGTTGGATTAAATCAACTTCTATGTAGATTACAGAGAAGGGTTTATAAACCAGCAATGTGCAGAGGTTTTAGTACAGATCCTTCCAAAGATGAACCAAGCCAACAGTAAGGCTGCAGGATTGAATCATGTTCTTTTAGAGAGATTTCTGAGTGAGCATTCTGACATTCTGAGTTTTTGCAGACACTTTCAGTAGAGATTACCATGAGGCTTAATCGTGCCTGTTTGCCTGCTGTATCTTATCCTCATGATGTGTGCAGCCAGCCACAGTTTGTACTAAATTATTAGGAGTCTCTTTTATGTGTTTGAACCTTAATTGACTTGAAATATTTAAGATTGTTTCATGGGATGAGTTGCATCTCTTTAAAACTAGAACCATGCTTTAATGGACAGGTTTCTTTATGCTTAGAATCAGTGTTATAAGGTTGGCACAAGGTTTCCGCAGTTATGATAAGACTTTGCTAGTCTTATAAAACAATATGTTCATACTATTAAGTCATACAAATCATAAAAAATATTTGCAGGTTTAGGATATTGGATCATTTTACATAAAAGAACGATCAAAACAACATAATTAAGATTGTTATTCTTTATTACTGCTTAATCATTCATTTAGTTAATACCTATCAGTAAGCAGCAAAAATCTGCAGGTGAAAACTTTCTTTTTTCAAAGCTTTTTATTTTTTTTATTTTTAACCCCATATCTGGGGTATTGACTGTGCTTGGTTAAAAGCCTGAGCACATATTGTGTTAAGTGATTTTCACAGTTGTCACTTGGCTAGTAGATTTTGCTTTTGAAAATGGTTGGCTAGCTTGTGTAACAAAGTTAGTAAGTGAGAGTAGCAGGTGTGTAATTTACCAAGGCAAGTTTATCTTTCACCTGCAGTAATTGATTAGTAAATTGAACTTAGTATTGATGTGCAATGTACTTGGGGAGCTCATCAGTGAATCACTGTCTGCATAACCAAGGATTGTGGGTAGAGGGAAGACAAGAAAGGGCAGAGTGACCTGTGATTTAAATTTAGAGTGGATTGCAAGCTTGCTTTGCTACTCAATTAATGAAGGCTAAATATCTGTTTTTTTGTTTATATATAATTTATTTATGGCGCCACAGTGGCTTATTGGTTATCACATTTGTCTCTCAGTGCTGGTGAAGGAAACCCCCTGTGAGCCTAGTCTCTGGTATAGGACTAAGCATATAAAAGACAATAAGATGATATTAAAATTATTTTTTAACACAAAAAGCAAATGCGAACCACAACTGTTATTGATTAGCAGTATCAGTAGCTTACACTGACTGCTTTTGGTCAGATTTAAATTTTTTATATAAAAACTAAAACTATCTTCCTTTTGAAAATTACAGTGACTCAGTGGTTAGGATATTAAGTCACTGTACACCAACATTTTTGTTTCAGTTAATAGAGATATACAGCTTTCTGTTTGGAGTTTGCATGTTCTCTCTATTTCATATGTGAAGAGTTCTGGTGTCTTCTCAGAGTTTAACACATGAAGTTTTGATAAATTGTACCTATATGTCTTTATGTAAAGCCTTTTAAAGCCGTACCGCAAATCTTTCAGGTGCCACATCAAAATGTTGAACAAAATAAGTTTGTAGCTCAGTGTCTTTACACCTGACATTACAAAAAAAATGCTTTACTCAGCTAAACGAGTTCATCTTTTCACTAAAATCATGTCTGTACTTCTCATAGATTTTATATATTTGAGAAATTCTGTTTCAGTGAACTGCACAGTGAACTGTTCATTTTGTCTCAGAGTTTCTATAAAGGCAGTTTGTCTATCATTCAGACAGTAGTGTTGAACTCTTTCTGTTGGAGTAGTGAAAATAGTCTCAGACTGACAAACTCATTTTTGACAGATTAAGTCTGATGGCTGATTTTAAGTTAAAGCTGAATGCCCATTAAGTTAAATGTGCTTTTGTCAGGACTTTGTGGATGCCACTGAGGTACTACTATAAAATTTATAGACATCACACAATTTATCTGGATTATTTAAAATTTTTTTATATATATTGTAGCACGGGACTCGCCATTTTGGCGCACACGTCACGGCTTGGCACGTTGCCCTGGCACGCGTCATGGCTTGGCAGGTTGCCCTGCCAATGGGAAGTTGCCCCGTGGATGTTCCGGGATGCGCCGCGGGAATACACATGTACATAAGGGAAGGGGTCTGCGTGGTTGAAGTGTTGGAGTTACTGAGTTACGTTCAAGATCTCGTTAATAAACCCAGTTATGATGGCATCTCGACTCCGCATCAGTTCGTCGTCAACACCACAATATACTGTATGTATGTGTATATATATATATATATATATATATATATATATATATATATATATATATATATATATATATATATATATATATATATATAGTAGTTGCGGTAGTAGTAGTGGTAGTAGTACTACTATCAGGATTTTCAAAGCACAGTTTAAAAATTTCACATCAGAACTCATTAAGGCTTAATTGACTCATTAATACACATTAGGCAGGTCAAGATTCGTCATCTAATAAAAGCATTATTATGAAAGCTTAATAAATTATCTGACTCTTCAAATCTTGTGCTGGAACTCATTACTCATGGGCTCCACTAAGCAGCTGACTAAGGATCTGAAAATAAAGCTAATGAATGTGTTTAATGCAGGACATGGCTATAGAGGTATTACAATCATTCTAGATTAGACTTTAGATTTTTTTGAAATTCAAATAAACAATTTTATATTTGAGTGCCGGACAGTTGTGATTTGGTTGTAGATCAGATTATATCCTTTCGCATTGATCATGACTGGCTTATTTAATATGTTTCTGAGAAGAGAAATGGTACTCATGCAGACCTTGTGTGAACATGCAAACTTCACAACCATGTTTAAAGTGCATACTGTCTGGTGACTGCACTAAAATCAGCCACTTTGCCAAGTCTGATGTATATGAAGAGTAATAATTAAATTGTGGTTACAATAAGTCCTAATGGCATTAACAAATGTCATTTAACTTATATTTTTGTGATGGGTGCTGCTGTAAATCAGCAGGTGGTCAACAAGTATTGATTGATACATTCGATGTAATGTTTATAGATCTTGATTTAAAAGTTCAATATATGGTTCATCACCACTGTCCTCTGCTTAAATATGCATTATGTCAATTAATTGAATTGAATATACTTTTTTTCATCACCACACACAATAAAATAGGTTTCCAGAAAATTTTGCAACATATAATGAAAATTGTGGCAGAATACAACACTGCACTAATGGATGCAAAACAAAATATATACCTTACTAAAATAATTAATTTAGTTGTTTAAAAGCTTATACCAATTAAAATCATAAGGAAATGCTGGAAAAGATCCCACTTGCTATAATGGGACCACACTATTCACTGTCACACAACGCCACCTAAAATAATTAAGTCTTCAACAGCATATTTATATTAAGGTGAGGCTGTCTTTGTTGTGTTTATCTCAGATTTTATATTGGTTAAGAAGATGGCTGGCTCAGCCAAATGTATTTTAGTCTGTTTATAAAGATAACATGCATTTGACGGAAGTGACTTAGCTTTGCAGTGCCCAGATAAAATGACTTTAAAATATATTACTTTGAGGCAGACTGATGTGTGATAAGAGGATAAAGAGAAAAATCTGAAAGATTTATATTAATGTCATTATTTTGTAATGAAGTGCACAATTTCTAAAGGTCTGATCACAAATTAAACTTTTAGCTGTATTAGACTAAAATATTAGGCAAACATAATATAAAAACTACTTGGAACTTTGAGCTTTTAGTGCAGATATTTTAAATGATTTCTTGGTACCCACACAATTGCTTCAGGCAGTTTTGGTTCGTCATTCATGAAAGGTTTCTGTGTGTTACACAGCATATCATAACAGAGAGATAAACCACCTTTTTTACAATCCAGGAGATTTTAAAAGGAGACCTTGGATTTAGTGTGATAAGAGCTGAAGGCTATACCTGGCTTTGCAGCATTGACTACTTGCCTATGAAAGTTAGGTTTCACAGTAGCAAGGGAGATTTACTTCAAGTACCACCATACCTTCAAAGTCATGTAAATGTGTGGGAATTCATTACACAATAAACCAAACTAAACAAAAAACAGCAATGGTACTGCCAAAGAAAACTTTGCTGATGCAGTCAATATCCGCATTGGTATTGATGCTACGACCCAATATCATTTTTACTCAATAATATTCCGTTATTAAATAGAGAAGTATGTTTATCTGACTGTTTAGATTTAGACTTGTTTACCTGACAGTTGATGTAGACCTGACAGTTTAGATTTGTTTGCTTCCATTGAACTAAGCATGGGTGCATAAATGTGTCCTTATGTCTGTATGTTTTTTTTCTTTTGTGAAATCTGCTTTTTCATGCAGTTGAGTGAATTGGAGATTGCATGATTCCCCTATGACTTTAGGTTCCTGCCGTGGCAGTCGTCTGTGAATTGTCCTGTGGTTAAACCACAAAAAATAAAATAAAATGTGTGTTGAAACCTTGAAACAATCATTTTCTAGAGGTTTTGCTAAGTTTGCTTTGGGCACATGCTGATTTTTCTTTACTTCCCTACTAAGTTTCAGTTCATTCAGAGCATATCAAACACATTTGATTGGTTTCCCTAGTTGTCTGACTTTGATCTGAAGAAGACATTCAATAGCTAAATCAAAAATTCAGCACAGAAAACAACAATATGTTTAAAACTTCCTTTTACAATTCCAATTACATTCTGGCACTTCATGTTCAATAATGCTGCATCATTTGATGTGGAACAGAAGTTAAATGCAACATCCCATTCATATGTAGGGTTGCCATTAAAAATGCTCTGCTCAACTCTGCAGTCTGCGCAAACCAAGCTGACTCTTACCATCGACCTCACCCAAAGGCAAGTCTCTTTTATTTTGGATCAGTGCAAATTGCTGTACTTTCAGTTTAATCTCCTGGGAAACTGGGGAACACGTGGTTTGGGGCATGTTCAGTTTGTTACAGTATCAGATTGAACTAGTGTATTACTCTTTGTTATTTAGTGCATGTTAAGCCTGTGTCACTCCAAACCATCTTTAAAAGCTGGAAAAGCCAACTGGTCAAAAAATAGCACTTAATTTCTTGAAAACAATGTATCAAATGTGTATTTGATAACATTTTAGTGTCTGTAGTTTTGACCAACAGGCATTTTGACCATTACACTTGTAATCCACATTATTTCAGGAAATACTTTGAGGTATAACACCAAAACATCACATTTCAGACAGGTGCTAAAGTTCCTCAAAAGCAGAGGTGTAACAAAAAGACAACATCAATTTTATGTTATTGTTTTGCTTGACACACATAATGTGGGGAAATATATGTAGATGTAGGTCAACCCTTATTCCCAGATGTGGCAGATTAAACATTGCAATGGACTGTAAAGCATTAGTGGCTGTTTCATCTGTGACCAGGCCCTTGCTGTGCCACCAAATTTTAGACCGAAGTTTACAGCTACATTTAGTTATTTAGTAACTTTCTAATCTACTTGCAGTTGAAATAACAGCACAAGTCAATTGTTTAGTGATCAACATGCGAAACTGCAGTTAGACATATTGCCGGTTTGATTCACTGCCCCCCACCTCAGTTCATGTATATGTTTATTTGTTTAGCAATGATAAGAGGTAGAGGTAGAAATGGAATATTCATAGGGTTTTCATTGTAATGGAAGTACACATGTATAGTATTATAAAGGGAGTTTAAAGTCAACTCTACAGCATAGGCAAGAAGTATAGAAGAGGGTGGAATGTTAACATTGCCCAGTAAAATTGTGCAGCAGGGGAGTTGTGGTGCAATCCATGTTGAGATATTTAAATCAAAAAGGAGTCAGAGGTCAGCTCTGCAGAAAGACAATTAAGTTACTTGCCTGTGCTGGTGAAAAAGCTGTTTATAGTTGTTGGCTGAAAAGCAAGGACGCTATATAGGCCCCCAAACAAACATCAAAATGCTAACCTTCATTGATAAACCTGCAGTAAGGTTGTTACAGCAGAGATTATATGGTGTTTATATGGCAAAAAACCTCTAGGACACTGGTGAACACACTGTTATATGTGAAATGTGTTATATGTGAAAATAACATCCCCTGATGGTCAGGTTCCAACTCAAGAATTACTACCATAACTGATGTCAATTGAAAGGTAAAGTATTAGGGATTGTAAAATACAATCCTGCTGACCTAATGTGTTAAGAGTGGAAAAAAAATCATTCATGATTTTCTTTAATTAATTTTACCTTAAAATAGCCTGTTTGAATGTCCCTCAAATAAGTAAATGGATGATTTCTGTCCTGTAAGATAAAGAATTTTTTATGAAGGCCCTTTAATGGATGCTTAAGTAATTCTCCAGTCCTAATAGAGCTTTATTAGTCTTTAGCAGTGACCTCACTGAACCTATAAGCCATTTTGTTTTATCTTTGTCTTTTTATTCAGCTTAACTCAATTATATTTATATAGTGCTTTTATAACATGTAAAAAATGTGACAAAGGAGCTTTGCAAAAGTTTAGGGCATAAACGAATAGTAAGCCAAATTTAACCTTTGATTTCTATAAAGAAAATCAGTCCAGCTCAAAATAATGAGCAATGAGCTGTAACGAAGTTGGGGATTATATACTGTATATAGAATGATAAAGTAAGCCAATGAAATGTAGCATTACAAGTATTCTTATGTTTGAAGAACTAAACACTGTTTTAACCATTTAAAATGAAAAAATACACACAACTACATACAATTTTTTTTATTTCATGGTCATCCGTGTAGCATCATATGAATGGCAAAAAAAAAAAAAAAAAAAAAAACAGGTATCGGGTAACAGTTTGGAAGTACGAAAAGAGCATATACCATGTTTTAAAATTATATCACCTCATAGTTTGATAGAAATTTCATAGAAAATTATTCTGTACAATGTGAGACTTCAGTGCCATTGACCTAGTAATAAATGTAATAAAATAACAAATTTGTAAATGACATCTCTTCTATTTTAACCATTTTAAAACCCACATGTGCTCCTCTAGACCTCAGCACTTTTCTGTTAGACTAAGAAGTAAATTGCATTTCTCACTGTCTGCATTTCTCTAGACTGCATCTCTGCTTGTGCACCTGCTGTGAAGTGAGCACCGTGCCACTTCTCTCTCTTTCTTTTTTTATTTGCCTGCTTTGTAATGCTTGCTTATTTTTGTTCATCTACTGAACTGATTGTTCTATTAAATCTACTTCAATTTAAAATAGTTAGCACAGAAATTGTTCTGAGTTGCCAGTTTATGTGGTATGTGCATTCAGGTGTAGTGGCTTGGTAATATAGATCTGCAGGTTTTCTTGTTCTAGGAAATATGCTTAAATGAAATATGGCGAAAATGTCACTATTTTGTGAGTTTATGAAGTGAGATTAGAAAATAAATTTTGAAATAAAATATTTTCATACTTGAAATCTGAATTCTTACATGTTTTACATGTAATATGTATTATACACGTGTATATAGAGAAGGCCACCAGTGCATACATTATACATCAGTGCCAAACAATTCCTCTTCTAGATTGACCTTTTCTAGCCTATGCATTTTCAGGATTTCAGTACTTCTGGATACAGAGGTGCCAAAAAGCTCCTCGGTCCAATCTCATTAGCTAAGCAATGGGGGATGAACTTGCCAAACATCTTTGCTGCCCTCAGAGCATCACAGTAGTTGTCTACTTTCAACTATGTCAAGGAGCTGAATTTGCACAGTGAAGACCATATCCTGTTCTATCTTTTTGTGCTCTACTGTAGTAGTTTTGTCCTATTTTTACTATGAAGTACTACCTACCTCAAAAATATGAAAGACATGCTTTTGTCTAACATGAGTCTCTTACTATGAGATACAATATGTAAAAACCTGGAGGTGAAAGCACTTTTTAAAATTGCCCTGTTCCCTTGTATGCGAATGACAAGCCTCATTCTGTGTAACAAACTGATTTGCAATGAGTGTAATTTGTACTAACAGTAGAAGTGAGGGACTGTTATGCTGTGTTGACTGATGTGGTTCTTCTCTCAGGTTCAGACTCACCATGTCGGATGATGAAATAACATAGCCTTGCTGTAACTGCAGCTATTATTAATCAAGAAATCCCACATTTCCCCTAGGTACCAGTTCAAAGCAATAACTGCATAATTCTTTTCTTTATATGAGCAACGGTTTTGTGTCAGCTTGTAACTGTAAGTTACTGGTGGACTAACATTCAGAAAAGGAGTTTTAGAAGGTAGGTTGTTTCCATTGGGAGCTCTGGTTACCTCCTGCAGTTCAAAATATATATATTCGGTAAACTGGAGAAATTAAGTTGCATTAAAATGTGATTCTGTGTCTAGGAATGACCTATATATAATACCTGCAATAACAACTACCTTACTAACAGGATAACAACCACCTGGAATTCTTTGTAAACATGTACAGTTGGATAAAATGTCTTAACCACAAACACCCTACCAACCATGTAACCATGTCTTATGTATGTTCTACCTGCACCAGAACACACTATTACAGTGGAATAATTTAGCAACAGTCTACTGAAACCCTTAAAAAATGCATTCATAGGGACATAGGGAAATGTGCAAAGTCCACATTGGAGGTCTCGGGCTGTTCTCTCTTAAAAATGAAACTTAGGACCTTTCTTGTTTCAGATGACTGTGCTGTTTACTGAAGCACTGTGCTACTATCCTATTTTGAATGTATGTTTATCATATTTATGCAATCTTTTTATTGCAAGATAGACGTGTAGCTAGATTTTGATTAGTTAAAAGTAGTTATTTAAAAAGTTTGTTGAGATAAGTGAATATTGCAGAAAGTGGAACCATAAACATGTCTTTCCCTCAAGGCTTTTTTTATCCAATTAAATGATTTTACAGGTTGTGCGTGCACTGAGTGTTGCATAAGAGTTCACTCTACATGAACTTGGTGATATTCAACTAAACTCACCCAGAATTATGTGTCATAATCCTACAGAAAATAACCAATTATACATAGGGCTGTGGAAGAAAATTAATATTTCATACTTTGTTCTAATGTTGAAGTTACATACCTAAGTATAAGTGAATTGGTAAAATGGCCCTAGCAATTTAATATTTTGAAAAGTATAAATAAGTGGTCTGTATTACTGACAAGGTGTTTCATACATTCATTCTCAAATGCACTCATAAATACACAAGATAATTTAATAATCTTACAGAAAGTTTGAGATTAATTAGAAAAGACACAATAAAGTTTTTAGAATTAACACAAAGGCATAACCATGCATCGGTTATTTGCACACTGCAGTATGTTTTGCTTTATTCATGAGTTTCAGTTAATTTGTGAGAATTTTTTTAATGCAAGACCTGAAGTTACTTTTAATTAAGATAAAAAAAAAAACCTCACAGCTTTTATGTTGTACCATGCATTTACACAAAACAGTTGAGTTTAAAGTGTCCTTCAACTATCAAAAATAAGCAATCAGCTAAGACAAGGTCCAGGAAGTAAGTCTCTGGTGTAAAAACACCCACCAACCTACTTCTCTTGCACAGCATGTTTTTTTTTTTTTTTTTTTTTTTTTTTTCTTTTATGAAGACACATAGAAAGGGAGTCTGTGTTGGGTGGTATGTAATTACAGCAGAGTGATTGTAAAAAATGTAATGCCGATTTTACCCCACATTTGTATGCATATTTTAATGTATATAGATTTTTTTGTATTTTCTAATGGCTAAAAAAAACCCAAAAAACTCACAGCTTTTATGTTGTACCATGCATTTACACAAAACAGTTGAATTTAAAGTGCCCTTCAACTATCAAAAATACGCAATCAGCTAAGACAAGGTCCAGGAAGTACATGATTTACTTGTTCAATGCTTATTCATTTATGTTTATATAATTATAAAAGTCTGCTGCACAAAAATGAAACATTTTTTTTTAAAACCGCAACTGATTTCGTGTTTATTTATAAGAGATGCATCATATTATTAATAAGTAATAATAATGTGAAACATCTTTTTAATGATAAGATACACACTGGTATTTGGCCTTGGGTATCACCTTAGAAAATAAATTAGTTTTAAATGCCTGAATGTTTTTTTTTTTTTTTTTTTTTTTTTTTTTTTTTTTAAAGCCCATCATTAAATTTGTATTATTCTAAAGAAATAATCTCAAAAAGTAAACTAAAATAAAATTTAAGCCAGTGCATATTCATGAAATTAATTTCATTTAATTTCATATCAAATGACATGATGATGATATTGCAATGTAATTTCTATATTGACCTTTTGATATAAAGTCCTGCAGGTGGAATGTGTATTTTTAAAGTTATGTTCTACCAAATACCATAAGATACTGTTCTAATAAATGATTTTTTTTATTCTTTTTGAAACTGTGACATTAACCTAAACATTAATATTTAGCAGAACTATTTATTCTGAACAGAACATTACATAACAATGTCAAGTAAAGACAACTGAGGACAGCATTTTAAATGTTTACTGAATTTGAATATCTAAAAATATTTATAGAGTAAATTACGTCACACCCGATTCCATGTAAAACCTGCAAGTCTCTGGTGTAAAAACACCCGCCAACCTACTTCTCTTGCACAGCATGTTTGTTTTTATTCTTTTATCAAGACACATAGAAAGGGAGTCTGTTTTGGGTGGTATGCAATTACAGCAGAGTGATTGTAAAAAATGTAATGCCGATTTTACCCCACATTTGTATGCCTATTTTAATGTATATAGATTTTTTTTGTAATCAGTTTCTACCTTGTTTTTTTAGTACAGCTACCACAGTGATGTTCACACAATTATAAGTATGCTTATAACCTCCCCCCCTTATTTTTTATTCTTGTTTTATATTATATATATATATATATATAACAGGTTTGTGCACTGTCACGTGTCCATGTGTGCATAACTAAAGGGAGGGTCTGCAAGCCTGTGTGGACAATTCACTGCCAAGACAGCAATTAATGTCTGACTGCTGACATCTTCCTAAGTTGTTTTCAGTCAGTGGTGCACTTGTGCTTTGTGTTGTCAACATAGCGATACAACAACCATTTACCTAAACACACCTCATTTCAATACCACCACACCCAGTGGCATTAATATATTCGCAAGCACCTTTGCTATTAAATTCATAGTGTTTAAACCATATAAAATGCTTACACATGTTTAGCATGTGGGAATTAATATACAACTTGTTTAAATAAATTAAGCAAACATATACACATATTATATAAGTGCTGATAGCACACATATACACATTATATAAGTGCTGATAATCTGAAATAGAATTATTCATCAGGTTTGGATTTTTACATATTAAAACGAGAATTTAATGTTAGTGGCATAACATTAAGCAATAAAATTTAAGACTTGGCTTCACTTTTTAACATAAACTTGTAAATAAATTATTATGTCAGGAGTATCACACTCATATCACCATTTTTTATTGTAAGAGAACACATGGAAAGGAAAAAGAATGGATGGAAAGGATGGTGAGTTAGAGAGAATAGAAAAGGAAGGTAGAGCATAACTGAGAAGGGAAACATGGGTATGTGAAACTATAAGAAATATCCCTTAGGACTTATAGTGTCTTTCAACTATTCTTCCATCTTGCTTGCATTATTCTATATGCATGGCCTTTGGAGTAACAGCAAATGTATAATAAAATGTATTAAAAATAAAAATTCTGTGAAATGGAAAAGAGGTGTGGTTGGTAAACCACTGTAGGACAAAAAAACTTGACAATATGTTCTATATCTCTAAACTCTAGAGTTTAAAACTGACTCTTTGGTGCATTTATTTTAAAATGTGGTTCTTTGCTTTTTTATATATTGTGTAAAGGCAAATGTTTTAATGCTTATTTAAATATTTTAAAATAATAATTAACAATATTTTCAAATCAGGGTGATGGGTGGCTTAATGGTTATTATGTTCGCAAATCAATACTGAGGTTTTAGTAATTCTTATGATCACAATACACACACACATGAAAACAAATTAATTCATTTAACACCAGTGTTTACCATGTAGTTTCTTCATAAAATATTCATATTTCAGTTCAAAGATCATTGACGCTTTACAGTGTTTCAACTTCTAATACGCAAAAACAAAAAATTATATTCTGTCCAATCACCATTAAGGGCTGCTCCCTGGCAGTTTTGCATATTCAAACTAAACCTCAGCCTGTGTGTGTGTCTATTTGTGTTCAGTGTGAGTCTGCACTGGAGATAAAAGGTAATGTTTCAAATCTGTATTCTAGGATTCAAGAAAAAAAATGTTAAGTTGACCCTAAGAACAAACCAACAACAATACTTAAAAAGGTTTGAGAATCTTTCATATTGTTTTGCAAATTAACCCAATTAAATTAGAACGTGTGATATGATTCCTTTTTTCAGGCCTTACTGAAACCTTTTCCTAGATTGAAATCTTGTGTCTAAGTACTGCTGATAAAATGTATACAATGCTTTACAGTGTTAGTTTTATTATTTTAATATTTTAATAAAATATTATTTTAATAAATATTAACAAAGGAAACTATTTAATATATAACTAACTTAAATTAAATGTGGTGCAGTGTACTGCAATACTGAAGGAATTTTGATTGTAAACAGCACTGGATATCCAGCTAGCAAATCAATATCAAATTCCGGTAAAAAAAAAAAAAAAAAAATTAATTATAATTTTTTCCTTGGAAATTTGTAAACTACAACCATACATTATATCGATGCTTTTTGTCACAATAGCTGTTAAGATATAATATACAACTTTAACCAGTACCCATGCTTCTGTTTTCTGAGTTTATGAGGGGATTGAATTGCTTCTGTTTTCTGAGTTTATGAGGGGAATGAATTTTACATCTTTAACAATTTCTTTCTGTCAGTTTGTGTAAATGCGTTGCTGAGTTTGGCTGATTTGTTTTATCAGCTCAAAATGTTATGATTATGTTTTTCTTCATTATTTTGCTGGTAATTCATTCATCTCATTAAGCAAATACACTGCTGTGAAATAGGGAAAGTAAACATGGACCAAAGATCAATTAACTGATGTTAGTAAACAGTAAATACAGTATAGTACATACATTGTATCACAAAACAACAGTTTATTCCAAGTATTGTTTTTTCAATTGTGCACTAGAGTCTTTTTTCGTTATACTTTTATTAAAAGCAGTAAGGCGATCTGCATTACTGCAGATGTATTGCTGTCTAATTTTATAACACTCAAGGGAGTTTTAGGTACTTCACATCCTGCCTTAGTACACCCTCACCGGTAATCATATTGTTGTAATGCACACCTTCTCTTGGGTCATTGCTTCATTTAAGCGCACTCACTTGATTCTGTGATCTGTAAATGCAAATAACTCAGGCTTTAAGAACACACACACACACACACACACACACACACACACATACACACATATATGTATATATATATAATCCAGATTTTTTTTTCAACAGATATCCATAGCACTTCAAAAAAGCATTTGGGAAATATTTTAACTTTTAAATAAGGTTTAACACAATGTTGTTAACATTATTTTGCACAAAATACATAATTGCATGACAAAATGATCCACACTTCTACATTTTTTTTTACCTGCAACACTAATGTAGGATTGTGGTTTAACATCTTATTTTGATTTGGATTTACTGTAAGTAAAGTTAAGTATAACTGGTATATTTGTCATGTTTGTAGACATTATCACATATTTTTTCTTGTATATAATTTAACTTTTAATGTTTTATGTCTTTGCAGGAGTCTGACACAAGGGACAATGAAAGGAACTATTCCATTACAGTTTCTCTTATATGCAACATTAATCCGAAGCTTAAAGGTCGTATCCAAAAGAGGCTCAGGTAGGACTACAGTATTGTCTTTATGAATGGAAGCATACCCGGGTACTGCAAACTGTATTTATGCAATCGTATATTGATTTATTTATATTTTTTATAAAATTTAATAGTATTGAAAATTATTTCTTTATTATTGAAATGAATTTCATAATTCTGAACTTTCACTACTGTTTTGCTCAAATTTATAAAAGGTTATGATTTTGAGATACAAATTGGTTTTGCTCTTCTGGTTTGTGTTTGTATAGTTGTCCTTTTACATGGTTCAAGCTGCAGCAGATAAGAATTTCTTAGCTCAGTCAATATTTTAAAAATACAATAGCTGCTACCAAAGTAGGTCAAAGTAAAAATGCTGAAAACAGACACTAATTGTTAAACACCTGCTGATATTTTCCTCTTCGATCTTCAATAATACCATTTGAATCTCCTGTCTCAAATGACTGTTGCTAATTAATCAATGTTGAAGAGTTTAATTCGGTTAAAATGAATTGTACATTCGTACATCGTTGAAAGTGATCATTAGTGCAATTTTTTTTTTTTTTTGTACATTAATCAATATAATTTATAATTTTAATTATATTGCGGTAACACTGTATGTGTGTTTGCATATGCATAATTTGCATCACTCAAACAAAAACAGAGGTTCTTATGGTGCATAGAGCTCCAGATGGCCAATTTTCTAGTATGATGTGGGTTTCACCTTCTCATTATCAGGACTAATGTGGTGCAGCAGGGTGTAACACTGTGTCATAGTGGAGGTGTTGCATAGATCAACACTCACTGTAGAGTCAAGACATCACGCTGCTTTTTGGTCCATTGCGATACAGATTGTGGCTTAGAAAAATTCTCTGGAGAGGAATCCAGATTAAGAAGGAGATGCACAAATTTCACCATTCGTTTTTACGGAAGTGCAGCTGATTTAAAGCACTCGCATTAGCAAAAATCTGATGTTGATTAAAAATGCTGAAAATGTGATAGAAGAATACATTATGAGTATCTATATCTAACCTTGATGCACTATTTTATGTTCTGGTAAAATTTAACAGTGATCTAAAAAGCTGGACAACAGTTTAATTACTGTAGATTCTCTTCGACATGCTTTTCCCTGCATTTACATTTGAAATAAAACCGGTACTTGAAAACCTGCTGTACATATTAATAAAAAAATGGAAATGTGTTAATATTGCTTACAATTTAATGATACTAATGTTCCAATATAATCCCAAATGATGAGACCTCTGTTTTATTAATGCTTTATTACATTATCGCATGTAAAGACTAAAGGTGATGATCTGTACCTTAAACTTTTCAGAGTAATTAACTGGAATTAATCATTTGATTTTTATGCAGTAAAAACAATTTGCATGATGTTTCAACATAATTGTGTTACCATAGTGAGCACTTTAATATAAAATGGATGTCTGACTTTATTACTATATGACCAAAGCATATGATAATCATTCCGTAATTATTTACTATAGTAAATTTTTGAGGGCTAGCGTGAGTAGTAGCATTAAAAACGTCTGTGCTTCTCTACTCATTTTAATTTAATTATATGTACATTAGAAGCCACTAATAGAAATTGACTGGTTTTGGTATCTGTAATATTACTATCTGGACTAATATATATATATATATATATATATATATATATATATATATATATATATATATATATATATATATATATATATATGCGGATGTACTAATACCCTGTATTGGTAATACCCAATGCTATGTTAAAAAATATGGCTGATAATGTCATATTATTTCTTTTTATAATACAGCAAAACAGGTTTATAATTACAAATAACATGTTATCATATAGATATTGATTTTCTTTGCGCTAGAACAGGACAAAAAATAAAGAGAAAATGAAAGAAGGATAACTGTCTTATTAGGTGAAATCATTATAACATTTGAAAGACGGTGCTTATAGAATATCATTAGAAATCATTAAACTGTGTTAGCCATGATAAGACATATTTAAAGGGGAGAGGGTTATAGATTTTGATTAAGGCCTGCAGTTAAATGTTTGAAAATTTGTGAGTTTGGGATCCCTAAGATTCCAGCCAAAGTTCACCTTAAAGAAAGCTTGTTAAGGATTTTATATATATATATATATATATATATATATATATATATATATATATATATATATATAAATGAAAATGAACACTTACTGTTTCATACTGTTATACATATGCTTTTTAAGATAACTCTTCTCTTTAATAGAGCTCTGTACAAAAACATTACTTCATCAAACCAATGGTGTGTGTGTATGTATGTGTGTATATATATATATATATATATATATATATATATATATATATATATATATATATATATATATATATATATATATATATATATATTTATTTATTTATTTTTTTGGCAATTTTCAACAATTAAATTATTGTTTTTGGATTTAAGAAAAAAATGGGAGTGAATAAACTATACTGATATGTGTATTTATATTTGTAGAATTACTCACAATATAATAAAAATGGTTCTTTATATGCTATAATTCTATTGTTATATGTTTGCTTTGCCACCTGATGGTAACAATTAGATTCAGCTATGAGAATGTGTTATCATTCAGAGCTTGAGGAAACGGGCAGATTCAGCTCACAAATCATCCCCTGTGATAACTCTTTTGAAATGCAAAATTAAAGGCTTGGCTGAATGATGCAATAATGGAGGTAGATGTCAGAATCAATACAGATGAAGTGAATTGTCCTCCTAAACTGAATAGGAGTATTAGTGATCTGACCAGTAACAAACCAAGGGCTAATTATAAAAGACAGTAATGTTTAACGTGAGGTGTGGACAGCACACTGATTAAATTTGGCTTTTCATTTTTAATTAGATTAAAGGGAGCAAAAGACAAGGGTGTGTAAATGTCAATGCTCAGTTGTTTATCAGAGTTTAAGCAGTGGGAAATATGCAATGGTAATAAGAGGGGTCATACAACAACATACAACAAAAATATAAAGGTAAGAACAAGACAGATGGGTAGCTATTTTCATTTTGCAACACACAAGTATAGGTTTTAATAAACAACCACTACAATTTTCAGGCAGAAGAGATTTACAAAGTTTCACAACTAGGCGTGGTTAGGAAAATATGATAATCCAAGACTATACATATGTGGATATTAAAAACAGAATTCAGCTGTGATAAAGTGACTCTCTGTATTTGGGTGCTTGTTAGATTATATTGTATAAGTCGTTTGTTTTATACTTTCTCTGAGAAGGTAAAATTAAACATTACACTATTTTTAGAATAAGGCCTCATAAAATGATTATGTTGGATTTTGTTATGCATTGGGGTTCTTTTCAGTTGAAGCAGGTAAACATTTGAATTCTTAAAGTCAAAGGTGGTCCAAAGAAATACTAGAGCTGTGACTTGATTTCTCGTCAGGCAGTGAATTTAACTGTTTAAAAACCATTGGACACCACATTGAAGTCTTGATGTAACCCACTAACTGCAAGCTGTCCCTAAGATAATACATTAAAATTGCAAACATATTGTAAGCATATGGTGACATGATTGGAACAGAATAAATGTATGTGTGCCAATTCTTAAAGCAAAGAGCTTTGTATGGGCTATTAATTTTAAATCCTGTTTTCCCTGGGTCAGTTCTTTATGCTTCTTTCTATTTATGTATGCATGATATGCATTATAAACATTTTATGCCATACCTATTTTGAGGTTTTTAGTACAATTGCCTTAAGGCAATTGACTGCCTGCTCGTTATGTCCAAATGAAATGCGGTCTATGAATGAAGACTATACATGTACAGTGAATCTCTGCAATAAATGGAATTGATAAAATGGAAAATGAGTATATACATAATATAGTGTCTTGTAAGTAAATTTCACAGTTAGCAGCAATGGTAACATAGTGGTAAGGTGGTTAACACGCTCCAATCACAACATTAAGATCTTGTGTTTGGTTCATGGCATAGCAGAAGAAGGCTGTTCTGTGTAATGTTTGCGTGTTCATCCTGAGCACCTTTCAGTGGCCCTAAATTGCCCCTATATGTGAATGCGTGCATAAGTGTCTGGGTAAGTCCTGCAACCACCCTGTCAGTGGTGTTTTCCCACATTTTGCACTATGAACGCTGGGTTAAGTTCCCGCATACCTGATGACCATAATCAGGATAATGAATGAATGACGGGTAACCAGTGCAGTGAAATCCAAATTCATCATAAAAACATGTCATACAACAGCCTGTTAGAGTAGACTTGTAAGAAAAAGCACAGATCAAAAATGTGAGTGTATAAACTCTGCTAAAATATAAAGGCAAAACACACATTGAAAGACATTGAAACACAAAAGACGGTTAGTGGTTATTGTGTTTGCCTGTAATCCAGATGTCTAGAAATATTAGGCTAGTCTGCCTCCTTATGAAGATTAAGATTAGCTATGAGTTCCTTGGATTGTATGATACAATTATAAATGGACTTCTGAAGAAACAAACCCTGTAGGTTACGCTGGATATAGCCATTGGCTGTAAATGCAAATGTGTACACTCCAGTGCAAAAGGGAAATTAAAAAAACCCGAAAAAGCAAATCATTAGGATTCGAATTGTGTTAACAAATAATAATTAGCAAATGATTGGCAACTAGTTTTAGAATTGTATTTATTTGTTTTAATTGTAGAAATAACTGGATAATGAATTGTTGCCAAAGTCATGAAAGCTTAAAATGGCTAGGTTGAGCATATTATGGTAGCGTTTGTGTTTTTTTTTTTTTTTTGCTTTTGCAGGTGTGCATTAGTCAGTACTCAGAACAAACTGCTCGATGATTGCTTGAATGGGCATTGATGTGGCAAGATTTCTCCTGTGATCCATAGTCATTAGATGTTTTACTGCTATGAAACACTTTTATTTCTTCATGTGTATCTTTCCTTTCTACTTACGTTATCATAATTACAGTGATAACAGCTCTTTTAGTCAATATTACAGATCATTGGTGTTTGTGTAGACAGTCCACAGACTACAGAGGGTCAGTGAAAAAGGGCATAATCATATAATATTGGAACTCAGAAGGCAAATGCTGCATCAGTTTCTTCCTCACCAAAGCTGACTTTACCATACAGTTCTGTTCACTGCCAGCCAGGTGCACACACCTCATAAATAATTAATCGTTCTATGTATTTTTGTTTCAGAGCAGTATTTCAGCACACTCGAATGTACATATTATACTGATATAAATAAAACAAAAACAACAGATCTTATGAGACTATAGAAAATGTATGAACACATTAATATTATCCAGCAATCACCACAGTTTATGGGTTTGATGAAATGTCTTTGCTATACTTGGTGTTCATTTTGGGGAGAAAAGAATGACAGCAAATATAATAGGATCACTTTTATTTAGTTTTT